>SJYQ01095322.1:8108-72232 GCA_006410935.1 Redunca redunca
GCGGAGCAGGGAGGGCAAAGGGAGAGAAATGCCATGAGGCCTGGGGGCCTCCTCCCCCCACAGGAAGGGGGAGGGCGCCAGGGACCCAGTGATGGTTGCTGAGCTGGAGAGCACTGACCCCGGCTGGTCCTCAGGTGCCCAGGTGCTGTCCAGGCCATCTGGCTCCACCTCCTCCACCTCCACCCTCTGCATCCACCCACCTCCTGTTTCTCAGCCACTGAGAAGCCATGTGTGACGGAGGAGAATGTAAAAATATACATGCAACCGCAAAACAACAACGAGCTGACAGAACACAGCTATAAATACTCTGACGGGCTCGGAGACGGTCCCCCATCCTGCTTCCTGTGTCTGAGGCGCGGGCGCATGGATGTGGCAGGTGGGACGGGAACTCGGGAATGCGAAAGGGGACAGCCATGTGTGGACCTACTCTGTGCCAAGCGTCTCGCAGGCAGCACATCTCTGGATCTTTGCAAAAATGCTCCCAGAGAATCACCGCTGTCCTCCCGGCTCCCCTGGGAGCCAAAGCACAGAGAAGTCAGTCTGGTCAAGGTCACACAGCAGGGGACCTTGGGAAGCAGTAGAGCTAGCATCCCAGCAGGGCCAGCTTTCTGAAGCAGAGAGCCAGCTTCAAGCTCTGCCTCCTGAGATCCTTGCCCAGGGGCAGGGAAAGCATCAGGCTTCCGGGAACAACTCTGCTTACACACCTTCCAGGGCTCCCCAGTGCCCTCCAGATAAAGACCTAATTCAAGGCTGTCATGGCCCTGTGATGTGGCCTCTGCCCACTCCCAGAGCCCCCTTTCCGCCACGGCCCTGGATTTCTGAGTCCCAGCCAGGCAATGCTGGCCTGCTCTCAGGACCCCTAGAGAGCCCAGCACAGCCGGTCTTGTCACCTCCTGTCCCCTGAAGTCACATCTGCCTGCAGCCGGACCTCAGCTCAAATGCTGCCTCCTCCCGGCCTCCCCCACGGTCAGATCCTCCTCTGCTCTCCCTTCGTGGCCCAAAGCTCACTTGTGATCAGGTTAGTCACTACTGGTGATGGGCTGCAGCTGTGAGGGCCTGGAGGGGGACAGTCGGCCTGCCGCACATGCGCCTCTCTGCTGGCCTTGCAGCTGCTAGAGAGCCAGCGGGTGGTGGTGTGAAATAGGATTGAAGGGAAGCTGGCCTTGGATTCTGGGAGGAGGAGAAGGAAAGAAAACGAAGGAAGAAGAACGACAAAAGGGACTCCTGGGGCCTTCAGGAGGAGAAGAGCTGAGGACTGGAGATAAGTTGGCTCTGGCTCTTGGACCTTCGTCGTGTCTTGGATCAGCTTTCCACAAGGTGTCGGAGCCTGTCTGCACCTCTGGCTGGTGTCAGCGTAAAGGTAAGGCTGCCAATGGGGTTATTTGTTCCTTTTCAGGCTCTCTATAGACCAGTGCTGCACAAGAGGAACATAATACAAGCCACTTGAGTAATTTTTAAATTTTAATTTTCTAGTAGCTACTTAAAAAAATAAAAGAAGCAGCTGAAGTTAATTTTAATGTTTTGTTTCACCCAGTGTGTTAGTTTCTCAGTTGTGTCTGACTGTTTGCAACCCCAGGGACCGTAGCCCACCAGGCTCCTCTGTCTGTGGGATTTTCTAGGCAAGGATACTGTAGTGAGTTGCCCTTCCCTCCTTTAGAAGATCTTCCCAACCCAGGGATTGAACCTGGGTCTCCTGCATTGCAGGCAGATTCTTTACCATCTGAGCCACCAAGAAGCCCATTTCACCCAATATATTCCAAATATTTCTACACGTAATCAGTATAACAACTGAGATTTTTTTTAGAACTTTTTTTTCCCTACTAGATCTTCAAAATCCAGTGTGTATTTTACACTTAGAATTTGGACAGGCTGCATTTCAAGTGCATAATGGAACACACGTTGCTGCTGTGTTGAATAGCTCAGCTCTAGACTGTAAACTCCATGAGAATCGGGGCCATGACTGTAGCCACCACTGTTGTTTCCAGGGTCTGGCATGTAATGGAGATGGAGAACGTTTGTCGAATGACTAGCTGACTGACTAGCTGAATGAATGAATGAACAAATGTCTGAGGCCTTGTTAGATCAAAAGCCAGTTGCCCTCTTGGGCCGTGGAAGAGTATAGAAATAAATTCTTAGTCCCACCTCTGTATCCTGTGCACTGCATGACCACAAATGAGTCTCTCACCTGTTGGACCTTAGTTTTCCCATCTGTACAATGGGTTGGGATTGGACTATGTAATTTTTTTTTTCTCCCCCAGGCTCTCAGTAAAGTTTCTCCAGGGGAGCCTACTCTCTTCTCTGCAGCTCCTTTCCTAGAGTCAGGCCTCCAGAGAAGATCCCTGTGCCTCACACTCCTCTCTCTGCCCTCCCTCCTCCTATCTGTGAGGTAGGAGGTCTCTGGGTTCTGCTCAGAGCAGAGCGGAACCCTAGAGGGAGAGACCAAGGCAGGGCTCCTGCCACACGGTGGCCACACAGGGAGCAGGGCCAGCGTGGGTTCTCAGGCCTGGCCCTTCCCCTGTTGTCACTGTCACTGCTATATCCCACATGTGTTCAGAGCTAGGAAGAGACCAGACCAAGGCAGGCTTATCCCTTGATTCAGCAGAGAAGGAAAAGGGAAGCCAAAAGATGTGTTGAGACACAGTGAGCAGGGCAGAGCTGGGCCTTTGTTTTCCTTGTCTGAAAAATGGGTGCAAAATCTGCCTTCATCCCATCAAACTTCAGTGCCTCAAATGCAGGCTCTGCTATGCTGTGACCTTGGACAAAGCACTTTACCTCACTGCCCTCAGCATCCTCATTTGTAAACTTGGATGATAAAAATACCAGCTTTACCAGGTTGTTGTGCCCACGAACCCTATTAACACACACAAACCTCTCTCACAGCTGCTGGGCACACTCTAAGTGCTGTACAAGGAATAGATATTATTAGCCTTCACCATGGAGCTAATTCTGCAGTTCAGATGCGGTGAGGGGTGTGACCAGGGTTTGCAAACTAGAAAGTTCCCTCTGGAGAGGCAAGCATTTTTGGACTGCAGAGGACGGCACAAACTATAAGACACGTTGTGACTTGCAAAGCATTTTGTAAATGTTGCCGCATTAAGGAGGCAGTTGTGGATTAGCTTTTTATAATCCGAAAAGCACTTCAGCATCATAAACCACTTTAGGGGCCATAGAGCTCTGTGCAAGGGCTTTCTAGACTGTCGAGTGCTGTGAAGTCTGAGACAAGTGGCCTTTCAGAGACATGGGCAAGACGCAGGGTGGGAGTGGGTAAAGACAGCAGCTAGAACCAGGGGAGAAAAACAGCAGTTCATTTCCCCTGTCCCTGTTCAGAGAAACTCTAGCATATCTGCAGATTCCTGCCATTCTGTTCTGAGTCCAGGGAGGCCTCTCGGCATCGCTGACTCAGCCAAATGGGGGGAGTTCGGCAGGAGTCAGCCCTGTCTTCTTTGTGATCCTGCCTTATCTCTTTCCTTTTTCCTATCGCAAAGGCAATGGACCTGACACCCTTTAACGATTTCCCTGGGGGTGACCGGGGAGATGCCCGCTGACCTTGCCCTGAGGCCCAGATTTGTGGGAACCCCGCTTCCTCAGCTGCCCGGCTCTGATCTCCCTGCCCCTGAGCTCAACCCAGCCTCTGTCCCGCCGGCCCCACCTTCTTCTCTTCCTCTCCTTCCTCTTCAGAAGCAAGACGTCAGCATGGCCCTCCTGCCTCCTCTAATAGTGTTAGTCAGTCAGTTCAGTCACTCAGTCGTGTCTGACTTTGTGACCCCATGAATCGCAGCACGCCAGGCCTCCCTGTCCATCACCATCTCCCGGAGTTCACTCAAACTCACATCCATCGAGTCGGTGATGCCATCCAGCCATCTCGTCACTTAGTCGTGTCCCACTCTGCAATCCCACGAATGGTAGCCCGCCAAGCTCCCCTGTCCATGGGATTCTCCAGGCAAGAGTACTGGAGTGGACTTCTGTAGTACGATTCATTTTTCTGAGCAAAGCCAGAAAATCCCCAGCAGTTGTGAAGGGAGGTCTTCTCGCCTGGTTGCACGCACTGGTCTGTATGCACTCTGGTCACTGCTGTGCCCCAGCACTCAGTCCCGTGTTTGGCCCTGTAAATGTGTGCTGAGTGAATAAATGAATGAGTGGTGGGCTGCTGAGTCACGGGGAGGAGAAAAGCTGCCCTGTGTGCTTGTCTGGTGCCCACAGTCCATGGAGGTCAGTTCTATGACAAGGGAACTCATTCAGGAAGAGGCTGAAGCTGGTGTGTATCCATTTAAGATGCGGAAACAATCCCCCACCAACACACCCTTGGTACCCTCGAGGGCCATAGGAGTGTTGGCACTTGGGGTCCTCCTTTAGGGTCTGACATGTCCCCATTCACCACTGCCTCTTCCCAGGGGCACCAGGGATGACAGAAAAACAGGGCTGTGATTCCCAGGACCCGCTGCATTTCAGAATCCCCTGGAAAGCTTTTAAGACCAGGGTCACTTGGTCCTTGCTCCTCTTCTGCTGAGACGTGATCTGACGTCAGTGGGGCCTAAAGACTGATTTAAATCCTAGTTGATTCAAATAGACATCATTGAGACAGAGAAAGAGGGTGAATTTGGAGAGCAAATGGGTCTGAGTGCCAGTGGGGTTTCCACAAGGATCCCTCCACGAATCAGGCAGTCTGGGGGCTGGAGTCCAGGGCAAGGGCCTGGCTGGGTGGTGCAGAGGAAGTTACATGGGCTTCAGAGTTGGAGGCTGGGTTCGAATTCCCAGTTCTACTTCATTCCTGCTCTGTGGCCTTGGGCAAGTCACTGCAACCATCTAGGCCTGTTTCCCTCCTCCATTAATTGGCAATCAGAATCCCTTACATGCTGTTGGGATCAACCAGTAAGAAGGTGTCATCTCCAATCACCTGGCACAGGGCCCAGCGTGGAGCCAGTGCTCTGAGAACAGTGGTTCTCTTGGCTTCCTGAGCTAGCTTTGGGATGGGAGGGGAGGATAAGGTGGCCCCCACACTGCCCTAAGTATTTTTACTTTTTACTTGTTTTTTATTAATTGAGAGGAGCACTGGACTGTGAGAAAGGACGCGTGGCCTTGTCCTGGTTCTGACCCATCATGGTGTGTGACCCTAGCCAAATCTCTCAACCTCTCTGAGCCTCAGTTTCCTCATCTGTAATCAGGGATCCAGTGGTGTGTACATCTCATCGCAGCTCTGTTCAGTGACATCACACTGACCCGTCACAGTGGTGGGACTGTTTACATCAGGGAAATTGGCAAGCATTACAAATCAGGACTCCGCTTCCCCCACCCCCAGCGGTCAGCTTATCAGCAGGACAGTGGAACTCAGACAACAATACCTTCCACCATAGCTGCTGGGAGATTCTGAGAGCTAGTGTCTGTTAAGCCCTTAGCACAATACCTGGGACTTAGCACAGCACCTGGGCACTGATACCTGTTAGTTAAACGCACTTGACATTTATCAGCCAACCTTTTGTCTCTGCCTAGTATAAGGTAATCACATCTGTCACCTCATTTAGCTTTAACAACCCTAGGAAATTTCTCTGTGTATGCTAAGTTGCTTCAGTCATCTCTGACTCTTTGCAACACTTTGGACTATAGTCTACCAGGCTCCTCCGTCCGTGGGATTCTCCAGGCAAGAATACTAGAGTGGGTTGCCATGCCCTTCTCCAGGAGATCTTTGTGACCCAGGGGTTCAATCCATGTCTCTTACATTGCCTGCATTGGCAAGTGGGCTTATTACCACTAGTGACACCTGGCAAGCCCCAGGAAATTTCTGGAGGAGGAAATTAAGGCGCAGACAGGCTCGCTGACTTTTTCTCTTTTTACTTATTTTTTATTAATTTCTGTTGGGGTGTAGTTGCTTCACATTGTTGTGTTAGCTTCTACTGCACAGCGAAGTGAACCAGCTATAAAGCTTGCTGACTTTAAACACAGTTAAATCTTTCAGGCCAACTAGGTGCTACGTTTATTCTTATATAGCCACTTCATTTAAGCCTCACCATCCCCTTTTTCTCATGACAGTTGAGGAATCAAAGGCCCAGGATGGGCAAGTGACCTGCCTAAGGTCACACAGTGAGCCCGAGGCCAGGGTATCTGTCTTGAATCCTCATGTGCTGGCCTTCCTCCCCACCAAACCCAACCGCATCCCCTACTGGACCAGGAAGCGCTTGCTGATACAATCTCTCTGGCTCTTTCCAGCTCTGACATCCTCGGTATTTAAATCAGTACATGAATATTTCACGAGCATCCCTGGCGCAAATAACCCCCTGCCTGGTTATGTTAGGTTGGGGCTACAGCCGTGAGGCCGAGGCACTTCTGCTCTTTGCGAGACAGGCAATTCCGTGAGGCCTCCGAGCAGCAGCCAAGGAATCGATAGCCTTTAAATAAGTAATTAGAGGCACTGAAGACGGCGGCACATTCAGGAGTGAGCAGGGGAATATAAACTCCTTAAGTCTCCCAGGCTCACTGGTGAGGGCCAGTTCTGGTTCTTGGTCAAGAAACGTGACAGGGCCTGGGGCAGGTGAGGATGGGGAAGGGCAGGAAAGTTTGAGGTGGAGACAATAAGAGTTGGCATCTGTTGAGCACTTCCTGTGCATCAGGCTTCGCCTCGATAATACCCTACCCAGCGTTCTCCTAAAGACAGTGAAGCTCAGAGAGGGTGAGCCAGTTGCCCCAGGCTGCACAGCTAGGAGATGGCAGAGGTCACAGGCCTGCCTGACCTCGGAGCAGGTTTTCTCAACCTAGCTGCTACTGACATTTGGGGGCCGGATAATTCTTTGTTGGAGATGGGGGCAGTCTGGGGCCTTGTAGGATGTTTAACAGCCATGACCTCTATCCTTTGGATGGATAGAGGAAAGTAATCCATCCTCCCACTCGTGACAACCAAGAATGTTTCCAGACGTTGCCAGATGTCCCGTGGGGGCCGCCACCCAGCAGCGAGTCTCTGTTCACTTTCCTTCTCCTTTCCTCTGCTTCTGGTGGCTTTTGTAATAAGGATCAGCATCTTTCTCCCAACCTAGAGAGGCAGCCATGGAGCCGGAACTGGCTGGGTGAGACATCAACTTGTTTACTGGTTGGCTGTGTGACCTTGGACAAGCTCTCAACTTCTCTGTGCCCCAGGGTTCCTATCTGTAATGCCCCCTGCCGAAAGAATATCAAAAGGTTGGAATGAGTTTGTACTATGTACACATAAAGCAGAGCCTGGTAGATAAGTGTGAGCCGTCATTGGCATCAAGGACCTTTGTGACGAAGTACCAGCGCAAGACCGTAGCCTCACTGGTACCGTTCTGCCCGTAAGAAAGGGGGGAAGCAGGAGCCAGGGGAGAAACCATCTTCCACAGCATCTGCTGTTGTCCCCTTTCTGCTGCAACCCCCCAGCCCACCCCCTCCCCCAGCCCTGGAGGAGTCAGAGAAAACAGCCAGCAAGGATGGCTGTTTAGTCCCACAGGATCACAAGGTTATAAGAACAAAAGCTGCCACTTCCTCTCTCCCTGCAGTGCTGTCTGTGTGTGGACACCATCTGATGAGAATGTAGTTCTTTTTATGACCCTGAAAGGTATAAAAATACAGATAAGCAGCGCACTTTATCACTGGAATTGGTCCTTGCATTTTACTGGTCTACAGCATCTGTTTTGTTACATTTACGTCTGTTAGAAACAAGGCTCCAGCATGCTGTCCTCATCTGGGTCTTGAGGAAAATACTGTCACGAACCCATTCCTGGGCCTCCTTACAATGCAGCTGTGTATGTGTGTGCGTGTGTGTGTGCAACAGTGCAGCTAAAATTCTGCCTTAAAAAAATAAAAAAATAAAATTCTGCCTTGCCCCAGAAGGAAAGGTCCCTCCCTAGGGATTACCTGGCCCAGGCTCTCATCCAGTCAAAGAATGTTTGTGTGTGTGTGACTTTGCTAGTTGGCAAAGTGCTGTTGTCTTGGGTATACAGCATAAGTGACTCAGTTATACATACATATACATTCATTCTTTTTTAGATTCATTTCCCACATAGGTTATTACAGAATATTTATTGGGTAGAGTTCCCTGGGCTACACAGTAGGTCTTTCTTGGTAGTCGAGGAATCTGAGGCCCAGGACAGGCCAGTGCTTCATTCATGGTTGGGGAGCAGCTTGGCTCAGCAGCTGTCTTCTGAGTGTGCCAGTGAAGCCCCACTGCTGCAGAGCTGTGCCCTGGTCTCCATGGCACAGAGGAGCTGTCTTCCCAGCTGATGGGGCAGATGTTGTGGTGGGTGAAGGGTGGATGGGCCTTCCACGTGGTGATTCAGGGACCCAGGCTCCCTCCTTGTGGCTACACCTTCCTCGAGAGCCTCAGAATCATCTGCTTTTGGCTAACTGGGAGAAGAATTTGGAGACTTGCATGGTTTTACGGATTTTTACAAAAACTTCCGGGCTTCCCAGGTGGCTTAGTGATAAAGAATCTGCCTGACAGTGCAGGAGATGTGGGTTTGATCCCTAAGTCAGGAAGATCCCCTGGAGAAGGAAATGGCAGCCCACTCCAGTATTCTTGCCTGGGAAATCCCATGGACGGAGGAGCCTGGCGGGCTACAGTCCCCGGGGTCACACAAGGGTTGGATACAAACTAGCAACTAAACAGCAACACGGGCCTGGAAGTGGATCAGGCCGCTTCTGTCCATGTTGCATCAGTTGATCCAAGGTCACCTTCAACACTTAACTGCAAGAAGGGTCAGGAAGCGTAGCCTGGCTGTGTGCCTCGGAGGAAGAAGAGACAGGTGGGTGAACAGCCTGAAAGCTGCTGGGCAGAGAGTACTGAAACGGAGTGCAGGTCACCCATGCCCCCAGTTTGAGGTTCTGAGTGAGAGTTCATCTTTTTTGTTATTATTTATTTCGCTGCACCGGGTCTTAGTTGGGGCATGCAGGATCTTCGATCCTCAGTTGCAGAATGTGGGATCTAGTTCTCTGACCAGGGATCAATCCCAGGACCCCTGCATTGGGAACTCAGAGTCTTAACCACTGGATTTGGGTTAGCCCCAAGATCTCATCTTTTTGAGCCCTGTCCATTGATCACTGGTTGCCTGTGACTTCTCTCTTGAGAGACCATCCCCACCCATGATCAGTCTGAGACTCCCAGGGCCCTGGCTAACTCATTCCAGGAGTCAGCAGCCCTTGTCTCTAAAGGGTTGCAGAGAAGGAACGGGGAAAAGGGGTTCATTTCCTGAAAGCCCCTGTTCTCTGGGTCAGGCCAGCAGTGTCTCCTTTTCCAAGGGCTACATGTCACCTCACACCACCCCAGGCCCGAGCTCCAGGGCCTCAGTTCTCATACCTGTGCGCGCACATGCGCGCGCGCACACACACACACACACACACACACACACCCCTCAGAACTGGCCATAGCAGAAGTTTGTTGCTTTGGTTAATCAGTATCCATTTGAGGGATCCCCAAATGGTGAGCAGACTCCTGCCACCGCAGACACTGACCGGGACATGTATTCTGCAGCTAGAATACGGATTGCTGCTGCTGCTGACTTGCTTCAGCTGTGTCCGACTCTGTGCAATGCTATGGACTGTTGCCTGCCAGAGTCCTCTGTCCATGGGATTCTCCAGGCAAGAGTACTATTTGCCAGTCCCTTCTCCAGGGGATCTTCCCAACCCAGGAATTGAACCCAGGTCTCCTGAACTGCAGGCAGATTCTTTACCCCTGAGCCACCAAGGAAACCCTAAAGTCTGGACACACCCTCCCGAGTCTGGGAATTGTTGGAGTGGCACGGAGGCCCAGAGTCAGGTGGAACTTTAAAGGCCACTGCCGCAGAATGGCACCATCTCCAGGTGCCAGCGGGAGCCGTGGCGACCAGCTGGCAAGTGGCACACTCCAGCGTGGCATCCTGGCTGGGCAGGCACTCTCCAAGTTCCCGTTAAACCTGTTTCTCCAGTCCCCCATCAATCGTATGCCCCATCTGCCACTTTCCCAAACACCTCCTTTACATTAACCAGATGACGGGGCTGCCAAGAATCCTGCCTCCTGGTCACTGACCCCCTCCCTCTAAGGATCTCCTTGGTTGCCAGCTTCCTTCAGGGCCATTCCAGGCCCCAGGCAGGTCTAACAGCCTCCACCCTCAAGGGAAAGGCCGAGGTTCCCATGTCTTCCCTCCAGGAGATTTCAGAGCAAATTTCCAATGTCTTTTTACTCCTTCAACAGTTAAATTCCTCAAGAATCAGCGTAATTGGTATTCTTTGTAATCCCATGTATTTTCATTTGTGCTTCTAAACCATTATCCTGAGAAGAGGCCCACACTCTCCCTTGATGCCAGAGGGGTCCAGTACACCAAGAAGGTGAGGACCCTCTGAACTGTAGCCCCCGGGCTGCTGGTACCGGCATTCCTTCGTCTACAACATAGGTCTCCTTTACCTTAGGATCTGGTTTGAGGACCATCCCATCCTCCCTGCATGGTTCTTACTGGAAGAAGTTCCTTACTTCTTCCAGGGGTGAACCCCTCTCTCCACTCTATAGAGCCAGGCAGTCCCTAGAGGGAGGTCATTGTCACATGACTCACTCTCTAGTATCAGCTCATTGATTAAGGAAGCAAGACTCCTGACCCAAACCTGGCCAACCAGTTCCTTCTCCGAAGTTGTCTTTTTAAAACTAGAACTGGGGGGAACAGTTACAGCCTCCCTGGTGGGGACTCGCTGGTTTTGTTTCCCACAAAGTGGGGGAAGGCAATTTGAGTAGGAAAGGAAGCTGAAAGCTGAAGAGACAGAAAGGAAAGGCGTAAAATGGCGTGTGGGGGGTGGGGGGGAGGGAGCTGGCAGCATCCTGACCCCTGGCCCAGCTGCAGCCCTGCCCAGTAGCAATCTGGTTATCCATTGTCTGCTTGAGCTTCCCACTTTTTTTTTTTTTTTGCCTCAGCTGGTTGGAAACGGAGTTTGTTACCATTTGTCTCGTTCCACTGAACCTCCAGGGTCCTCACCGTGCCTGGTGCATAGTGGGTGTGCAGTCAACACCTGTCAATGAATGAATGAACAACCACGCACATGCAAAAGAAGAAAGAAAGTCCAAGGTACAGAGGGGAGAGGGCAGACATCAGGAACTGCCTGGGGTGGGAGGAGATATTAGAAGTGGGATTTGAAGAGTGAATAGGAATTCTCTGGATGACAATTGTGGGGGGGAAGAGGTTAGCAAAGACAACAGGGACTAGGCTGAGAAAGAATTAATATCAGATACAAACTTAGGACATACCTATAGGGGCTGATCTGGGTCTAAATCCTGTGTTCCTGATGATGCCAGAGCTGCAACTGGGTATCACCCATGTCTGGGTGCCCGTTGGCTCCCCTCATGGCCCTGTGTATCTAGGTATTACCCATGTGGTGGGCACCCTTCAGCTCCACTCATGGCCCTGGTTCTCCTCCCACCCACCCAGCAACACTCCTACAACTGCCCTCACAGGGGGCCCTGCTAAGCCCCCCAGATCCGGAAGACAGATCCCTTTCAGTCCTGATCCTCCCTAACCTCTGAGCTGCTTTCCACACTCTGACCTTGGCCCACACTGCTCCTCCCTGGCAGCTCCTTCGCTGTCCCCCTGGGGTCTCCTTTCCTGGGCCCACCCCCATTCCTTAAATGTCAGTGGCCTCCAGGCCTCTTGCCCTGCACTCGCCCTGGAGGCCCTCATCAGCTCCTGTAGCTTTGCGGGCCACTTGGTGGTGTGGCCTCCCGGAGTTCCAGCTCCATCAGCTCCAGAACCCCCTTCTCCTCCAGACTGTGCGGCAAACTCCTCAGACCCAAATCGGACTCTTCACCCTACCCCTCCTGCCCATCGTTTGTATCCGTGTTCTGATTGTGGACACTTTCCCCATCTACCTGCCATGAGGAGCAGATGCTGGCCCCACAGAAGAGAAGCAGCAGACTGGCCAAGGGACGGGGCTGAGCACAGAGACGGGTCTGCCTGACTCGGGTCCCACTGCTTGGTTAGGACTCAGGACACGGCAGTGTTTCTCACCTCTGACCCCCGGGGCCTCCTGGGGCTGGGGCAGTAAATGTTGACCCAGTCAATTTCCACCACGCTTGAAAGTAGCGGTCAGCTGCTGACCACACTGTCAATTATTCAGGCTCCCTGGGACTCCTGCAAGAGCAAGGGTTTAACTAAAACACAGCTCCATCGTCCTCACACGCCCAACTTGCCCTCAGAGGCCTGAAGAGGGATGGCCAGCCAGCCCAGAGCACCTCCCCAGGCCCTCGCTCCACCCCCCCATCCACACCCTACACTTAGGTCCAGGATTTGCCAGGTCCCCTGTGCTCAAATCTCCTGCAGGTTTTCTCAGGCCAAGGCCTGAAGGGCAGAACCGGGACCAGTGGCAGGAAGTGACCCGAGGCACACTTCAGTTCAGGGCCCTGGGACACAGACTTTTCTTGTGACCAGAGGCAGGCACTCTGGGAGGGAGGGAGCCCCAGTGTAGTGGGTTCCTGCTAGTTCACACCAGGCGTGGTGGGGAGGGATGGTTATCCATGCGGAGAGACCAGGGCTGCCTAGGAAAAATAACTAACGTTTTAAGGTTTCTCTAACACTTGCAAAACTCTCAATAGCCCGTGTTGTCGCGTGGCCTTAAGTCTTTTTCTTGGAACCAAGTGGTACATTAAAAAAAATATGTTCACTTGATAAATAAGTCAAAGACTTTACTGGGGCTCCAGGGTGAGGCAAAAGTATCAGTTCAGCCCTGCGCTCCAGTAATAGATGTTGTTGTTCAGTCACTCAGTTATGTCCAACTCTTTGCAACCCCATGGACTGCAGCACTCCAGGCTTCCCTGTCCTTCACTATCTCTGGGAGTTTGCTCAAATTCATATCCACTGAATCAGTGATGCTATCTAACCATCTCATCCTCTGCCACCCCCTTCTCCTCTTGGCCTCAAGCTTTCCCAGCATCAGGGTCTTTCTAATGAGTTGGCTCGTCAAAGGAGTAACAGGCAAGTTTGGTCTTGGAGTACAAAGTGAAGCAGGGCAAAAGCTAACAGAGATTTGCCAAGAGAATGCACTGGTCATAGCAAACACCCTCTTCCAACAACACAAGAGACAACTCTACACATGGACATCACCTGATGGGCAATACCAAAATCAGATTGATTATATTCTTTGCAGTCGAATATGGAGAAGCTCTATATAGTCAGCAAAAACAAGACCAGGAGCTGACTGTGGCTCAGATCATGAGCTCCTTATTGTCAAATTCAGACTTAAATTGAATAAAGTAGGGAAAACCACTAGACCATTCAGGTATGACCTAAATCAAATCCCTTACAATTATATAGTGGAAGTTACAAATAGATTCAGGAGATTAGATCTGATAGACAGAGTGCCTAAAGAACTATGGACCGAGGAGGTTCATGACATTGTACAGGAGGCAGTGATCAAGACCATCCCCAAGGAAAAGAAATGCAAAATGGTTTTCTGAGGAGGCCTTATAGATAGGTGAGAAAATAGAGAAGCTTAAGGCAAAGGAGAAAAGGAAAGATACACCGATCTGAATGCAGAGTTCCAAAGAATAGCAGGAAGAGGTAAGAAAACCTTCCCAGGGATCAGTGCAAAGAAATAGAGGAAACAATAGAATGGGAAAGACTAGAGATCTCTTCAAGAAAATTAGAGATTAAAAGGGAACATTTCATGCAAAGATGGGCACAATAAAGGACAGAAATGGTATGGACCTAACAGAAGCAGAAGACACTAAGAAGAGGTGGCAAAAATACACAGAAGAACTATACAAAAAAGATCTTAATGACCCAGATAACCACGGTGGAGTGATCACTCACCTAAAGCCAGACATCCTGGAATGCACAGTCAAGTGGGACTACGAACAAAGCTAGTAGAGGTGATGAAATTCCAGTTGAGCTATTTCAAATCCTAAAAGATGATGCTGTGAAAGTGCTGCACTCAATATGCCTTCAAATTTGGAAAACTCAGCAGTGGCCATAGGACTGGGAAAGGTCAGTTTTCATTCCCAGCCCAAAGAAAGGCAATGCCAAAGGATGTTCAAATTACCACACAATTGAACTCATCTCACACACTAGCAAAGTAATGCTCAAAATTCTCCAAGCAAGGCTCCGAAAGAACCAAGAACTTCCAGATGTTCAAGCTGGATTTAGAAAAGGCAGAGTAACCAGAGATCAAATTGCCAACATCCTTTGGATCATCAAAAAAGCAAAGCAACAGAGTTCCAGAAAAACATCTACTTCTGTTTTATTGACTACGCCAAAGCCTTTGACTCTGTGGATCACAACAAACTATGGAAAATTCTTCAAGATTTGGAATACCAGACCACCTGACCTGCCTCTTGAGAAATCTGTATGCAGGTCAAGAAGCAACAGTTAGAACTGGACATGGGACAATGGACTAGTTTCAAAATGGGAAAGAAGTATGTCAAGGCTGTATATTGTCACCCTGCTTATTTAACTTATATGCAGAGTACATCATGCAAAATGGCAGGCTGGATGAAGCATAAGCTGGAATCAAAATTGCCAAGAGAAATATCAATAACTTCAAATATGCAGATGACACCACCCTTATGGCAGAAAGTGAAGAGGAACTAAAGAGCCTCTTGATGAAAGTGAAAGAGGAGAGTGAAAAGGTTGACTTAAAACTCAACATTCAGAAAAATAAGATCATGGCATCTGGTCCCATCACTTCATGGCAAATAGATCGGGAAACAATGGAAACAGTGAGAGACTTTATTTTGGGGGGGCTCCAAAATCACTGCAGATGGTGACTGCAGCCATGGAATTAAAAGATGCTTGCTCCTTGGAAGAAAAGCTGTGACCAACCTAGACAGCATATTAAAAAACAGAGACATTACTTTGCCAACAAAGGTCAGTCTAGTCAAAGCTATGGTTTTTTCCAGTAATCATGTATGGATGTGAGAGTTGAACTATAAAGAGAGCTGGGTGCCGAAGAATTGATGCTTTTGATCTGTGGTCTTGGAGAAGACTTGAGAGCCCCTAGACTTCAAGAAGATCAAACCAGTCAATCCTAAAGGAAATCAGCCCTGAATATTCATTGGAAGGACTGTTGCTGAAGCTCCAATACTCCAATACTTTGGCCACCTGATGCAAAGAACTGACTCCTTAGAAAAGACCCTGATGCTGGGAAAGATTGAAGGGAGGAGGAAAAGGGGACAACAGAGGATGATATGGTTGGATGGCATCACTGACTCTATGGACATGAGTTTGAGCAAGCTCTGGAAGTTGGTGATGGACAGGGAAGCCTGGCGTGCTGCAGTCCATGGGGTCGCAAAGAGTCAGACACGACTGAGCGACTGAACTGAACTGAACTGAGCTTCAGCATTAGTCCTTCCAATGAATATTCCATGGTTGATTTCCTTTAGGATTCAAGTAATAGTACTGAATGCTGATAATAAGGCGATTTACAAGGTGTCACGGAAGGTTCTAGACATGTGACGTGCTTCAAAGCACACTACCGACATAACCACCCAGAGAGGCGGCTGCTGGAACTATCTCCATTTTACAGGCAAGGTTTTACAGAGGAGGCGCAGAGCATGCGGGGCAAGGTCACGCCTGGGAATCTGAGCCCAGGCGCCTGACTTTAAGCCCTCTGACCCAGGTTGTATGAGGGGCTTTGGTCAGGGTTAGGCAGATGATCACAGAAATAATGATCTAAGGACAGAGCCGTGAAGGAGAGATCAGAACTAATCTATCCAGATTGAGGGCAGGGGTGACAGATCAGAAACAGCTTTCTTGAAGTGTCCTTGAAGCTGAGAACTTCCAGAAGGGGCGTTCCACAGGGGGAAGAGTCCAGGGAAGGAGGAACCTTCCAAGCAGGGGGCACTACCAGAGCGAAGATCCTGGGGTGCCAGTGCCCCCGCCAGGACACCCTCAGGGCAGCAGGCAGTGCAGACCAAGAGCTGTGTCTTCGCCACCTCCTGGCTGCACCCACTTCCTGTTTGTCTGCAGCTGTATTTTTAGATGTCTTACTTTCCGATGACACTGGTGGGCTAGCAGGATCTGGGCCCCCTCGGTCAGTTTTTTTATAGTCTCCCACCTCGGGTTTCTGTATCTTGGCCCATCCCCCAGGGTCCTGAGCTGAGGTGCTGATGGGAAGCCCCGGCTTCCTGTAATGCAGGGAACTGACTGGTCCACTGGGGTCCCACGGGCCCACTCCAATGCCAGTCAACACCAGCTCTCTCTGCCTCTCACCTTGCCAGCTGCTTTCTCTCTTTCTTCCTGCCAGTTTAATTCCACTCCAGTCTAAGATACCTCTCTGTGCCAGACACTGGGCTGGGTACTGGCAAGACAGCCCTAGAAATGACAGGAGGCACCTCTAGCATCATATGAGCTAGAGTCAGGGTGAGTGTACATAATTCACAGTGCAGACTGGGACTTGTATGAGAGTAAAGAGGTCCTACTAATAGTTATGGTGGGCTACAGTGTAAATCTGGGCAAAAAAGATGCAAGGTTGCCCCAGTTAAGTCTAGAAAGATGGAAAAGTGAGGGGCAACTTGACAATGGAGGACAAGTGGAGGGGAGTCTCAGCAGCAGGGATGGCATGTGTGAAGTCATGGAAGGGGGGGGACAAGTGGAGAGTTTACGGAGGCAGTGTGCTATGGAGAGTCCAGAGTGGCCTCCAGGTGGGAAAAGGTGGACAGTTTGGAACAACTGGGGCTTCCCTGGTGGCTCAGACGGTAAAGAATCTGCCTTCGATGCAGGAGACCCAGGTTGGATCCCTGGGTAGAACAGGGTGGCAAAAATCCAGCAGTTCTGCTAGCCGGGGGCCCATGGCAGGCATCACTAATTGATCACACCACTCTCCTTCCTCCTGATTCATCCTCACAGCCCTCAACACAGAGCCAGGAGCTGGTCATGACCCGTGGTCAGGCTGTGTACTAGATGAAGCCAGCAGTGGCTAACAAGTGTGGTCTTACCTGGAGAGGAAGCTGGAGCTCAAGTTGAGAGAGGCCTAGAATGTGGGAGCAGGAGCTAGAATATTCCCTAGTATTAGGGAACCAGCAGAGGATGGTAGAGGGAGGAATATAACTAGATTCACATTTGAGGAGTTTCAGGAAGGTCACTGCCATTGGTGGAAGGAACTGGGGCAGAGGAGGCATTGAGGGCCATGTCCAGGAGAGAACAGATGGGCCTAACTGAACGCTGAACAGGGGGCAGAGAGGTGGATCTGACGGTCTAGGAGAGGTTTGTCGTGGGGCAGTGAGAAGAAAAAGGTGGCTAGGATGACTCCGGGGTCTCTGGGGTCCCGGCCCAGCGTGGGCAGGTGGAACAGCACAGCGGGAGGTCCTGATAGGAATCTTTGTCCAGAGATCACCCTGAGACTCTGGGCCCCAGTGGGAGAGATGCCCAACAGGTTTGGTGGGTTTACCACTGAGAGCATCAGAGCCTGGAGAAACTTGCCTTTTGAGGAAACTAACAATCACAAGATGCCTCTGTCCCCCACTCAGGGATCTGCAGGGAGAAGGCTGGAGAGCAGGTGCCTGGTGGTTCTCCCCAGCGTGGAGAAATGGGACCCCACAGGTACTGACTGTAAAGTCTGGGGGTGACTGCAAGTAGAGGAGACTGGTATGTCTTTACCCAAATGGTATGGACTTAGCTATGGACTGCCACCTGCCCCAAGGCCACCACAGGGGGACTCAACGACACAGTGCCAGGGTAGAGTCCTTTGGATTCTGGTACCTGGGAGGCAGAGAGGTTCAAGCCAAGCACAGGATGTGGGAGGTTGGGAGGAGGCGATGGCTCCCTGGAACCTTCTCAGCCTGGGGCTGGGGTCTTGGCACTAGAGGGATGTGGCTGAGGGGTGACTGGAAGGTGTAGCTTTGTCTGGGAGGGACCAACTGTGCCTGGGGGAGAGGCCTGGGATTGGGTCCCTGGTCAGAGGGACCTGGGGGCCTCCACTTACTGCCTCCAGACCTGCAGACGCCACAGCCATGACCCGCAGGAGGGGAACCACAGCCTGGCCAGGTGCTGCTAGAGGGATGGCCATTTCCCTGCTTATGCTCCCCTGACCCCAACCCTGGGGGTGAGCCCAGAGGAAGGGTGTGTGTGTGTGTGTGTGTGAGACAGACCCCACACTCACACAGAAGTGGGTGTTTGTGTGTATGTGTGACAGACCTCACAATCACATGGAAGAAGGGTGTGTGTGTGTGGGACTGTGTGTGACAGACCCCACACTCACACCTCCAGCCCCCAGAGCTCCCAGCTTAGCTTACCTTGTGGAGGAAGAAGAAAGTTTGGGATCAAATTTGAGCCTGAAGTTTTGAAATGACCAGACCCTAACGAGAGAAAAATTGCTTTCATAATCAAAAGCTGTCTGAATGTTTGAAACTGGACCAAATACTATCAAAGGTGCATAACTCCCCACTGGTGAAAGGGTTTGCAGAGCCCAGCTGGTCGCTGTTATTGAAAACATAAAGCTGTGCCATAATTGTAACCCAGGGACCTGAAAGTCCTTAATAAACCGTCTATGAGGGGAACACAAAAAAGGGTCTGCTTTGAAGGGGAAAGATGGTTAGAAATCAGGCTGGAAAGAGGCTTTATTGAATGGATCAGGCAGCGGGACCTAAGAAGCAGGACACCTGTCTCTCCACTCACCCCTCCCTGCACGGTCTGGGGGTGGCCTATCTCAGGAAATGCAGGTCACCGTGTTATTGGTTGGTGCCGGTAACACCCTCAAATCAATGGCGAGCCTGCTCCCCAACCCAGGTTGGTTTAAGGACCAAGGAGACCTCTCCTCCAAGGCCGAGGCCAAATCTCAGGATCCCATCACCTTTGCTGGGCCGGGCGGGATAGGCCTGATGCAGCATCACGGGGATGACTTTCCGGAGAGGAAGCAGCTAGCAGCAGAGAGCTCAGGCCGCACTTAGCCAACCACCTCTGCAGCCAGGGTGGGAAGACAACAGAGGGAGAGCCAGGCACAGGAAGAGGAGAGCTTCAGTGCAGGAGACACAGGCATGGGCGGGATCGGATTCTCCCAGCGCCCAGCCCCTGGTAAACAGGGCTAGTTGGGGACCTGACCTCAAGGTCTAGCTCTCTCCTGGGGGTCAGGGGAGGTAAGGAGAGAAAGGGCTGCGGAAGGGAGTCTTGCTCCCCAGGCCTAGGGCTGCAGAGGGGAGTGTGGATCGGGGCCTCTGAGGCTGAGGGATCTGTGGCAATGTGGGGGCAGGGGTGGGTACGAGGTCGGGGACCCTCAGGAGGTGGACATCTGGGCATCATCAGATAGAAGGGACGCTGCAGCCTCGGAGGGAAAGCAGGATGGGAGAAGATGGGAAGGGAGCCTCGGAGAAGCCAATGGAATGTTCAGGAGAGGGAGGAAAAGCTGCGGGGAACTCGCCTGAGAGCCGGGCAGCCGTCAGATCCTGGCCCGGCTCTGGCCCCTCTGGCAACTGACAAGACGCATCTCTCAGCTGCTCTGGGAAACCAAACAGCCTTGAGTCTGCCCAGGTGGGCAGCGGGTCAAGTTTACTTCCCTGCTTCCTGCGCCTCTCCTCTGGCTCTGGCTGCCTCTCAGGGCCGCCTCTGAGACAGGCCCCCCGTGCCCCCTCCCCCTCAGGGCCCAGCCTTCCAGACTTTCCCCTCATCAGAGTTTACCAGGCAGGTCTGAGTCTCTCACCAGAGTCCCTGGCCAAGTTCAGCCTGGCTCGCTGCCCCCCTGTCTCCTCAGCTTACAGCAAAGGCCAGTTGAGGCCCATCTGCAGACAGAGCCACATGCCAGGCCCGGGACCCTCCCCACTGAAGGCAGCGGAGCCAGCCCACTCCCGCTAAGTTCATTCGTGTCAGTTCCCACAAGAGGGCTTATGCTCCAGCTCAGACATTCGGACCCAAGGAACCCAAGTCCCTTTCTCACCTAAGTCATTGGCCCTCTCCATGCCCTGTGTAAACTGGAGTTGATCTTCAAAACCCAGCCAGCCCAAGGCTTGGGGCACGGGGAGGCGAATGGGGGACTGGGGCGTCTCAGCTTCAGTTTGCCCTCTGTACATAACCCATGTATCAGCTGGGCACCCCCCCCATCCTTTATGATTTCAAAAATGTCAGTTCAAAGCTATATTCCACACCCTGTGAGAATGCAAAGATACCGCCTATGCTTTGGAGCACTCTGGTTTACGTTTCTTCCCTCCCTTCTGCCTCAGAGCAGCAACTTCTGCTAAATTCGTTTAGTGTCTGGATTGGGCCTCTGACCCAGGTCTGCTGTTTTGTTTTCACAGCGCCCTGACTGAGACGTGGAATGTGGCCGTCGCCTTCTGCTATTTCCACCAGAAACCCACCGCAGAGGTATTTTTGTGGAAGGCAGGCAAAGGGAGGTTTCAGGAAGTCAGAGGAAAGGTTTCAAGTGCGACAATAAAAACTTCAAACAGACATTGGACAGTCCTGTTCTTTAAAGTTTCACCCCTGAGAAGTTTTCATGGACCCATTTATCTCACACAGTTCCCCAGCCTGGCTCTTTTCTTTTCCTTTTAAGTTTTTTTTAAATTGAAGCCTAGTCAATGTGGGCTTCCCTAGTGGCTAAGTGGTAAAGGATCCGCCTGCCAATGCAGGAGACGTGGGTTCAATCCCTGGGTCGGGAAGATCCCCTGCAGAAGGAAATGGCAACTCACTCCAGTATTCTTGCCTGATGAATCCCATGGCTGGAGGAGCTTGGTGGGCTACAGTCCATCAGGTCACAAAAGGGTTTGACATGACTTTGCTGTTAAACAGCAATGACATGGTCAATGTACAATATTATATAAGTTACAGGTGTACAATATAGTGATTCACAGTTTTTAAAGGTTATATTTCATTTTTAGTTGTTATAAAATATTGGCTATATTCCCTGTGTTGTACAATAATCCTGGCTCTCTTCTTCATCTTCTTTTTCACACTTCTCTTCCTTGATACTCAAAATAGTCCAGTGGTTAAATGCAAGAGCTCTGCTCCCATATGGCCTGACTCTGTGAGCCTGGCTTTGCATCTCATCAGCTATGTGACAATATGAGAGTTACCTAACCTCTCTGAACATCAATTTCATCTTTCTCTGAGGATAATAAAAGCTGAAGATAACAGGATTGGTGGTGAGGACTTCATAAAGCAATCCATGGGAAGCCCTTAGCAGTGTTAATAATGTTAGCTATTATTATTATTATCATTAACCCCCTCCAAATTTTCCTACTTTCCTAGACAGAACAATTCAACCTTCTCAGGCCCTGTCCCAAATCTTGCCCATCTTTGCATATTCAAGTCCAGGAAGTCTCAGGCACAGAAGGAGTGTTCTTTGAACACAATTGGCCCTCCTTTACTGGCAGTCGGCCAAGGTTGTGAATGGGCTCCGTCACAGGTAAAGGGGCTGAACAGTGACCCCCAAGCCGATAGGTACTAAACAAATCCTATGCCTTTCTTCCTCTTTCTCTCCTCCTCCCCTCCCCTGTCCCCATTAGGCCGAAAGTAAACAGCACTAAGGGCTTCCCAGGTGGCTCAGTGGTAAAGAATCTGCCTGCCAATGCAGGAGACCGCTGGTTCAATCCCTGAATTGGGAAGATCCCCCAGAGGAGGAAATGGCAACCCACTCCAGTATTTTTCCATGGGCAGAGGAGGCTGGTGGGCAACAGTTCATGGGGTCACCAAGAATCCAACACGACTGAGCACGCACACACCACCAAGACATGTACAGACAGCACTAACAGCAGCGGCACGTCTGGGGCCTAATGGGAATCTGTCTCCAACCTTACTGAACTATTGGGAAGGAGTTACTGTCTCCAGGGGTCTCTATACAGCCTGGAGTTTCTGGGGCCATCTTGTCTACCTCTTGAGAAACCCTACCTAACGAGGAGGCCAATGCAGAGAAAGAGACTACTTCTCAGTGATGTCATTTGAGGTTCTAAATTCTGCCATACCTGGATTCATCCCTTGAGTTTTCCAATGTTGTGTGCCCAGAGATCTCCCTTTTCTTGTTTAAGCTAATTTGATACAAAATCGAATCAATATAAAAGTGAATGAATCTTGACTAGTGAAGAATTTCAACTAAAAATGGGGTGTATAATAAAACAAGGGGGAATGTCATGGAATCCACTGCAGAAAGCACAGCCAGAAACCATAGGAAGAAAAAGGCTGCCTCTGACTCCACATCTCTCGCTCCTGACCTCTCTCCCTGAGGCCACACAATTTCCCATTCTGCATATCTCCTTTTTTTCCCCTCTGCAGATCAGTGTTTCTGCTGACTCATTGGCTCATCTAGAAAAGGTCTCAGGACTGATTATTACTGGCCCAGATTTGGTCACATGACCCTAAACCATTATTGTGATTGGCCAAACAGGGGCCATTACCTCTGGCTGGGTCCAGGCCCACCTAAACCAAATAGACTAAGAGAGGGTGAAGAATGGACTTAAAAAAAAAAAAATCTAAGTACTGTTTTCAGAATAACGGAGACTAAATGCCAGATACTGCTCCGCCCCCTGACAAGTCTCTGTATGGAGTTAAGTGAGTTTCTGTTTTACAAATCAATGGAGCCCTGAGTAAGCTCAGGGCCAGCCCCTTGTCCTAGAAGAACAGTTCAAATGGAAGCTTTCACCTGTGACAGCAGCTTCTGGAGGGCTGGTTTCACTTGGGCTTTCACTGATCTCCATTCAAATCACACATGAGACAGAGGGGACTAGTTCTGACTCTAGCCCCAGCAGGAGGCCTTCCCTTGGCATCATTGGAGTTTTATAAACGTCCCGTTACATGGAATCATAAGGAGGCAGGGAGTCCAAGGAGAGAAGTCAGGGAGAGAGGAGAGGATTGTAGAAGAGCTGGCCTCTGAGCAAGTCCTTCAAGGATGGACAGTAAGAACTTCTCAATGCTGCAGTCAAGAAGACAAGTAGTTGCAAGTCTTGGCGAGGATGTGGGGAACTTGGAGCCCTCACACACTGCTGATGGAAAAGCAAAATAGTGCACTCACTTTGGAAAACAGTCTGGCAGGTCGTCAAAAAGTTGAACATAGAGCTACTGTATGACCTAGTCATTCTACTCCTAGCTGTATACCCAGGAGAAATGAAAATGTGTTCATGTAGAAACTTTTACATGAATTTTCACAGCAGCATTGTTCATAATGGCCCCAAAGAAGAAACAACTCAACTATCTGCCAGCTGATGAATGGATAAATAAAAATGTGGTTTGTCCATACAATAGGATACTATTCCATCATAAGAGGAAATAAAGTACTGATATCTGCTACAATGTGATTGAACCTTGAAAATCTTAAGTGAAAGAAGCCAAGGGACTTCCCTGGTGGTCCCAACACAGGGGACCTGGGTTCAATTCCTGGTCAGGGGACTATATCCCACAGGCTGCAACCAAGAGTTCACGTGCCGCAATGAAGATCGAAAATCTTGCATGGGACAACTAAAAAACAGTCAAATAAATAAATAAAAGTAAAAAATATATAAAGAGAAAGAAGCCAGTCACAGAAGACCATCTGTTATATGATTCCATTTATGAAATGTCGGGCATAGAAAAATATATGCAGGCAAAATGTAGATTGGGGATTGTCTATAGCTGTGGGGGGAGGAATTGGTGCAAAAAAAAAAAGGTGAATGATGGTATTGGGGATTTGGAGGGGGATGTTGCAAACTGGAGTGATGGTTTTGTAATTGTGAACACAAAATATGCAACAAAACATTGAATTGTACACTTTAAACAGGTGGTGAATTATATTGTGTGTGAATTATTATCTCAGGATAGCTATTAGCAAAGAAGAAGAAAAGACTATATCTAGAGGTAGAAGGGGGCCTAAGCTGCAGAGCAGCCTGGGAACTCCAAGATGTCAGGGTCACCCATCTGATCAGCTGGCCACCCTGCCCGCCCCTCGTCCCTTGGATTCCAGAACAAGTGAAGGAAACTGGGGGCTGAGAGTCCAGCCCTGAGGTGTAAAGAATAACAGTCAAAGGAACAAGGGGGAGAGAAGAAAGTCTACCTCCGAGGCCGGAGGTGGGTAGGAAGCTCCAAAAGGAAGCAGAGAGTCCAGGTGACCGATGCCAGTCTGGGTCACTGGCTCACGTGCCGGGGCGAGATCAGAGACCTGGTAGCACAGGACTGTGACAGTGCGGGCTCCCTGGGGTGAAGGCTTGGTCCTGGACGGCCCCGTCCACTGTCGCCCACTGCCTGTCTGTGGAGATGGTTCCAACATGGCCTTTGGCTGTAGCTGGTTGCACAGGTACGGACCTCTGACCCCAGCTGAACCAGCCTTGGTCCTATCTCTGGAATTTGGGACCTTGACAGAGGAGAGGCGTTCTCTTCAACAGGCTAGATCATGTGAGCTAGAAGGCAGTGAAGGGCCGAGCCCCCTCCCCCTACTCCCTGTGGGCAAGGCTGCTTCCCCAGCTGTTGGGAATGTTCTGAGGTCCCCGTGGAAGGAGGGCTAAAGCGCAAGCACCTGGGAGCGCTCGGGCAGCGTGGGGCCCTGTGCACCTGTCGGGAGAGCCCAGCGAGACCGGAGCTGCAGCGGAGAAGCAGGTAAGGAGGGTTTTCAAAGCAGCAGCACTAGTGGGGGAAGGTGGAGGGGCATGGCTGTTCCAGCAAGTTCCCTGGAGAGGGGTTTGTAAACCACAGACCAGGGCCATTGGTACCCACTGCCCTTGGCCACAAGTCCTAGGGAAGCAAAAGTTCCCTAGGAGCAGCAATGTGACAGCCTTGTTAATGTGGTGAAGAGTAGATATTCTGTGCCAGCAGGCCCATTATACTTTTCAAAGCATAGTCACCTCCACAATCTCATCTGCTCCTTCCCCAGGTATGTTAGAGAAAGATGTAGCATGCTCTGAGAGCTGCCAGCCCAGGCCCCTTCTAGAATAAAGCTGCCTGGCTGACCCACCCCTGCACACTGGATTAAGGTGTGTACCCAACACAAAGGCAGCCACCCCACAGGGTGGCCTGGGGAGGAGCCTGGCTGAGCCCCCACGTACTGAGCACAGATAACAGAGACCAAAGGAGCCAGCGTGCTTCCCTCTCGGGGAGTTTGAGAGGCAGCCTCCGGAGAGAGGCAGAGCTCTGATTTTGCAAGGCCAGAAGCCAAGAGACACAGTAAGAGAACAGAGATTGAAAGCCAAGAACGAATAAGAAGTGGTGGCGGCAGCAGCCAGGAGATGGGGTAGAGGTAAGAGAGAGGCACTGGGGGGTGGGGGGGTGACGCAGGGAGCATGATGGCTGAGATGAGGAAGTCAGCTTGGGGGGCCCTAGAGCAGACCAGCTTTGGCAGATGGCGCCCTGTGGCCTGGCACCAGAGCAGCACTAGACCTTCAAGGGCCTGTCTGCACAAAATGGAGTCGGGAGGCTTAGCTTCTGGTCTTTGTTGTTGTCCTGAGCCTCCTTATCAGGGACCCTCGGGACCACCTGAGTCACTGCTAGTCCTTAAGGCTGCCTCACACCCCAGCCCGTGAATCTCTGGCCCAGCCGGAGGAGGCCATTCCTGGCCAAGGTCAGCACTTCTCAGCGGGGTCCTTCCTCTTGTCTGCTCCTGAACCCTCTCTTCTTCAGAGGGGTCCTCGTCAGGGGCAGACCACAGGGAAGACCTGTGATGTGGTGACATCAGTCAGGCCTTCAGCCTCAGGGATAAGTCTAGAGAGGTCCCCTCAGCCTCGGTGAGAAGCTGATCGAATTAAGTCAAGACATGAAGGAAACTTCTCTTCTTCCTTCTTTCCGTCCTTTGTTTCCTCAAGCGAACTTGACTCTCAAATGTGTCACTTGCTGATTCAGGCACCCAGCAGAGTCCAATCAACTCTGACCAAGGGACCAGGGTTATGTAATACTCATGGCTGCTGGGACTCAACCCTGGTGCTGGGTCTTCTCAGAGGAAGAGGGAACAGGGTGAAGATTAAGACTTAAAATATGTGCTCCAAGCACAGAGAAAATCAGGGGATGGGAACTCACGTTTTTTAAAAATTGATAGATGTTGAGTGCTGTCCATACAGTTTTCAGTTTACTTAAGTCTTCCCAACAACTCTGTGAGATAAGCATTAATAACCTTGTTGCACAAATGAGGGAAGTTAGGCTTGGAAAGTTAAGGCACTAGTCCAAGACGTTGAGTCTAGTAAGGGGTAAGGCTGGATGAGAGTCCAGTACCATCCAAGGCCAGGGTTTATGCTCTTTCCTCTGTACCACACTGCCTGGCACTGATTTGAAATGATGTTTCTTCCCTTGCTTTGCTGAGTCTCAAAACCCCAACAACTCCGTTTCACCAAAGGGCCTTTGAAACTTTCAAGCTCACATTCATCATCATTCATGTATTGTTCTGTCGCTCAGCCGTATCTGACTCTTTGCAACCCCCTGGACTGCACCACGCCAGGCTCCTCTGTCCTCCACTACTCCCCAGGTTTGCTCAAATTCATGTTTATTGAGTCGGTGATGCTATCTATCTCATCTTCTGCCACCTTCTCCTCTTGCCTTCAATTTTTCCCAGCATCAGGGTCTTTTCTTATAAATCAGCTCTTTGCATCAGGTGACGAAAATACTGGAGCTTCAACGTCAGTCCTTCCAGTGAATATTCAAGGTTGATTTCCTTTAGGGCTGATGGGCCAGATATCCTTGCAGTCCAAGGGACTCTCAAGAGTCTTCTAGAACATCACTATTCAACAGAATCAGTTCTTCAGTGCTCAGCCTTCTTTATGGTCCAACTCTCACATCCATACATGACTACTTGAAAAATCATAGCTTTAACTATATGGACCTTTGTGGGCAAAGTGATGTCTCTCCTATACATTATCTAGGTTTGTCGTAGCTTTGCTTCCAAGGAGCAAGTGTCTTTTAATTTCATGGCTGCAGTCACTGTCCTCGGTGATTTTGGAGCCTGAGAATGTAACATCTGTCACTGCTTCCACTTTTTCTCCTCCTTTTTGCCGTTAAGTGGTGAGTTTGTTATCAAAAAGACAAGAAAGTGGAGTCCAGAGAAAGTTAGTGTCCAGCCTGTAGTCATACAGGGATTCAAATGCAGAAAGGGGTCAAGGATGTAGGTCTCCTAAGTCTGATGCTAGGGCCCTCCCCAGACAACATGCCACCTTGAGGGTGTCCTGTTCCATGGCTTCTTTTTCCCTGCAGAGCTGATTGGTGAGGCTGCCCCAGGCTGGTTCCTGCCTGGCTCTCCGATTCCACCTTCTTCTCTAGCTCCTCCTTCTGTCTGTCCCCTAAATGTAACCATTGGTGGCTCTCCTGGGAAGTCCCCTAGCAGCAAGAGCAATGTGGCTCCACAACTCTGCACTCAGGACTGCAGACCCCCCAGGGGGCATGCTGTGTCTTTCATCTTTGACATTCCCTAAATTCCTGACCCAAACATCAAGGGAGTAAGCCATAAAGGCTGAGATAACTGTTGGATAAGATAAGATAGTTAGGTTACGCATGCCTATGTTGCCACTGCATCCACTGACCCACCTCCATTCATCTACCATCTATCCACCCTCCCTCCACTATTCGTTCATTCACTCCTCTGTCCATCCATCTGTCCATTCATCTAACAAGGCTCATCAACAGGACATACTTATTCACACCTCCATGCTCCCTCTGCCTGAATGCTCTTTCTGTCTTCCTTCATTTGACACTAACTCATCTTCCATCGCATCCTCTGGAGAGCCTTCCCCAAAGCCCAGATTTAACTAAGAGACCTTGTGTCCCAAGAACACCTTTTACACTTATCACATTTTTTAAAATTTTAATTGAGATGTAACTCACAAATAAGCTTATACTGCTCATCAGTAAATGGAGAGAGGGGTTGTTGGGGCGAGGAATAGCGACTTTATTTGGGAAGCCAGTAGACCAAGAAGTGAAGTCGCTCAATTGTGTCCGACTCTTTGCGACCCCATAGACTGTAGCCCACCAGGCTCCTCAGTCCATGGAATTTTCCAGGCAAGAGTACTGGAGTGGGTTGCCATTTCCTTCTCCAGGGGATCTTCCCAACCCAGAGATTGAACCTGGGTCTCCTGCACTGCAGGCAGATGCTTTACCATCTGAGCCACCAGGGACCAAGAAGATGGTGGATAAATATCCCAAAGAGCCATCTTCTCTGTGTTAGCCTTCAGGCTTCTTAGAGGGGAGGGAGTAAAGTCCTGGTTCCAGTTAGACTCTGTAGGCGATGTGTTGATTCCTTCCTTCCTGCCACCCTTCACAGGTGGGCCTGGTCAGAAGTTGAACAACGATAGTTTAGCTTAACATTCATTACCTGGGTGGCAGGGTTCCCAGAGATGGGCTATTATGTATAATTTAAACTTACAGACAACATGCCTTTGGTGATTAACTTGCAGCAAAAGCAATAGAATACAAAGAGTAAAGTAAAAGAAACATCCAGTATGGAATCAGATTTGTTTTTTCCTATTGCAATATCCAAAATGCATCCTTTTATAGTATACAGTTCAGTGGTACATTCACAGTTGTGCAACCATCACCACTAACTTCAGAATATTTTCATCACTCCATAAAGAAGCACTGTGCCTACTGGTCCCTTACTAGTTCCCCTCAGCTTCTCCAATCCTTGGCAATCATGTATCTATTTTCTGTCTCTATAGCTTTGCCTACTCTGGAGATTTTATATAAATGGAATCATACCATATGTGGCCTTTCATTTAGCATGGTGTTTTCAAGGTCCATCCATGTTGTAGCGTGTGTCAAGACACTTCTGCATTTTCAATAAGGGTTGAGAACATTTTGGTAGCTTTGGCCCATTCTGGTCCTCTGCTGCTGCTGCTAAGTCGCTTCAGTTGTGTCTGACTCTGTGCGACCCTATAGATGGCAGCTCACCAGGCTCCCCCGTCCCTGGGATTCTCCAGGCAAGAACACTGCAGTGGGTTGCCATTTCCTTCTCCAATGTGTGAAAGTGAAGTTGCTCAGTCGTGTCTGACTCCCAGCAACCCCATGGACTGCAGCCCGCCAGGCTCCTCTGTCCATGGTCCTCGGGTGACCTCAATTTAAAAAAAAAAACACCATAGGGTTGCAAAGTCTTAGAACGTCTCAAATTGAGAGCCAAAGTGGCCATCCTAGAGAGATTATTGGAAAACCAAAGGCCAAAAACAGTTGCTGGCTTTGAAGATGGAGGAAGGAGCCATAAGTATAGGAACACAGGCAGCCTAGAGAGACTAGAGGAGAAGAGGGATTCACTCCCAGAGCCTCCAGAAAGAATGGCACCCTGCCCGGCTCACATCTTTATTCTAGCCCGTTAAGACCCACAGGGAACCCCCAGAACTATAAGATAATTAATTTGTGTTGTTTGGAGTCTGTGTATAACTCGGTTTCTGTTCACTTGTTACATACAGCATCAATAGGAAACTACTACAGAGTTTGGTACCTGGAACTGGAGAGCAGGACTGCGCCTAGCCCGTCCCCGAACCGTCGGGAGGTGCAGGATACCAGGTAAGCGTTCAGATTCTGCCTTGGCTGATCCACGGCTTACACTGCAGTGTTTGCATGTTCTGTATCCTTGAGCAAGTGATTCGTCCTCTCAACAGAATTTCCTCATCGGTAAAATGGAAATAACTGTATTCCTTCACAAGACTGTCATAAAGATTGACAAAAAGCATATGTGTTAGTGCTTAGCACAGTGCCAGGCCGATGGGGAACGCCAAATAAATAAATGTTAGCCAGTATTACCACTGTTGCCATGCATCGTTGACTGTTTTTTTTTAAAGATTTTTTTTGGTAAATATGTTGCTTTGTAGGTTTTGTATTTTTTATGTTACTGTTCAGGTGGGAGGGCTGTGTTGGGTCTTCATTGCTATGTCGGTGCTCTCTCTAGTTGTGCTGAGCGGATGCTGCCCTTCGTTGCAGTGTGTGGGCGGCTCACCGCGGTGGCCTCTCTCCTTGCAGAGGACGGGCTCTGGGCACGTGGGCTCAGTACTTGTGGTGTATGGGCTTAGTTGCCCAGTCGCATGCGGAATCTTAGTTCCCCAACCAGGAATCAAACCTGTGTCGCCCACCCTGGCAGGTGGATTCTTTGCCACTGGACTACCTAAGGAAATTCCACTTATTATTATTTTTTAATATTTATTTGGCTGCACCAGGTCTAAGTTGCAGCATGCAGGCTCTTTAGTTGCAGCATGTGGGATCTAGTTCCCTGGTCATGAATCAAACTCGGGCCCTCCCTGCATAGGGAGTACCAAGTTTTAGCCACTGGACCCCCAGGGAAGTCCCTCATTAACTGTATCTTGAACTGACCTTAATCAGAGCTAACTCTGTCCCCTCTTGTGGTATCTAAAGGGACAGAGTACCTGGGCTCAGTGTGGGCTGGAGTCCATACCAAGAACACTGGTTTCAAACACCAGAAGGTCCAGACAGCAGTCATATTCCTCAGGCAGGGAGCTGTACCTGGTTCTAGATGTTTATCTAGTTTGCAGTGGTAAAACTACCAACAGCACAGAGAGAAGAGTGTCTCAGTGTATTAGACAGTGAGGGATGGAGCCAGGAAAAGGAAAAGAGATGCTAGATGGAAGCCAAGTAGGAATCTGGCAACTGAGATGGGTCAGTACCGTGGAGGACGGGCCACAGGGAGGCTGGGTGCGCGCTTGAGCACACAACATTTACCCCAGTTCCCACGATGACTATTAAGCACTACGTCCACTAGGATAGCCAAAACAAAGACAGTAACAAGTGTTGATGAGGATGTGGAGAAGTTAGAACCCTGCTACACGGCTGGTGGGAATGTAAAATGCTACAACTACTTTTGAAAACAGTTTGGCACGTCCTTAGATAGTTAAATATACTGTGACCATATCATCCAGCAATTCCACTACTGTGTACTTGCCCACATCCACACATTTGTCCACACAAAAACTTATCCATGAATGTTTGCAGAAGCATTTTTCGTAATAGCGAAAAGGCAGAAGCAACCCAACCTCTGTCAAATGAGGACTGAAGAAACAACATGTGATCTATCCATACAACAGAATAATATTTGGCAATTAGAAAAGATTGAATGACTGAGACATACCACAACATGGATAAATCTTTAAAACATGATGCTAAATTAAGCCAAACACAAAAGACCCCATGCTGTATGATTCTTTTTATATGAAATATCTAGAATAAGTAAATCCATGGAGACAGCAAGCAGATTAGTGGTTACCAGGGACTGGAGAGAGGGGAGAAAGAACAGGGGACTGTTCATGGTAACAGGGTTTCTTTGGCCGTGATAAAAATGTTCTGAAAACAAGTAATGGTAATGGTTGCACAACTCTGAGTATATCACTGAATTTCACACTTTAAAGGGTGAATTTTATGGTATATGAATTATAATCTCAATAAAGTGAAAGTGAAGTTACTCAGTTGTGTCCGACTCTTTGCGACCCATGGGCTGTAGCCCACCAGGCTCCTCCGTCCATGGGATTCTCCAGGCAAGAATACTGGAGTGGGTTGCCATTTCATTCTCCAATAATCTCAATAAAGCTGCTATTAAATAAGTGCTACCCACCTTTGAGCACTTTCAGTGTGCCAGCAAGTGAGCTGAGTACATGCTTGAGCTTGTTACCAGGCTTTAGGGACAAGGCTGACCTGTTGAGCCTGAGCTTCATTCGTGTGACTCCTACCTTCTTGGAGGGAGGCAAGCAGCAGAGAAGCCCAGTTTGGCTGACAGATAAGGGAGTGATCAGGGGGGTAAGCATCCCTGAGACATGAGGGCACCTGAGAAAAGTCAAGTCACTTGAGTTCAGAGAGCCAGTCAGAAACCATGTCCATCTGTGGCTGCCAGATGTCAGGCCTCCAGAACAGGGAGCCTGGCCCTCTCTCTACTCTGTGGCCCTCTGGACCCCAGAGGAAACCCTGGTGACTTAAAGCAGGAGAATGACCTCCCAGTTGGTGGAAAACGAATTGAGGAGGAGGCAAAAAGAGAACCAGAGAGATGAATTAGGAGGCTGGAGCCATCACCTGGAAGTGAGATAACTTACACTCCAATACGGGAGATGGGCCATGTAGTAGGGTTCCCCAGAGAAACTGGAGAAGGCAATGGCAACCCACTCCAGTACTCTTGCCTGGAAAACCCCATGGACAGAGGAGCCTGGTAGGCTGCAGTCCATGGGGTAGCAAAGAGTCGGACATGACTGAGCAACTTCACTTTCACTTTTCACTTTCATGCATTGGAGAAGGAAATGGCAACCCACTCCAGTGTTCTTGCCTGGAGAATCCCAGGGACGGGGGAGCCTGGTGGGCTGCCGTCTATGGGGTCACACAGAGTCAGACACGACTGAAGCGACTTAGCAGCAGCAGCAGCAGGAGCAGCAGAGAAACAGAACCAATGGGATATATATACGTACACATCTATACCTCTGTCTCTATCATCTCTGTCTGTATTTACAGCAAGTGATTTACTGTACAGAACTGGCTCATACAATTATAGAAGTTAAAAACCCCTCAACTCTGCATTTGTCAAACTGGAGACCCAGGAAAGCCTGTGCTATAATTCCAGCCTGAGCCCAAAGGCCTGAAATTCAGTAGAGCACACGGTGGAGATTCCAGCCTGAGGGCAGAAAAAGCCAAAGTCCTTGCTCAAACGGTCAGGGAGGCAGATTTCCCTGTTCCTTGGTCTCTTCTACTCGGCTCTTCATTGACTGGATGAGGGCCACCCACATTAGGGAGAACAACCTGCTTTACTTAAAGTCCATTGATTCAAACGTTTATCTCCTCCAAAACACTGTTGCAAGCACACCCAGGAAAACATGTGACCAAATACCTGGGCACCCCATGACCCTGTCACATTGACACATGAAATTAACCATCACAGGCCACAAGCAAATAAACATATAATGTATGGTCAGGGAGCAATAAAAAAGTACGGGGAAAAATGAAGCAGGGCGACTGACTTGAGAACAGTGGGGCCAGAATGACAGGCAGAGAGAAGGTATCAAAAATAAATATCTGTTAAATGAAAGGCTGAATGTTGCATTCCTCCAAGTGTTACTTTTTTCTTTATGCCCCACATTGCTTTGCCTTCTGTTAGGTTTTAACTGCAGTGAGTGCTATTGTCACTGGGAATTAAGGTATTTTCTTTTTTTTCCCAAAGAATCAGCAGCTTGAAAGATACCGTGTTCACACATTCTGCCGGAATGTCACATTTGATATGGCCACTGGACACGCTTGACTTCTTCTTTATTTATGATTTCTGGCGCTTTTCCTTTGAGGCCGCTCAGAATAGCTTCTGATCCTGCTCGCTCACAGAAACGGTGAAATCAAATCTTCCTGTGCTCGCCCCATCGGAGGCCAGTTTGCTTATGTAAGCTACTCCCGCCCTCGCTGAGTAACTAGATGGTGAGAGCAGAGCCCCAGACAGATTTCAAATGAGGCTCTCTTCACATAAACATCTTTGACTCGCGTACTATTCTTCTGGTAAATTGCTTTTGTTTCCAGAAACCTCGTCGCAATCGATACAAGTTGTGTGCGCGCTACGGGAGACCACATTTGAGCCACTGGCTGATCACTAATCTCTTTATTCCCCTTTAAATGTTTTTGGTCTTTCCCTCGGTAATATTCAAATCAATGTCCTGACTTATTTATTCTTTGGGAGTCTCAGTATCTCCCTCAGCATCGCATCACTTCTGTTTGATGATAGATTTTGTTGAACTTCTGTACCCTGGGCAAAGCAGCGCGCTCCAAGGACTGTCTGTTGTGTGTGGGTGTAATGTGTGTACATGTCAGCAAATCTGCATGAGTGTGAGTGTGTCTAGCCTAATAAGAGTTGAAAGACCTCTGAGTTTGAAATCAAACTGATCTAAGTTGGAGGGACCGTTTTTCCATGATCTAGGCAGTAACCTTGGGCAAGTTGTCTCATGGGGGCCTAGGAGTCACAGCTGGAAAAGAGAAATGTAGGTCTATACCCGAGAGAAATGAAAACATATGTCCACATTAAAACTTGTACAAGAATGTTCATAGCAGCATTTTTCATAATAGCAAATGAAACCCATATCCCATCAACTGGTGAATGGATAAATAAAATCCATACAGTAGAATATGATTTGGGGACTTCGCTGGCAGCCCAATGATTAAGACTCCACACTTCCAATGCAGAGGTCATGGGTTCAATGCCTGACTGGGGAACCAAGATCTCACATGCCACATGGTGTGGCCAAAAAAAATAAAAGAATATATGATTTGATCACCAGTGAAATGAAACACCGACACATGCTACAACATGGATGACTCTAGAAAACATGGTTCCACATGAAAGAAGCCAGATACTAAAGACCCTGTGTATTCATTTGCTGCTGCTGCTGCTGCTAAGTCACCTCAGTTGTGTCCGACTCTGTGCGACCCCACAGACGGCAGCCCACCAGGCTCCCCTGTCCCTGGGATTCTCCAGGCAAGAACACTGGAGTGGGTTGCCATTTCCTTCTCCAGTGCATGAAAGTGAAAGTGAAGTTGCTCAGTCGAGTCAACTCTTTGCAACCCCATGGGCTGCAGCCTACCAGGCTCCTCTGTTCATGGGATTTTCCAGGCAAGAGTACTGGAGTGGGGTGCCACTGCCTTCTCCGATTCATTTGCTAGGGCTGCTGTAACAAAATAGCACAGGATGGGTGGCTTAAACAACAGAAATAGATTGCCTCCCAGTTATGGAGGGAGGCTCGAAGCCCAAGATCAAGGGGTCAGCAGTTTTGCTTTCTTCTGAGGGAATCTGTTCATGCCCCTCCTAGCTTCTTGTGGTTTGCTGGCAATCTGCCATATTCCTGGGCTTGTAGGTACATCACCTCAATCTCTGCCTTCATCTTCACATAACCATCTCCCTTTATCCAAATTTCCCCCCTTAAAAAATAAATATGTATGTATGTTTGTATTTGGCTGCACTGGGACTTAGTTGCAGCAAGTGGGATCTAGTTCTCCGACCAGGGATGGAACCTGGACCCCTGCTCTGGGAGCACGGAGTCTTAACCTCCTTAAGTTAGGAGGTCCCTAAACTTCCCCATTTCATAAGGACACCAGTCACTAGTCCACCCTCAAGACCTCATTTTGACTAATTACATCTGCAACAACCCTCTTTCCAAACAGGGTCACATTCTGAGGTCCTGAGCGTTAGGACTTCAAATGTGTGTTGAGGGAAGGGGACACAATTCAACCCATGAATACCACATACTGCATGATTCCATTAATACGAAATGTCTGGAATAGGTAAGCCCGTGGAGACAGACAGTAGATTAGTGGTTGCCAGGGGCTGGGAGAAAGAAGGAATTTGGAATGACTGCTAATGGATACAGGGTTTATTTTCGAAAGTGTTCTGAAATTAGATAGTGGTGGTTCTTGCACAACTCTGCGAATATACTAAAAACTAATGAACTGTACACTTTAAATGGATGTGTATGGTATGTGAATTATATCTCGAAAGAGCTAGTTTTGGGGGCTTTTTTTTTTTTTTTTTCCAAACCCATGCCCCCTGCAGTGGAAGTATGGAGTCCTAACCACAGACCACCAAGGAATTCCACCCCCTCAAAACGTTTGTTTGTTTTAAAAGAAAATGTGTAATGCTGGCCACTCTTCTGCCCTGTTAAGATTCTGCAGCTCCTGTGTTTTAATGCAAGTGAAAGTGTTTGGGAAACTCTGCAAAGATAAAATACAGTTGTAACCTTTAGTCTTAAATTTTTAAATGCCTTTGGTATTTGTTAAGCGCATTCCACCCTGCATGGTGGATTCCCTGTTAATTCCAAGCTTTCTGATGGAATAAAGAGAATTCCAGCTCTCCCGAACAGCTGGCTCTTAGCAGTTGCTGCGAGTTCACTGTCACATCATTGAGAAAAACATCTTTCCCAGACCTGCCCTGGGATGACCACGGAACGGTCATCCTCTGAACAGATGTCTCTTTTACCGCTGAATTTATCTCAGTGCAGCCTCTGGAAAGCACCTTCCAACTCTGCATTTTAAGAGACTAGTTCTTTTTTCCCCCCTCTGCATCTGTGCTTTTGCCCTTGTTGGAGCACAGCTATTTCTATTTCCCCAGAGGCCAGATAAAATTTCACGAAACAGTTGGGATTTCAGTGGCTAACAGAAACATGTCTTGTCCTCTGAGATGCTTTCGTGCATCCCTGCCCTCCTCCCGACCCCCAGGGGTTGCTGCCCAGACCCTTGGCATCTCTTACAGCTCAAGCCTTAGGGACCGCTGTGTCCCTTAGCGGCCAGCCATCAGCTGCCTCTGGCCACAGGAAGTGTGTATCCTCTTGTTCATGACCTTGGCTGTATACTTCATACCTGCTATAGGGTGAACTGCCTGAGTTGCAGGTCTCTCTGGCAGCCTGTCTCCTGTGGTGTGAGGAATCTCTGGCATGAAGTGCATGTAGATTAGTAGGTTGTAGGTGGGCTGCAGGCCATGGGGTTGCTAAGAGTCAGACATGACTGAGCGACTTCACTTTCACTTTTCACTTTCGTGCATTGGAGAAGGAAATGGCACCCCACTCCAGTGTTCTTGCCTGGAGAATCCCAGGGCCGGGGGAGCCTGGTGGGCTGCCAACTATGGGGTCGCACAGAATCGGACACGACTGAAGCGACTTAGCAGCAGCAGCAGCAGGCAAACAGTGCAGCCGCAGAATCCGATCTGGCCAAACTTAATTTACAATCCCTCCAGAAACTCCAATACTTTGGCCGCCTCATTCGAAGAGTTGACTCATTGGAAAAGACTCTGATGCTGGGAGGGATTGGGGGCAGGAGGAGAAGGGGACGACCGAGGATGAGATGGCTGGATGGCATCACTGACTCGATGGACGTGAGTCTGAGTGAACTCTGGGAGTTGGTGATGGACACGGAGGCCTGGCGTGCTGCAATTCATGGGGTCGCAGAGTCGGACACCACTGACTATCCCTCCAGTGTCCTCTTCTATCTACCTGTTAGATTTTACACTTTGGGGCCATTTCAAACTGGGTCCCCTTTCTAGCTCTCCAGCCCCTTGGTGTGTGTCTTTGGCTGTGTTGCCTAATCTCTCTGGGCCTCCATTCCTTCAAATATGAAAGGAAGGTAATGATCCTATTCTCACAAGGCTGTGATGACGATGGAATGAGGTTTTTCTGATAGGTACTGAGAGGCTNGTGGTGTGAGGAATCTCTGGCATGAAGTGCATGTAGATTAGTAGGTTGTAGGTGGGCTGCAGGCCATGGGGTTGCTAAGAGTCAGACATGACTGAGCGACTTCACTTTCACTTTTCACTTTCGTGCATTGGAGAAGGAAATGGCACCCCACTCCAGTGTTCTTGCCTGGAGAATCCCAGGGCCGGGGGAGCCTGGTGGGCTGCCAACTATGGGGTCGCACAGAATCGGACACGACTGAAGCGACTTAGCAGCAGCAGCAGCAGGCAAACAGTGCAGCCGCAGAATCCGATCTGGCCAAACTTAATTTACAATCCCTCCAGAAACTCCAATACTTTGGCCGCCTCATTCGAAGAGTTGACTCATTGGAAAAGACTCTGATGCTGGGAGGGATTGGGGGCAGGAGGAGAAGGGGACGACCGAGGATGAGATGGCTGGATGGCATCACTGACTCGATGGACGTGAGTCTGAGTGAACTCTGGGAGTTGGTGATGGACACGGAGGCCTGGCGTGCTGCAATTCATGGGGTCGCAGAGTCGGACACCACTGACTATCCCTCCAGTGTCCTCTTCTATCTACCTGTTAGATTTTACACTTTGGGGCCATTTCAAACTGGGTCCCCTTTCTAGCTCTCCAGCCCCTTGGTGTGTGTCTTTGGCTGTGTTGCCTAATCTCTCTGGGCCTCCATTCCTTCAAATATGAAAGGAAGGTAATGATCCTATTCTCACAAGGCTGTGATGACGATGGAATGAGGTTTTTCTGATAGGTACTGAGAGGCTGACTTAATATTGGTGCACTCTCTCTCTCTCCCCCTTCTCTCTCTCCGCCCCCGGGGAAGGCAAGGTTGCCCTGACTGAGGCCTGAGACACAGTTGGAAAGAGCACCATGGTCAGAGTCACACACCCATCATGTGAAGCTCCCGCTCTGGCTGCGACCCTGGACTAAACCCTCTAGCCCATATCTCCCCACGTCACTGGGGCTGGAGCAGGGGGTCCTGAGGGGCACCCAGGATCGTGGATAAGCACAGCTGAGAAGCCTGTTAGGGGCCGTCCGGCTGGGACACTCTGTTGTCACAACAGCCCTCCCGGAAATCATGTGACCTGACACCCTTCACACCCAGGCTGCTCCTCACAGGACTCCATATTCAGCTCCATTTATCCAGGGCCTGGGCAGTTTCCTGGCTCTTGGGAGGGCAGACTCCAGGCCCCTCTCTGCAGCCTCCTTTGTTCCCCGTCTCATCATCCCCCAGCACAGGGTGGCTTGGAGGAGCCCTCAGCCAGCTAGGTCTCTATTCTGGCCCAGCTGGTCGGGGCATGGTCCTCATGAGGGGCCAGAGAAGGTCCCCCAGTCATGCCCCACTTGGCCACTTAGACCTGCGGTGCCCTGGGCAAGTCCCTTAGGTCCTCTGTGGTTGGGCGCCTCCTCCGGACGTAGGTGATAGTCACAGCCCCTCCCTCATAGGTGGTCGTGTGGATTAAATGTCATCATGTGTAAAGAATTTAGATCAGAGTCTAGCACACAGTAAGCACTCGATGAATTATTATTGCTTATTCACTCAATTATTCACTCACTGGACACCTCCACTCTGCTGGGTGCTACGGGCGCAGATGAACCAGAGGGAAACCCCGCCTTCACAGGGCCCCTGGGTCAGAGGGGCAGGCAGATGGGACCCGGGGCCACTACTGGACTCAGGGATAACACAGGGTCGGTGCTGGGGGAACTACACACGTGATGAGGAGAGTGGGGCCGTACAGAGAGGCACTGACTCCCCTGGGGTGGGTCAGGAGAAGCCTCCTCCGGAGGCCCTTTGGCTGGGCCATATGGGGCGCAGGAATTCCCCTGCTGGTGGGAGAGGCCCAGAAGGGGGCAGTCCAGGCGTGGGAGCAGCACAGGCAAAGGTGCACAGGGAGAGCAGAGCCCACCTCTGCAGGCACAGATGCTCACCGCCCACCCCGCCCCTCCCGCTCACCTGGAGCCTGCCCGTGCGGGTCCTGCTGTGAGAAACTGTGCGACCAGGAGCTGGCCACAGGTGCCCAGGGGCAAGTACCCCAGCACTGCCCTCAGTCAAGGGGCGATGGCAGGCACTTACCCAGCGTCCTGGCCCTTTGAGGTGGCTGTAACTCTTAAGCGGTGTTTCATCCCCCTTCCCAGAAGTTCCCGGAGGGACGGAGCGCTGCTTCTGAAGGCATCCTGTACCGAAACACTCGCTTCCCACAAGCCCGGTTAAGACCCCAATCCTTTTCTCAGAGGCTGCTTCCCCCGGGACCCCAGCCCAGTAAGAGCTGACTGGACAGGGGTTTGTCCAGAACCCTCGGTTCTCCAGCATTCTGGGCACTTGATTGGTTCTCCTGGCAGTTACTGAGCGTTTGGTGCATGGCCGGCTCCGGGAAGACACAGGGAGATTCAGGAGTAGAGCCAAGAGTCCCTTGAGATGCTATTTGAGGAGGCAAGACAGCTGCAGGTGGGGGTGGGGGGCACAGAAAGAACTGCAAGGGCTGGGAAAGGTAGAGTGCATTTAGGGAAGAGCAGGCAGGTGGGTGCGTTGGATCCCAGGGTGGTGCTATAGAGAGGGGGCGATGCAATCCGAAAGGGCGCGCGGAGGGCTGGGCCGGCGTGGGCCGCGGAAGCCGGAGATGCCCCTTGGTTCTCTAAGGGAGCGGCGACAGGGAGCCACGGAAGGACAGAGGCTGGGGGATGGGGCTGTCTCTGTTAGAAGAAGCCCTCCGCTCCGGGCAGCGTGGCAGGGAGGGGGCAGGGGGCAAGGAGGGGGCAGGCCGGGAAGAGGCTGCACAGCAGGGTGGGCTCGTGCTGCTGTCGGCCAGCCCGGCACCAGCCGGACCTGCCCCCAGACTCCGCACGGCCAGTTTTTCATAAAAGCGCGGAAAGCTTCCTGCTTTCCCACCCTTCCTTTCAGACCTGTTTCCTGCTTGGCCTCCAAACTTATTCGCATTCCTCCCACCTTCTCTCATTATCTCTGACTTCAGAATGTTTGGTTTGGCTCCATGGCCTCCCGCCCGCTCGCTCCAGCGTCCGCGGTGGATAATCGGCAAAAAACAAACAAACAAACAACAACCACCACCAAACTCCTTCCTGCAAGCCGGCCCAGACTCACCGGGGCAGGACTGTCTTCTTTCTACTTTAAGTAAACGGAATTGGCGCAACCTTGGCCTTGGAAGACAGATTCTGTCTTCCAACGACTGTCCTTCAAAACCACAAATGCATTTTGTCTCGATTTGAGGTGGTTCTTGCCTCTAGTCTCAGCAACCTTAGGGCGAGCGCGAAGGGGCATCTGGCAGCCTTGAGATTTCACAGTGGATGCGATGCTCTTGTGCAAAGTTGATTTCTCCCCACACCAGGCCGAGAGGTCAGAGATAGCACAATTCTCTGTCCGTCCAATAAACATCTACGAGCCAGGCCTTGAGCTGTGTGTCCGAGGATAAGACGTCTGCTCCCCAGGCGCTTATGGCCTTGAGGGTGAGATGGACAGAGAGACTGGACACAGAAAGAGGTACAAGCAACTGTGGGGTCCACACTGACCTTGCACCTGTGGAGCCCCAAGCTAGGTAAGTTACCGAACCTCCCTCTGCCTCAGTTTCCTCATCCACTGAAAGGAGGTTATGAGGTTCCTTTCCTTAGAGAGAGGATTTAAGGAGAGACAGGTGGCTCGGACGGTAAAGAAGCCATCTACGATGTGGGAGACCCAAGTTCGATCCCTGGGTCAGGTAGATCCCCTGGAGAAGAAAATGGCAACCCACTCCAGTATTCTAGCCTGGGAAATCCCATGGATAGAGGAGCCTGGCGGGCTACAGTCCACGAGATCGCAAAGAGCTGGACATGACTGAATGACTAACACTCAGGTATGATCTAGAAATGATTGTGCTGTACCAGACAGGTGGATGATGTCTCTGTAGTGGAGGGGAGACCCAGGAAGTTTCCCTTCCCAGCTTTTACTTCTGATGAGACTGGGGCCCAGCCCTGGACCTCTGCCCTCCTGGTGGGGACCTTAGCCCTATTCCTCAACCCCACCAGAGTCTCCCCTTTTGTGACCCTCCTATTTGTCCAGTGCCTTGGCAAGACTGGACCTGGGCTAAGCTCCTAGGCCCCTCTGATACTTTGCTGGAATGACCTTGAACCATAATTTAACCTTGTCAAAACTCAGTTTGCTTTTCTCTCANTGCTTTTAAAAATGCATCATGAACCATGTTCCCTGTCATTAAATATTCTTCTTCACCACTATTTAATGGCCTTATCATATTCTCTCATATGAATGAAACATTATTTATTTATTTAAGTAATTTTCTGTTCTTGGGTATTGAAGTGGTTTCCAACTTCTCAATATCATAAGCATCTTCTAAATGAACATCCTTGTGGCTGAAACTCTGTGCATGTCCCTTAATTATATCCTTGGGATAAATTTCTAGAAAAGGAATTGCGAGGATAAAGGGATGCAGATTTTAAAGAATTCTAATGCATATTGTCAAATTGCTCCCTGGAAACCTTGTACTGATTTATAGTCCTGCTAGGAGAATATAAGGGGGCCATTCTAGCATTCCCACTAACATTGTATGATTTTTTTCTATTTGTGAGTTTGATAAATTCAAGATACTCATGGATCCAAGTTTCCTGAGATGTAAGATGGCAGTGATAATAATGGTATCTATCGTGCATTTGTTGTGATAGTCAAAGCACCCAGTAGACAGAAAATGCTTGAGAAGAAAGCACATCTGAGACTTCCTGGGTTGCCCAGTGGTTAAGACTTCACCTGCCAATGCAGGGGGTTGCAGATCACATCCCTGGTCAGGGAGCTAAGATAGCACAGGCTTCCTGCCCCCCTGCCCCCAAAAAACCCAAAACATAAAATAGAAGCCATATTGTAACAAATTCAATAAAGACTTCAAAAAAAAAGAAAAAGAAAACACAACTGACAGTGGTTAGTGATTCTTGTAACTTGATTATCCCTGGAATGAGGAAGCCCTGTGAGTCAAGGTTGAGAAGATAACTTGGAAGCCAGCTTTGTAACTGACTCTGTTTATCTTCCCTTTAACTACAAAATTCATATATGCTTATAAGAAGTGAAACAACCCACAGCTGGGATGATTAAAAAAAAAGTGAAAGTACTCCTTCCTTCCCCCACAATTCTCTCCCCAGAGATTAGATGTATAGCCCCTAGATCTTTTCTCAGACCTTTATAGACTCTGTGTTGACACACATACACCCATGTATGTAATTTGTTGTTGTTTTGCAAAATGGAATCCTACTTAGGATTTCACTATCATCTCACGACGGACAGCTCTACTTTACACTTTTAAACTTTCGTTTGGATTCCACGGCTGGGTAAGTCATGATTTGCTTATCTTTCTCCCTAACAGTGCAGTAACAGCTCATCCTCACATGCGTATCCTTGCATGACTGAGCAGGTATCTCTCAAGTCTGGGTTCCTGGCAGTGGGATGGGAGGTCAAAGTGGTTAGACATTGTCACACTGTCAAGTTGCTCTTTTAACTCTAAAAATTCTGGAAGAAACCTGAAGCGAAGCTGGAATCTGTCTCCAGCACCAGCTTCTGGCTGTCCTCTGCCTTGAAGCAAACCACAAAGGAATCTTTCTCTTGTTAATTAACTGGGGTTTTTATTAAACACCTTCCCAGCTAGCCAACCACTCTGACCCAGCCATTCCTGGGAGACATCCTGATGAGAAGTTTCGTGTTTTAATTTATACATCTTCGATGACAGCTTTTGTGTCAGAGTGTGTGCTCTGTAATCAAATATTAAATGATCAGAGAGACACTGTTCTTCAACAGCAAACACGTATGAAGCCCTGTCTGCCAGACTCCTGGGGAGAGGGGTGTGGGCACTAAGTCTCAGCCCCTAAGGATGCAGAGTGCAGTGGAGGAGCTGGGGGTTCAGGTCAAGGATGACGACAAGGTGTGGTCATTGGATCATGGGGGTACGGGGGAGAGAATAAACTGCTCTCTCTTTGGGGAATATGGATAGTGGACGTTCAGCTGGATCTCAAAGGCTCGGGAGGCCTTTGCCAGGTGAGGAAGAGAAGGGATTCCGGGCAAGGGGAGCAGTGGTGGATAAAGGCCCTCCTTTTGTAATTTGAATAGGAAGCTGCAAAATGGAGTCTGGTGTGGCTAGGAGATTAGTTGTAGGGTCAGGGAGGTAGGGTGTGGGTGTTGTCCACTGGAGAAGAGGCTGGAAAGGAAGACTGAGGCAAAACCACAAGGAGCTGCAAATTTCAGGTCGAGGGGCTTACACTTTATCCTGGAAGAGGTAGTGAGCCATTGAAGGTTTTAGGTAGGGCTGACACCATTAGACCTGTGTTTTATTTATTTAAGACATTCTTTATTTTATTTTTGTCTGTGCAGCATGTGGGAACTTTATTCCGCAACCTGGGATCGAACCCTTGTTCCCTGCAGTGGAAGGGTGGAGTCTCAACTGCTGAACCACCAGGGAAGTCCCAGACTCATGCTTTATTTTGTATAATTACCAGCTTGATTTTTGTATTTATTACACCCCTATTTTGTTTTTTAAGTCGTTTTATCACCAAAACCATTTCTTGCCACCGCTTGTGGTGTGTACCATATAACCTTATGATGTTTAGTTTCATGCTTTCTGAAATGGTGTCGCTTCATTGCTCGTTATGCTCCGGGATTTGTCCTTGTTGTGTAGCTGTGGGTTCTTCCTTTTCTACAATGTGTGATATTCCTGGCATGAAGTACTATCTATCTTCCAGGTTTATCATACTCCCAGTGCCCAGGTGTGCTTTTATGAATGAGGCTACTGTTTATAAAAGCTGTATCACTGCTACTGTTTTGAGCAGGGTTTCTGAGGACGACTCAAGAAGGCTCTGTGCGCCAACCCCCACCACCACCACCACTTAAAATACCCTAGGCCAGACCTGTGTTTTAGAAAGATCACTCTGGTGATATATGGAGAGTGACTCACAAGAGGGAGTCAGAAAACCTAGAGGCAGAAAAGACCAGTAAGGTTTTTTTTGTGTTTTTTTTTAAATATTCATTCTTTTTATTATTTTTATTTATTATGCAGGAGACCCAGGTTCAATTCCTGGGTCAGGAAGATCCCCTGGAGAAGGGAATGGCAACCCACTCCAGTATTCTTCCCTGAGAATGTCATGGACAGAGGAACCTGATGGGCTACGGCCATGAGGTCGCAGCGTCGGACACGGCTGAGCAACTAGCACTGCTTAAATATTCCTTTATTTGTTTGGCTGTGCCCAGTCTTAGTTGCAGCATGTGGGATCTAGTTCCCTGACCAGGGATCAAACCTGGGACCCCTGCATCGGAAACTTGGAGTCCTAGCTGCTGGACCACCAGGGAAGTCCCAAGACCAGTAAGTTTTTAACTAAAGCTCTTCATATCACTAAAATTCTTTTAAAATGTGAATTAAACAACAAAGATGATTTAAAAAAAAACTGTGCCTAGTTCTATGGTAAGTGGTGGAGGAAGACCTACTACCTCCAGCCTCTGTCACCACTAGTTGGTTTGGAAAAATAAGACATACCATCAGTTCATTTCTCAGGCTCATTTGTAATGAAATGAACAAAACTGAAAATAATAATGAGATGCCTTATTTCACCTAATATTGGCAAGAGTGTCAAGAAACAGGTACTTCTTAAATATGGTAATGGCAGTGTATGTTGAAACAGAGTTTAAGTTATGAGAAGCCTTTAAAAAAATTATATGTACCTTTTAATCTAAAAATTTTACCTCCAGGAATTTATGTTAAAGATAATAAAAGAAAAAAACCTTGAGAATAAAGGTATTTATTAATCTGTTATTTATGACCACAGAAAATTGGGAGGACTTAAATGTCTAAATTAGGATAATTATTAAGTAAATTATGGTATAACTATATTTTTACACATGTTAAAGTCATGTTTTTAAATCAATACCTAATAGCATGGGAAAATTACTGTTCTATAATGCATTTTAAAGTAGTATATAAAGCTATATAGAGCATGATCCTATTTGGGTTTTCTAAATATGTGATCTGTTTCTAACTCTACCTGGAAAAAAATCCACAATATGATTAATTGTGGGTTTCTGACTAAATTTTATTTTCTTCTTTATTGTTATTATATTCTAAATTTTCTGTAGTCAGAATGTAATACTTTAATAATTAGAAGAAGCCATGAAATTATTTTTTTACAATTGAAATAAAAGGGAAAGGAAATCCATACCAGTAGATACAAATGACTAATAAATGCTCAACCTCGCTAGCTATTAAAAATGCAAATTAAAGCAGCTGTGTGACGCTATGTTTTAACTGACCAACTTTAGAAGAAAAACCTGCTAGTTCACAATATGTTTTGGCAACAGTTTGGTAAGAGAAACACTCATATACTGAAAATTTGAGTGTAATTTGGTTCAGGCTTTCTGAAGAGCAGTTTGACAATATATATCAAAATTTTTAAAGGTATATAATTTCTCGATAGAGTTGATTTTGAAGATATGTATTTGTAGTCCTTGGATAGCTTAAAGAAATAATTAAGGAATTGTGTATAGTATATAAGCAAGAAAGCCTATCACAGCACTTTTAAAATATATAATAATAAAGAGTTGTTTGTTATAGTACTATATTTATAGATATGGAAACATGTATAACGTATTGTTAAATTTTGGGCTCTCCAGGTAGCACTAGTGGTAAAGAACCTACCTGCCAATGCAGGAGAAACAGGTTCGATGCCTGGGTCAGGAAAGATCCCCTGGAGGAGGGCATGGCAACCCATTCTAGTATTCTTGCCTGGAGAATCCCATGGACAGACGAGCCTGGCAGGCTATGGTCTATAGGGTCGTAAAAAGTCAGACATGACTGAAGCAATAAAATATAGATAAAAACCTGCCCTTTGTGTGACCCCTTAAAAATTATATGTACATATATGTAATAATTAGGTATGGAAAAGCGTCTGGAAGAATATACCCCCAAATGTTAATATTGGTTATATCCAAGCAGGTGGGATTATGGTTATTTTTAAATACTTTCAAAACTTCCCTGGCATTCCAGTGGTTAGGACTCCGTGCTTTCATGACTGAGGATTGTTCAGTCCCTGGTAGAAGGACTAAGATCCTACAGGCCATGAGTAAGACCAAAAAAAAAAACCCAAACAAATGACAACAACAAGTGAAAGTAAAATTGTCTGACTCTTTGCGACCCCATGGACTAGAATTCTCCAGGCCAGAATGCTGGAGTGGGTAGCCTTTCCCTTCTCCAAGGGATCTTTCCAACCCAGGGATTGAACCCAGGTCTCCCACATTACTGGTGGATTCTTTACCAGCTGAGCCACAAGGGAAGCCCAAGAATACTGGAGCGGGTAGCCTATCCCTTCTCCAGTGGATCTTTCTGACTCAGGAATCAAACTGGGGTCTCCTGCATTGCAGGTGGATTCTTTACCAATTGAGCTATCAACAAACAAACAAAAACTTCAAAATAAGAATTTAAAAACTTTTACAGATTTTGAAATACAAATTAAAAATTTAAAAACTTCCCAGCTAACAAGCAGGCTGAATGCTCAGAGCTAAGTGCTACCATGGGTTCTGCAGGGTCAGCCTCCAGAAATAGGCTACAGGAACCTCCCTGGATGAGTGAGAGCCCTGCTGTCTTGGTCCATGGAGGAAATGCTTCCAATTTGCCTCCTTCCCAGGGTGGGCCCAACCTGTAGTATGATGAGGTCCCTGGGAGAGATCTCAACCTCAGGGCGGGGCCAGTGCTGGCTCCTGTCACATGACCCCTGGGAACTGTTCCTCCCACTTTTCTCTGCTCCCTGCTGCCCACCACTGTGTGTGCTGTGTACATGCTAGGTCACTTCAGTTGTGTCTGACTCTGAAACCCTGTGGACTCTAGCCCGCCAGGCTCCTCTGTCCATGGGTTTCTCCAGGCAAGGATACTGGAGTGGGTTGCTGTGCCCTCCTCCAAGGGATCTCCAAGCTTCTTTGAGTTTCTCAGATGAAACCTGCTTTTCCTTTCAAAAGATCTTAGCTGGAAGGGTCTCTGCTCCCTAAAATATTCTTCCTTCTCCCTTCCTACTTTTCCATCACCTGGAGGAGTCAACTCTGCTTCATGTTTCATCTGAAAAGTCATCTCTTACTTTTGTATATGATAGTTATATTTACTGTCTTGAGTGTGGTGATGGTTTATGGGTATCAATATATGTCAAAATGTGACAAATGTGTATTTTCAATATATGTGCAGTTATTACATATTAATTATACTTCAGCAAGCTGAAAAAAAGTCACTGCCCCAGTAAGGTAGGTCTGAACTCCTGTCCCCACCTCCAATACCCCAACCATATTAACTTTCTTTAGTCTGTACCATGAGTAGGAGTAAATGACTCATGTTTTGCATGGTGATGAATGAATGATTGAGGGTAAAGGAGAGCCAACCTGTGTTCAGAGGATGGTGGAGACTCCAGGAGGGAGGAGGGGGCACAGTATGAAATCTGGAGATGGCAAGTTCAGAGAGGTCATAAGTTGGAGGTCAAGCCAGATCTGCGTGTCCCATCATTGAGGGCATGGCAGATAGTCTGCCTCAGCTCCCCCAGTCTAAAAATCGAGGAGAATTATAATATCAATAATGATAATATTAATGTTAAGCATTATTTTTGTTGATGTTTAAATGATTTAAGCACACAGCTTAGAACAGTGCCTGACCTACTGGAGATGCTAAGTGTTCTTATTGAGCCTTGTTTGGCTGTGAATAGCCCTGGTGATCGATAAGTCTGGGAGCCCCTGGTATAAACCTTTGGTCAATTTGGATTCAAGTTGAAGGCGGGTGACTTCAGAGGTCATCTCCTGTCCCTCAGAGACCCATCTCATCCTCTGTCCTCTTTCAGTCCACTGTTTGACAACCCCCATCCCTTCAACCTTCTCTGCAGTACTTGGAACCCCTGCCAGTTTCTCTACGTGATCTTGCAAAGCTGTCTTTCTACAGCCTCCTCTCTCCTCACGACAGGGAGGCACATATGTTGCAGCTTATGCTTCTATTTGGAGTTGGGAATTTGAGAGGGCGCACCCACGTAGACAAGAATTTGTGTGTGTTCTCGTGTGGAACTGTGGGCTTGTGAACACACGTGTGCCTATGCAGTACATGTGCTTGAATGGACCCACATGGTTGTCCATTTACCCATTTTCATGGGCACATGAGCCCCTGAATGACTGCGTGAGCGCATGGATGGGTGTGTGTTTGGAGTATATACACACACACACTTGTGAGCAGACAAGGGTGCCCACGACCATGTGCTTGTTTGGTGTGGTGCAGTAGGAGATATTCCACGTGCATCTGGATTTGTGTGCATGTTTGTACATGTGTGCTTTTGTGTATCTGTGTGCATATGGTGTGAGCTTGCTTCTCCTTGCGCCCCAGGAGGCACCAAGGCAAGTGCAAACTACAAGGAACAAAGGAATAATCTGCATAATTTAGCCTTTGATCTCTGCCACCCCCAAGCCTCCTTTGCTCTCAGTCTAGCTGCCAAGCTGTTTCCCCGGCCCTGCAGACTCTGTCTTTGAGCTTTGTCTTCTGGAAGCCTCCACCTCTCCTCATCACCCCACAAGCAGAACAGGGATAGAAAAAGGTAGTGAGCATGTATTGATGCCTGTGGTGCACCAGGCACCTGATGCTTGACATGCATTCACAAATCTTTGCAGCAGTCCAGCAAAGTATAACCACTTTTCCCATTTGACGTTTGAGGAAGAGCCAGGGCAATGAAGCTGCACCTCTAAGGGATGGAGCTAGAATTCGAACTCGAAGCCCATACTCTTTCCCCTTCACAAGATTGTCTCCTGGTGCATGCCCAGATCTTGAGAAGTTAAAGTCCAGCCAGAGCTCCCGGAGGAGGGGATATCCTGGGAGATACGGTCCAATGCGGAGGGAAAGAGAGGGTACGCTGGGCATCAGTAGGGGCCCCAAAGGTTGGTCAAGAGCACAGAGTGGAGAAATTCAAGATGTCTGAGATGTCCCTGGGTGGAGTTGGGGAGAGCAGGGGATTGACCAATAGCGGAAAGATGAAAAAGCATCACCTTTTCCACTCCTGGTTTCCCTGGTGGCTCAGACAGTAAAGAATCTGCCTGCAATGCTGGAGACCCGGATTTGATCCCTGGGTTGGGAAGATCCCCTAGAGAAGGGAATGGCTACCCACTCCAATATTCTTGCCATGGACAGAGGTGCCTAGCAGGCTGTATAGTCCACGGGGTCGCAAAGAGTTGGACACGACTGTGAAGGCTACATCAAATATCTCCATTTCTCAACTGGAAAATGTGTGTGGGAGACAGGTTTTAGGTCTTTACAAGTTCTTGTTAAAACTAGTATTTGTTGACTCTACTGTGCTAACTCATGTGACCTCATAATCATTTTATAAGACAGTTATCCCTATTGTTCCCGTTTTACCGATAAGGACACTGAGGCTCAGAGGGTTTGCCCAAGTGGCAGAGCAGGAAACAAACGGGGAGCTGTCTGACTCCCACTAGGCGTCCCTGTTTGAAGGTTTAAGACAAATAGTATATAAAATACAAATGAAATAGCAGGCACTCAAATAATATGTAAAATACCAATGACATAGCAGGCACTCAACACAAAGTAGCGAATAGTAATCACGGTGGTGATGATGAAGACATGTTTTGCTGAGGGTTGAAGCAGCATTAAATTCCTGAAAAATCCCACACTGCTAGTGATCTTTTTTAGAATAAAGGCTTCTTTCCCTTCTGTGCTTGTGACGGCCAGACCAGACTCAAAGCCCAGCCACCACTTTTAAGCCTTGTGGTTCTGAGTGCCCTAACCAATATGAGCACCATTTTCTTACTTATAATGTGAGGATAATAATAGCCCTGCCCAGTTCCTCAAAAGGCTAAATGTAGAGTTACCATATGACCCCAGTAATTCTACTCCCAGGTGTTTACCCAAGACAAATGAAAACAGAGATCCACACAAAAACTCGTAAGTGAATCTTCTCAGCAGTGTTATTCATCATTTTTACTTGTTATTTGACTGCCTCTGGTCTTGGTGGTGGCGCGTGGGATCTTTGTTGTGTCCTGTGACCTCTGTCATTGTGGTGTATGGATTCTCTAGTTGTGGGGTGGGGGCTCCGTAGCTGCAGCAGACACACACTGAAGCACGGGGGCTCAGTAGTTGTGGCACACGGATTTAGTTTCTTTGTGGCATGTGGGATCCTAGTACCCCAACCAGGGCTTGAACTTGCAGTCCTTGCATTGCAAGGCAGATTCTTAACCACTGGACCACCACGGAAGTCCTGAAGCAGCAGTATTCTTAAGGACTGAAAAGTGGAAACAGTTCAGATCTCTATCAGCTGATAACTAGATTAAAAAAATGCAGCATGTCCATAGAGTGGATGGATTGTACATACATACAATGGATTCATCAATAAAAGGGAGTGAAGTATTAATATATGCTGCAGTGAGGATGATCCTTGAAGACATTGTACTCAGTGAAGGAAGCCAGTCAAAGAGATCACATGGTGTGATGCCACTGATATGAAATGTCCAGAATAGGCAGATCCATAGAGACAGAGAGTGGACTAGTGGTTGCCAGAAAGAAGAATGGAGAATGACTGCTAATGGGTATGGGATTTCCTTTTGGGGTGAAGAAAATGTCCTGGAATGAGATCATGGTGATGGGTATACCACTTTGGGAATATACTAAAAACCACTGGATTGTACACTTTAAAAGAAGGAATTTTGTGGCATGTAAATTATATCTCAATAAGAAACACAACTCTGTCTCACGGGGTGGAGGGGGGTTGTGATGTTTAAAGGAGATAACAGAGCCTGCCTTGTAGCCTGCCTTTTTAAAATGCTAGCTACTGTGATTACTGTTCTTATTCCTAAATGATAGGTATTATTTAGGTCCTTAACCTGCTTTTAGTTCCTTAACCTCCTCAGGGCTTCAGACTCCTCACCGTCAAGCAGGAGTGATACTCCTTTAATTAGTTAGGGTTTCTTAGTCACAGATACCTACTCTGGCTCATGAGTATAAAGGGAATTTATTGGAAGGCTGTAATGTGGATGACTTTGAGGCAAGGACAAAGAGCCAGGCTCAGAAAGAAAAGGCCCAAGGACAGAATCTAAAGAAGAGTGCAACAGAGGCGTGATGCAGTACTGGGGAAGCCTGGGGCTCCGGAGTCAGGCTGTCTGGGTTCGAATCTAGCTCTGCCCAGAAGGGCTGTGTGGCCTTGCTCTGTTGGCTGTTTGTTCAGCTGCTAGACAGGGAAGAGGGGAGGGTTATCAGGCCTCCTTTGTAAGATCCTTGTGAGGGTTCAGTGAATTAATGTCCATTAACACTTATCTTAGTGCCTTGTACTGTAAACACTCAATAAATATTACTGTTATTAACAGGGCCTTATCACTGGGATGATTCAACTTGACTCAGTTTTTCTGACCGTGCCTCACTCTGTTCAGGTTCGGATCCCTAGAAAAGGTGATGGGTCTAACTCAGGTCATTCACCTATTCCTTGACCAGGCAAGGATGAGAAATCTTAATTGACAGCCCCACCAAGACTGCAGGCTATGGGACAAAAAACAGGAAAGTGAAGTCGCTCAGTCATGTCTGACTCTTTGTGACCCCATGGACTGTAGCATACCAGGCTCTTCCGTCCATGGGATTTTCCAGGCAAGGGTACTGGAGTGGGTTGCCATTTCCTTTTCCAGAGGATCTTCCCGACCCAGGGACTGAACCCAGCTCTCCCACTCTGCAGGCAGATGCTTTACTGTCTGAGCCACCAGGGAAGACTTAAGAGACAGAGGTGATACCCAAAGGAAAAGCCTGAAGAAAGAGGAGCGGGGCTTAGCAACAAAACCAACCCAAGTCCCCTGCAAATACTGTCAGATGTTAGGAAGATCAAAGATAACATGAGCAAAGTTCTGGCACATCGTAGGCTCTTAGTTACTGGGATTCTTCTCAGTTGATGACTGTTCTCTACCTGGGAGTTCTGGATTTTTCATTATCATTGAAATATAATTTGGGGACAGATGGTAAAGGCATTGAATGGTATGTTAAGGCATTTGCAGTTTATTCTATGAAATAAGCAGGGAGGACCATCTCCTGAAAACCCCACAGCACGCTCAGAATCCCCTGAACTGTGGTCCCTATCCTCCTAGCTGTGTGACCCCCAAGCAGTTTACTTAGCATCTTCAGCCCTGTTTCCCTGTGCATAAAAGGTGCGCACATCTTAGGTCACTGTGGGGTTTAAATGAGGTAGTATTTACAAAATACTTAGAACAGTGTCTGGCCCAAGGGAAATGATTAAAAAAGAAAAACCATAGCAATGATTTATTTATAAAACATAGTTAAAAGGTCTGCCTCACCAGACTGGTGGGAGAATCCAGTTGGGATCAGAAAAGCTGTCGCACTTGCACAGGGCCATGCCACAGAAAGGTACTTCCTTGATTGTGATCACCACAGGCAATGAGACACACCATTAGTCTAATTACAGGCTTTTTGGGTGAAACAAAATAACGTTAAATGTACATGTTAGTGATGAGATAGAGCCTGATTTCAGAAATATTAAACTATGAAAAGGGTGTGTCTTAGAGTAGAAGAAATAAAGTATTGATAATTCAATGTTTCAAATAATTAAAGAATGTTCTCATAGAGTCTGTTACCAATTTCCCAAAACTTAGAACACAGTATTGCTTACTTAATGCTAAAAGGGCACTGAGCATAATTTAAGCTTTCCTTGAAGCTTCTGAATTTCCTTGAAGGCAAGATCAGCAATTTTAAAATACACTTTTAGATCCTCTAACTCAATGATTCTCAATCCTGACTACACATTAGTATCCCCCGGGGAGCTTTTAAAAAATACCGTTGCCCGGGTTCCATTTCAAACCAATTAAATCTCTGAGTCTCTGAGGGAGGAGCCTGAGCACTGGAATTTTTCTAAGCTCCCCAAGTAATTCTGATGCACAGAGTCTGAGAACTGCTCTTCCCAGCAGAGGTTGCCACTGTGTTTGGAGATGAGATTGAAGAGGTCTGTAGAGGCTGGATCTCGGAGGGTTTCATACAACACAACACAGGCTCAGTGTTACTCTGTAAGATGGGGAGTTACTGAAGACTTAACAAAATTGTTCATCTGGTATGAATTCAAGTTAGAAGGGCCACTCTGGGGACTTGTGGGGATGACCTGGAGTTAAAACAGGAGGAAGAAGACTTAGAGGAGAGGCCACTGCAACTATGCAGATTCTATTGGTTATCTGTTGCTGTGTAACAAACAGCTCCTGAATCTCCTGGCTTTAAGCAATGATTTGTTATTTCTTTTGATTCTGTGGATTGGCTGTGCAGTTCTCCTGCAGACCTCATTGGTGCCCCTCACACAGTGGCTTTCAGTTGGTGGACTGGTTGGGAGCCAGGCTGGCTGGAGCAGTTGTGCACTTCTCTCCAGATGGTCTTTCATCCTTGACTTCTTCTCAGCATGGTGCTCTGGGGGCAGTGTTCTAAGAGAGTGGAGACAGAAACTGCAAGATGTCTTAAGGCCTACCCTTGGCAGTCATACACTAACCCTTCTGCTTGATTCCACCAGCCAAAGCAACATATAAGGCCAGCCCGGATTCAAGGGGTGGGGAGAGAGGCTCCGCCTCTTGATAGGAGGCAAGGCAAAGTCACGTTGCAAAGGGGTGTGCATGTGATAGGAGGGATTTGTAGACTTATTTCATAGTCTACCACACAGATGGAAAACGATGAAGCCTGGCCTAGGGCAGGGCAGTAAAAAGAAGTGAATACATTCACTCAGTCAGTCAGGTGGCTAGCCATTCATTCAATAAGAATTGATTGAACATTTCCAGTATGTCCGGCTCTGTGTGTGTTAGTCGTTCAGTTGTGTCTGACTCTTAGTGACCCCATGGACTGTGGCCCACCAGGCTCCTCTTCTGTGGGATTCTCCAGGCAAGAATACTGGAGTGAGTTGCCATGCCCTCCTCCAGGGGATCTTCCCGACCCAAGGATTGAACCTCTGTCTCTTGCACTGCAAGTGCATTCTTTACCATCTGAGTCACCAGGGGCATTGAGGGGGATAAAGCTGTAATTGATGATGAGAGAGTACTACTCTCATGGAACTTATTGCTAGGGGCAGGGGAGACATGCAATATAAGGCAAATCAATATACTGTGGTTCAATGTGGAACTGAAAAGTGCTATGAAGAAATATAAAGTAGGATAAGGAATGAGAGAACTATTTTAGATGGGATGGTCCCATCTTTGAACCGTGAACTCCCTGATGTGCAAGCTGGTTTTAGAAAAGGCACAGGAACCAGAGATCAAATTGCCAACATCCGCTGGATCATGGAAAAAGCAAGAGAGTTCCAGAAAAACATCTACTTTTGCTTTATTGACTATGCCAAAGCCTTTGACTGTGTGGATCACAATAAACTGTGGAAACTTCTGAAAGAAATGGGAATACCAGACCACCTGACCTGCCTCTTGAGAAATCTATATGCAGGTCAGGAAGCAACAGTTAGAACTGGACATGGAACAACAGACTGGTTCCAAATAGGAAAAGGAGTACGTCAAGGCTGTATATTGTCACCCTGCTGATTCAACTTCTATGCAGAGTACATCATGAGAAACGCTGGACTGGAAGAAACACAAGCTGGAATCAAGATTGCCGGGAGAAATCTCAATAACCTCAGATATGCAGATGACACCACCCTTATGGCAGAAAGTGAAGAGGAGCTAAAAAGCCTCTGAAAGCCTGCTGAAAGAGGAGAGCGAAAACATTGGCTTAAAGCTCAACATTCAGAAAACAAAGATCATGGCATCCGGTCCCATCACTTCATGGGAAATAGATGGGGAAACGGTAGAAACAGTGTCAGACCTTATTGTTTTTGGGCTCCAAAATCACTGCAGATGGTGACTGCAGCCATGAAATTAAAAGACGCTTACTCCTTGGAAGAAAAGTTATGACCAACCTAGATAGTATATTCAAAAGTAGAGACATTACCTTGCCGACTAAGGTCCATCTAGTCAAGGCTATGGTTTTTCCTGTGGTCATGTATGGATGTGAGAGTTGGACTGTGAAGAAGGCTGAGCGCCGAAGAATTGATGCGTTTGAACTGTGGTGTTGGAGAAGACTCTTGAGAGTCCCTTGGACTGCAAGGAGATCCAACCAGTCCATTCTGAAGGAGATCAACCCTGGGATTTCTTCGGAAGGAATGATGCTGAAGCTGAAACTCCAGTACTTTGGCCACCTCATGCGAAGAGCTGATTCATTGGAAAAGACTCTGATGCTGGGAGGGATTGGGGGCAGGAGAAGAAGGGGACGACCGAGGATGAGATGGCTGGATGGCATCACGGACCCGATGGATGTGAGTTTGAGTGAACTCCGGGAGATGGTGATGGACAGGGAGGCCTGGCGTGCTGCGATTCATGGGGTCGCAAAGAGTCGGACACGACTGAGCGACTGAACTGAACTGGTCCCATCTTTACTTTGAATAAGTAAAATCTGAGCAGAAATCTGAAGGGAGAGAGGGAGTAAACCATGCAAGTGCAAAGGCTCTGAGACAGGAGCGTTCTTCATCTGAGAAGTGGTAAGGAGTCCCATGTGGCTGGGACACATGAGTGAGGGAGGGATTGAAAGACAACAAGGTGGGAGAGGCCAGTAGGGGTCAGAGACCGTGGGACTTTGTAGGACACGATAAAGACTTTCTGGAAAGGGAGAGCCTTTGGTATCTTATATAAGAGCATAATCTTTTGTTCCCAAAGGCTGATACTAGCTGCTGCGTTGAAAAGATTGAAATCCGGGAGACCAGTTAAGAGGTTATTGCTTGGGCAACATCTGTAGTGGAGAAAGTGGTGAATAAACATCAGATTCCAGGTATATTTTGAAGGCAGAGCTGATAGAATTTCCTGAACTGTTGGATGTGAGGTGAGGGAGGAGAAAATAAAGTCCAAAGCTTTTGGCTTTAGCAGCTCAGTCAATCACCATGCCATTTAGTTTGCTGAGATGTGGGGTCCCTGGTGAAGGAATGGATGAGTTGGGGGGAAGCACAAGTTTGGTTTTATGTATTTATTTATTATTCAGTATAATCAGTAGAAGTGTACATATATCCCCTCCCTCTTGAGCCTCCTTCCCACCCCAAACCCCTCCCACCCCTCTAGATCATCATAGAGCACTGAGGTGAGCTCCGTGTGCTACAGCAGCTTCCCACTAGCTAGCTATTTTACACATAGCAGTGTGTATATTTCAATGCTGCTCTCCCAGTTCGTCGCCCCCTGCGCCCCCTTCATGTCCACATCTTTTCTCTGTGTCACAAGTTTGATTTTAGATATGTGAGGCTTGAGATGCTTCTTAGATGTCCAAGACAAAGGCAGTTAGCCACTGAGTCTGGAGTCCAGGCTGGAGTTGCAGATGGCAATCTGAGCAGTCTCCAGAGCTATGTCAGATCTTGAGATTGGAATGGATCACTTATGGAGTAGGTGTGATAGAGAGGTCTGAAGACCCAGCCCTGGGGCACTCCAACCCCAAGAGAAGAAGGGTTAAGGGAAAAGATGCAGCCCATCGGGACTGAGAAGGAGTGGTCAGTGAGGTGGAAAAATAAGGAGGGCTCGTAGAGTCCTGGAAGAAAGATTTCCCAGAAAGTCCTGGAAGCCCTGGAAGAAAGATTTTCCAGAAAAGAGCAGAACAGTGGTATTGGATGCTGCTGAGGCTTGGCAGAGTCACAGTGCCAAGGCAGTGGGGAAGAGGCAGGGGGTGGGGTGCATTAGACAGGTAAACTGAGGCAGAGAAAGAACTCACCACTGGGATTCAACAACATGGAAGACACAGATGACCTTGGTAAGATTAAGTGGAGCAGAGTACAGTGGGGTGAGGATAGAATAGGATAATTGCAGAGAAAGTCATGTGTGTTTGTGTGTATATGTGTGTTTAGTTGTGAAAAAGTGGAATATTTGTAAGTTGGTGGAATCGTTTACCAGAAAGGGAAAATTATCAATGATGCAGGCATGAAAGGGGGTCAATTGCAGAAACAAAGAGCACGTGATCCGGGGGACAAGGGCAGCAGCAGGCCTCAGGTAGCAGCTAGCACAGTTCTTCCTTTGTATCCAGAGTGAGGGCAGAGCTTGAAAAGGGCTCCGAGGCAGGTAGATTGAAAGATCTGGCGTTTGGAGGGTGTGGAGAGTCAGGAGGCATTTGGAAAGTAGAACAAGGAATGAAAGCTTCGACCTCAGGATGGAAGGCGGCTCCCAGCAATACCATCTCTTATCAACAACCTCTCCCAACACCCCACCCGCGCCCGGCCTGGCGCCAGGCCGAGGGGCTCTCTGATGACTCACTCAGTGCCTCTGCCGCTGAGATGCTGAGGAGTTCACAGCCTAAGAAGGGAGACAGACCTGGAAACCCACAACTTCAATACAATGTGCTAATAATAAAGACCCATTCAAAGTGTTTTGAGAACAAAGAGGGAGGGAGTAACTCTGCCAGGAGGGGTCAGAGAAGGCTTCACAGAGGTGAAATTTAAATGAGGCTGCAACGGGGACAGGAATATTATCGGGCTGGCTGAGGGGAGGAAGGTCATTCAAGGTGGAAGGGACGTCATGTGAAAGCTGCTTTTACTTGCTGGGTAAGACTACTTCTCTTTCTGCTCCACCTGTCTGTCTCTTTTCTTCCTACCGCTCCCTCCCCGCTCCCCCAAGCTGTTGTCTCTCAGGCTGTCTTGGTTCAAGAGGAAATTTTTCTTTTTCAGAAAGTTTAATAAACTTCCGTTCAGCCTGTACTGAGTCATGACAAAGGTGTGTTTCACACTTAAACAAACGTCTCAGATGTTATTTTTTGTACTTGAAGCACAAGCTATTTTTAAAGAAATCCAAACTCACTGGGATTCAGCAAGGACGATTTCTGTGACCTCTTTTTAAGAAGTGAGCCTTTGAAAGGAGCATAGTGACCAGTGGTGGCAGCATAAGAGGACCTCCTGGCAGTTCTTTCCTTTAGATGTTTCAGTGAGCCACTGAGTAGCTTCACCTTACTAAGGCTTGCATTTTATCTTGGCTATCTGGTCTTCTGGAAAACTTTCAGGGAGTATGCAATAATTATCCAGTAACAGAATGAGCGGAGATGAGGCCTCCACTCTTAGAGGTGGACCGAGATAATGGTGGGGAGAGGGGGAGGATGGAGAGAATAGGCTGGATTTGAGAAAAGTTTATTTTTATTTCTTTGCCAAACCCTGCAGCACGTAGGATCTTAGTTCTCTCCCCTCCAACCCCGCCCCCCCACCCAGGGATTTGCAGCCTTAACCACTGGATCACCAGGGAAGTCCCTTGAGAGAAGTTTAAGCAGAGCAATGAACAGGAAAGTAAGTAAAGTCGCTCAGTTGTGTCTGACTCTGCGACCCCATGGGCTGCAGCCTACAAGGTTCTTCCGTCCAAGGGATTTTCCAGGCAATAGTCCTGGAGTGGGTTGCCATTTCCTTCTCCAGGGGATCTTCCCAACCCTGGGATCGAACCCGGGTCTCCTGCATTGTAGACAGACGCTTTACCGTCTGAGCCACCAGGGAAGCTCAATGAACAGGGGGCAAGGCCGTTTCCCATAGTGTCGCTGTACTAATCTCTGTATGGGAGGCCTGTCTTTGCCATCGGTTCCTTCCCTCCCTGAGCATACATGGCTCTCCTCAATGGAGTCTATATCTCCACCACTTGGGTCTGGTCGGGCCTGTGACTCCGTGATCCGCTGAACACAGGGACGATGATGCTGGGCCAGTTGTAGGGCTATAGCTTTAAGAGCTTCTGCTGTGAGAATCTTAAGACGTACAAAGAGGCTGCATATAAGTAGTCCAGTTAACATTTCAGCTGAGCTCCCCAGCTAAGAGAATGAGTGAACCATCTTGGATGTTCAGCCCCACTGAACACTTCAGCGGAATTCAGCCCCAACTGACCTCTGACTGCAACTTCATAAGAGACCCCAAGTGAGAATCACTCAGTGAAGCTCAGTCAACCTATAGGACCATGAGAGATGATAATTACTCTGTTTTATTCCAAGATAGACATTTTAAAACAACAACGCTAGTATCATTCCTAACAAATAAGATTATTGAGAGAAATTCAAGATCTCTTTGTTACTGTTTTTTCCCTTTATGCTTAAAATATATCTCATTGAAGATGTATGGTCAAAAGTACTTTCTTTTAAGGTCAGTTGGGGTAATTTTTTTTTTTCCTGTGGGCATGTTATCAACCTCATATAAAGTTATGTTCATGTTTTGGCTTGTTTTTCATATTAGGGATTATTTAAAAATTTATATGACTTAATGATTTAAATATTTACATAAATTATTTATGGGATTTCAAAGTCAAAGCTATTTAACAAGGCTCATTTAGAGAAGCCTCACTTCCAATCTTTTTCCCTGTACTCTGTTCTCTTTCTCCCCCATAAAACTCCTTTTAAAGCTTGGTTTCTCAATCTTGACACCACTATTTTGGGCTGGATTATCCTTTGTTATGGGGGGAAAGAGAGCTATTCTGTGTATTGTAAGATATTTAGCATCATCGTTGGATCCTCCCCACTAGATGCCAGCTGTTATAACAACCGAAAAAAAAAAAAAGCCTCCAGACATTGCTGAATGTCCTAGAAGAGTGGTTGAGGGGATGAGGAAGGAATTACACCTAGTTAAGAATCACTGTTTTAAGGAAAATGTTTTCTTGCTGGCTTGATTATTTGACCCCTAGTCTAAAATATCTGCATTTTATGTTAAACCCATCATTTTAGGCAATCCCTTTGGACCAACATGAGCACTAAATTTAGGGCATCAGGAATCACTCATAAGATGGCTGTCCCAGTGATCCAAAATATGCTTATATTATTATTTGTAGGTTATAAGATACATAATTTAGAAACTTCTCTTAGAACTTGTGGACCCTAAAAATGTGTGCACCCAGAGATCCAGACACTGCAGTGCTTTCCCTAGTTTGCAAAGTACTGAGGCTGGGTGATTTCTTAGGGCATTCCTGATGTCTGAAAGTAATCTTATCCTAAAAGTCAAGAAACTTGCTTTTCAAACTGGAGTGGACAGCACAGTGATTGAAAACACCAAGTTAAATCCCAGGTCTTTAACTTGTCAGTTCTGTGCCGTAGTATAAGTTACATACCTTACTGGAGCCTTAAAATAAAATGAAAATTAAAATCCTACTTTATAGGATTGTTATGAGGATTAAAGACATGATGTGGAGTTCCTTGGCTGTCCCATGGTTAAAGACTCCACACTTTCATTAAAAGGGTTTGAATCCCTAGTTAGGGAACTATGATCCTGAGTGCCAAAAAAAAAAAAAAAAAGACATAATGCATGTTAAGTGCATAATGTACTGCCTAGAATATAATAAGTGCTTAATAAATGTTGGCTCTTAGTGTAATTACCGTCAGGGCTAGGTGGTGGTGTGCCAGGGACTATTCAGAGCCACTTGATAGATGAGGAATATTTTCTAGAGTGAATTTCTTCTTGAAGAGTTGGAAAAATGGGTTTAAAATTTTTTGTTTAACTTTTTATTTATTTTTGGTCCCACTGGGTCTTCATTGTTTGCACAGGCTTTCTCTAATTGCTGCCGATGGGAGCTACTCTCCAGTGCAGTGCACGGGCTTCTCATTTTGGTGCTTCTCTTGTTTCGGAGCACAGGCTCTAGGTGCGTGGGTTTCCGTAGCTGCAGCATGCGGGCTCAGTAGCTGTGGTGCACAGGCTTAGTTGCTCCATGGCATGTGGACTCTTCCCGGACCAGGGATCAAACCCACTTTCCCAGCATTGGCAGCCGGATTCCTATCCACTGTGCCACCAGCGAAGTCCCAGGCTTTGAATTTTTCTCCTAAAGGGAAGTAATTTAAAATATTATTGTCATGTTAAACATGGGAATAAAAGGTGAGATGTGTATGAATTTAAAAGATTAAAGGTGAGACTTCAAAGAGATGTTATGCTTGAGGTGGATGAACTGGGGCTTTATCCTCAGACCTTCTGTGAGAGAACTTTGGTGGAAAGTGTCAGCAGTAGATGGGCTGTTTTGGATCTTTAACTGATAGAAGTTATCAGGGATATTAGAAGTCCTTCTAGAAAGTGGGGGCTTTCTGACCTAGAATTCCTGGTATTTTCTTGTCTTTTTTGAGGTTTGGTAGGGCTGGGAAAGTCTCCTGGGCATACATTCAATAAATATTTAAGTGCCTACTCTATGCCAGGTACTATTCTAAGGCATACAAAGAGAACAAATCAAAGAAACATTTTGCCCACATGAAACCTTCAGTCTACTGGTCATTCAATAACTATCATAGCCTCAACGAGAGAACTGAAATGGGGAACATGAGGGGCAATAGGTTCAGGTTTTCGGGGAAGAGATCCAGCACTTATGAACAGTTTCGTAGCTTGTGAGACGTCCAAATAGATATCCTGAATAGGCTGTTGAATGAAAGTCTAGAGCCCATAGTTCTCACCTGGAGCTTTTATTTTTAATCTTTTTTTTTATTAAGTTGATATGTTGCATTCTCATTTTTCTTCGGTTCAAGAAATTTTAATTTTTTTGGCCTCATAGCATGTGGGATCTGAGTTCCCTGGGCAGGGATTGAACTTGGGCCCCCTGCAGTGGAAGCACAGAGTACTAACCATTTCCTCACTTGGAGCTTTTAGACATTTGTGGTGGAGTTTTGGTAGTCATAATGGCATTTATTGCAGGGAAGTGAAGAATGCTAGATATCCTGCAATGTATGGACAATTAGGCATCATGATTTTTGGAATGTCACACTGGACATTTACGTAGGTGAAAGTCCTGTGTACGATTATCTAAGCCTAACAACTAACTCCCTTTTTCAAACAAAGACAAAGTACATTCTAGCATGATTTTAATATTCCAGGGAGGCAAATACTATGCAAAGTGAATGAAGATTACACCTTTTTGTGTTCAGACTCTACCAAGGGTTATTCACCATTTTAGAAAATCGTGTCAGCAACCACAATTTTGCTGTGATGTTCAAGTCTCCTCCAGTTGGCCTCTGAAGCTGTTGGTTTTGGGTCAGTGGTTCTCAAACAGCAAGGTGCATGTGATCACTTGGGGATCTTGTTTCTTTTCTTCTTTTTCTTTAAAGAATAGAAGAGACTGTTTGGAAAACAATGGAAAGAATCCAGGAGAGAAGAAGAGGCTGACCACAACAGAGGCACATTAAGGGGTGAAGTTCCTTAGAGGGTAGGTAAGGAGGGCATCCAGGCACAGGGGAAGGACCTGGTCTTGGTGAGAAGAGCTAGGTTTTGTAAAAAGAAGGGAGGGTGAGAGAATGGATGGAGGTACATGTAGATTTAGAAAGATGATGGCACAAAGTTGAGGGATGTCCTATCCCCTAGGTCCCACCCCCCCACTTAGGTCAGACTGGCCACCTTTCTGTTTTCAGCTTCTTTCTACTGTGGCCTAGGGTAGGGGAAGGGGTGGGGAAACCAAGAATCGGAACACCAGACTGACTTGTACCTCTCAGGGCAAGTACTTTGGAAACCAGGAAATATACTGGAATAAGAGAAAACAGAAAACAGAAACAGACTCACAAACAAAGAAAACAAAGTTTTGGTTACCGAAGGGGAGGGGAGAGGGTAGGGTAAACTAGGAGTATGGGATTAACAGATGCACACTGCCACATATAAAATAGATAAATAACAAGGGTTTACTATACAGCACAGGGAACTACATTTAATATCCTGTAATAAATTATAGTGGGAAATAAATTTAAAAAGAATATGAACATATATATTAACTAAGTTACTTTTATGTATGCTGCTGCTGCTAAGTTGCTTCAGTCATGTCTGACTCTGCAACCCCATAGACGGCAGCCCACCAGGCTCCCCTGTCCCTGGGATTCTCCAGGCAAGAACACTGTAGTGGGTTGTCATTTCCTTCTCCACACATGAAAGTGAAAAGTGAAAGTGAAGTCGCTCAGTTGTGTTCGACTTTTAGCGACCCCATGGACTGCAGCCTATGGGATTTTCCAGGCAAGAGTACTGGAGTGGGGTGCCATTGCCTTCTCTGACTTTTATGTATATATATAACTAAATCACTTATATATATATATATATATATATATATATATGTATGTATATGAAACTAAATTGAAAAAGCAAGAGTATTCCAGCAGGCTCCTCCATCCATGGGATTTTCCAGGCAAGAGTGCTGGAGTGGATTGCCATTTCCTTCTCCATGGGATCTTCCCAACCCAGGAATCGAACCCGGGTCTCTCACATTGCAGGCAGATGCTTTACCGTCTGAGCCACCAGGGAAGCCCAGAAAAACATCTACTTCTGCTTTATTGACTACACCAAAGCCTTTGACTGTGTGGATCACAACAAATTGTGGAAAATTCTTCAAGAGAAGGTAATACCAGACCACCTTACCTGCCTCCTGAGAAATCTGTATGCAGGTCAAGAAGCATCAGTTAGAACTGGACATGGAACAGACTGGTTCAAAACTGGGAAAGGAATATGTCAAGGCTGTATATTGTCACCCTGCTTATTTAACTTACATGCAGAGTACACCATGGGAAATGCCACGCTGAATGAATCACAAGCTAGAATGAAGACTGCCAGGGTAAATAACAACCTCAGATAATGCAGATGATACCACTCTAATGGCAGAAACCAAAAAGGAACTAAAAAGCCTTTAGTTGAAGATGAGGGTGAAAGAAGAGAGTGAAAAAGCTGGCTTAAAACTCAACATTCAAAAAACTAAGATCATGGCATCAGATCCCATCACTGCATGGCAAATAGATGGGGAAACAATGGAAACAGTGAGAGACTTTATTTTTGGGCTCCAGAATCACTACAGATGGTGACTGCAGCCATGAAATAAAAAGATGCTTGCTCCTTGGAAGAAAAGCTATGAACAACCTAGAGAGCATATTAAAAAGCGGAGACATTATTTTGCCAACAAAAATCCACCTCCGTTCAGTTCAGTTCAGTCACTCAGTCGTATCTGACTCTTTGTGACCCCATGAATCGCAGCACGCCAGGCCTCCCTGTCCATCACCAACTCCCGGAGTTCACTCAGACTCACATCCATTGAATCCGTGATGCCATCCAGCCATCTCATCCTCTGTTGTCCCCTTCTCCTCCTGCCCCCAATCCCTCCCAGCATCAAAGTCTTTTCCAATGAGTCAACTCTTCGCATGAGGCGGCCAAAGTACTGGAGTTTCAGCTTTAGCATCATTCCTTCCAAAGAAGTCCCAGGGTTGATCTCCTT
>SJYQ01095323.1:0-72295 GCA_006410935.1 Redunca redunca
GAATCACTTCTAACGCCTCCTCTTATGTCTTAAACCAAGAAAACTGAACGCCACGGTTCAGGAGTGATGACGTTCGGTAATGCGTGCCCCAAAGCAACGGCGCAGCTGACACAGCCGCCCCTCAGGAAGGGCGTGTGCACCAAGGCCAGGCCGCCCGCGCCATCTCAAGAAGGACCACGTGCAGTCCCAGCGCCTCCTTCCTCCACGAGGGGCGTACTTCCCGTGCTCCCCTGTGAACGGACAACTCCGGACTGCGCTCACCCCCCAAGAAGCGCAGACGGCAGCTGCCTCCAAATTCAGCCTGCGTGAGCGGGCGGCAAACACGGCGTATTATCACACTCATGGGAGCGTCTCGGCTACTGTGTCGGCTGCTGCCACGGGCCTCGTGTTTACCCAGAACAGGAGTGAGTGCCCAGAGACACAGACTGTCGCCCGCCGGGCCCCTCCATCCGTGGGATTCTCCGGGCAGGAACACTGGAGCGGACTGCCATTTCCTCCTCCAGGGGACCCCTCCGGTCCAGGGACGGAACCCTCACTTCCTGCACTGCCGGCGGATTCCTTACCACTGAGTCACCAGGAATGCTTGTGTCTTTCTCTGTATCTACATGTCATTTACTCTCTGGTTCATGGTCAAACTAACTTTTTTAATTCCCGAGGGTAGAATACACAAACATAAACGTATGCACCTAGAAATGGAGTGGATAAACCCACAGAACTGCATGCCGAACACAAACAACTGCTAAAAACAGTCTCATAGTCAGACTGCAAACCCAAAGGGGGCGTATCTGATCATGCTACATATAACCTGTGAAGGTCAGGAAGCAACGGTTAGAGCTGGACATGGAATAAGGGACTGGTTTAGAGGTAAAAGCAGAGAAGGCAATGGTACCCCACTCCAGTACTCTTGCCTGGAAAATCCCATGGACAGAGGAGCCTGTGGGCTGCAGTCCATGGGTTCGCTAAGAGTCAGACAGGACTGAGCGACTTCACTTTCACTTTTCACTTTCATGCACTGGAGAAGGAAATGGCAACCCACTCCAGTGTTCTTGCCTGGAGAATCCCAGGGACGGGGGAGCCTGGTGGGCTGCCATCTATGGGGTCGCAGAGAGTCGGACACGACTGAAGCGACTCAGCAGCAGCAGTTGGAGGTAAAAGAGTACATCAAGGCTGTATATTGTCACCCTGCTTATTTAACTCATATGCAGGGTACATCATGAGAAACGCTGGGCTGGAGGAAGCACAAGCTGGAATCAAGATTGCCGGGAGAAATATCAATAACTTCAGATATGCAGATGACAACCACCCTTATGGCAGAAAGTGAAGAGGAGCTAAAAAGCCTCTTGATGAAAGACGAGTGAAAAAGGTGGCTTAAAACTCAACATTTAAAAAACTAAGATCATGGCATCCGGTCCCATCACTTCATGGCAAACAGACAGGGAAACAATGGAATCAGCGGCAGAGTTTATCTTCTTGGGCTCCAAAATCACTGCGGACGATGACTGCAGCCACAAAATTAAAAGATGCTTACTCCTTGGAAGAAAAGTTATGACCAACCTAGACAGCATGTTAAAAAGCAGAGACACCACTTTGCCAACAAAGATCCATCTAGTCAAAGCTATGGTTTTTCCAGTGGTCATGTATGGATGTGAGAGTCGGACTATAAAGAAAGCTGAGCACAGAAGAATTGATGCTTTTGCACTGTGGTATTGGAGAAGACTCTTGAGAGTCCCTTGGACTGCAAGGAGATCCAACCAGTCCATCCTAAAGATCAGCCCTGAATATTCATTGGAAGGACTGATGCTGAAGCTCTAATACTTTGGTCACGTGATGCAAAGAGCTGACTCATTATAAAAGACCCTGATGCTTGGAAAGATTGAAGACAGGAGGGGGAGATGACAGAGGATGAGATGGTTGGATGGCATCACTGACTCAGTGGACTTGAGTCTGGGTGAACTCCAGGAGACAGTGAAGGAAAGGGGAGCGTGCCGCAGTTCACGGGGTTGCCAGAGTTGGACACGACTGAGCCACGATGCACAGCCTCTCGGAATCGGTCAGAAACAGGCCTGAGATTGCCGCCTAACACTGTGCAGTGCTTCTGGCCAAGCGGGTCAGAAAGGGGCCTCTGTCTGCACCTTTGAGGGTCACAGCTGAGCCCCGGGATGAAATGTTTAAGTTAACAAATAAACACTGTAGGAAGTTAGCCAGAAATGTGAGGTCTAGACTTCTCTGAAGATCCCACCATGAAATCCACTCATCCTGAACTGCGGCCTCTCCAGAAGAGCAGTGGGGATGGGGTTAAGGGCGGGCTGTTGGTTCGGGAAGGTGAGGGAGACTTTCAACAGGCTCTCCGGGCCCCAGGGACGTCTGCGCAAAGTCTGGCAGCCAGTGTCTAGTCTTTCAAAAATTCTGCTGCTGCTCTTCTTGCGAATCGTTTTTGGGGGACAGCTCAGTGTGTAAACTTCTGAGACACCACGATATTTTAGTTCAGATCTAGGGAAGGAGGCGATGAGTCGTTATTAACAGTCACTAACTATAAACAGTTCAGATCTCCGCCCCTCCTTCTGTAACCAAGAATTCGGAACACAACAGTAAGTTTCAGGTGTATTTATGAACATAGGGCCAAATAAAGTATTTTCTACTTTTAACCATCAACTTGATTTTCTCCCATCAAACCACAGAACACCACTGAGTGCTCGTGCAACGGACTTCCTAAACAAACAGGCCTTCCCACTGAGAGGAGGCCAGCACACACCCGCACACTCAGAAGAGTCCGGGGCCCTAGGAGCCCCGTGGATTTATGCTGCTTTTATTACTGGGCGCCTGGAGGGGCCACAGCATCGCAGCGGGAGAGGGAAGAGGAGCTCTTTGCCAGGCATCCCGTCTCTGCCCACGTCCCCAACTCCACCTGTATCCTTGGTCTGCGTGAGGGGAGGTACCCTCTGGGGGCCGGGCACAGAGTCCTGAGTGAGAACACAGCAGGAGCTTCACCACGAAGCAGCCCCTGCCTTCCCCGGCTCCGGGCGGAGCCCTCCGGAGGAGAGCCGGTCCTCACCCCACACCTGGATGGGCTCTAGTTTCCTGCCCCGTCTCTGAACGGCAGTAGGGCAGACCCCCTCTGACCGCGCCCCCCAAGGCCTGGTAAACCCTCCGCAGCCTGGCTCAGGCCTGGCGCCCCTGGCCCGGGGTCGGAAGGCAGTGGTTAGAGCATAACTAGATTTCCTCTAGTGGTTATGGGCTTTTCTACTTTCCTATTACTTCTTGAGTAATTTTGGTGTTTTATATTTTCCCAGAAAAGCATCTGCTTAAACCGAGTTCTCATGCTTCCAGTCACAGTGCTGTTCAAAAACACGTCCTATGATTAATGTCTTTCTCTTTTCTGTCCCCTCCCTTCCGGGACTGTTCATTCGGAGTGTCCCCACCAGCCCCCAATGTGGTCACGTGTCACAGGCTTACCCTATTCTCTGTCTCTTCACAGAATCGGCTTCTGGTCTCACAGACCACCTCCACGGCTGTCTCTTGCCGGTGCGTTGACTTCTGCCCGTCTCTTTATCTCGCCCTTCCTGCTGCACGGGGACTTTCTCTGTCTCTTCCCAGCATCTCGAGTTTGAAAGCCTGGCTCACTGGTTTTCATTCCTTCTTATTTTCAAGTGTTTTCAACCGCACTTGTGCACTGAAGGGTGTAGCTTTTTCTCTTTAGCTACCTCTCCAGGATCGAGTGTGAAGCGACCTCATCCTAAGTGTTTTCTAACTGGTGAGGTAGCCTCCTGACCCAGGCGGTGTCTCTATGAGGGGCTCTCAGCGACCTTGTCCCCCGCCCACACCGCTGCAGCCTCTGCCGTCTCGATGCCGCCCCGCATCTCTGCTGCTCTCAGGACGCCCCGAGCCGCCTCCGGCTGAGGGCCGCGCCGCTGTGCCCGGCGCTGAGTCCCTCACGCCCACTCCGTCCAGCGTGAAGTGTGCCCCGCTCCCCTCTCCCTGTGGCAGAACCACAGCCTCGTGTAAACTGACCTTCCTGCTGACTCTGCCACTGCGAGGGGCTGGCAGAGTAGTACACCACCAGGCTCACCGGTCTCGATTTAAACACACCCCCGTGAGCCAGGGCGGGCCTCAGGCTGGCACTCGCCTTCCAGGGCTGTGACCACACCCCTTCTGCAGGCTGCTCTCCGGCTGCTGGCCTGCCTGCTGCTTCACTGGGGAACGGCAGCAGGCAGGCCACATCCTGGTGGTGGACGGCCCTCTCCGGGGGCACCCGCAAGCTCCACGGCCCGCCCCGCCCCCTCTCCCGGGGCACCCGTGGCCCGCCCCACCCCTGCCAGGCCACTGCTCTGCTCTGCCCGGTTCTGAGCTTGCTCCCCACTGTCCACCTCCCCCAGGCCCATCGGCCACCGTCTCCATCTCAAGAAGCACCCTTGTCTCGACTCCATCTCTCCTGTGAGCCATCATTCCATTTCCCTGCCCCACTCTGCTGAGAAACTTGTCTGCAAAAAATGACTGTTTTCCATATTTCTAACTCCTCTCCCCAGCTGTGTCTTGAAACCGCCGCTGCCAGCCTTTCTGCCCCCGGGCTCCACCGGAGCTGGCCCCGCCAAGGTCCCCGCTGACCCCCACACGGACGTCACTGGGCAGCCCTCGGCCTTCACGACCCGACGTCGGCAACCCTCAGTGCCACGGCCACTGTCTGTGGTGCCCTCTTCCCACTCACGCGGGACGGGGCACCACCACTTCCCGGGTGCCCTCTGGCCCCTGGGCCGAGGCCCCCCTGCAGTGCGGGGTGACCCCAGCTCAGTCCTTGAGCCTCTCGTCTCAACTGCCCTTCCACCCCTCACAGAGCCTCACGGATTTAAGCATCACCCAGACGTGCCACAGGCCTGGTGGCCGGGCACCCGCAGAGATCTCGAGCTCGACAGCCCCCACCGGGCCCTGCACCCCTCCCCGGCCTGCATCCCCCAGCTGCCGGCAACTCGGGCTTTGCAGCTGCTCAGACCAAAGACCTTGGGGCTGCCGAGACCCCTCGTTTCCTCACACCCCGTGTGTCCAGAATACCTTTTTCCATTGAGGTATATAGTTCAAGTACAGTATTATATGTTTCAAGTGTATAACGTAATGATTTAAATTTCTAAAAGTTATATTCCATTTATAGTTTTAATAAAAAACTGTATCCCCTGTGCTGTACAACATATCCTTGTAGCTCACTTACTGTACAGAGAGTAGTTTAACCTCTTAATCCCCTACTCCAGCATTTCCTTCCCCTTCCCTCTCCCTACTGATAACCACTAGTTCATTCTCTATACCCGGGAATCCGCTGCTTTTCATGTTTTGGATTCCACACATAAGTGATATCATACTTTTCTTCCTCGGACATTTCACGTAGTATAATGCCTTCCAAGTCCATTCACATTGCTGTAAATAGCAGAATTTCATTCTTTTCTGTGGCTAAGTAATATTCCCAAAATAGATGGGGAAACAGTGGAAACAGTGTCAGACTTTATTTTTTTGGGCTCCAAAATCACTGCAGGTGGTGACTGCAGCCATGAAATTAAAAGACGCTTACTCCTTGGAAGGAAAGTTATGACCAACCTAGATAGCATATTCAAAAGCAGAGACATTACTTTGCCGACTAAGGTCCGTCTAGTCAAGGCTATGGTTTTTCCGGTGGTCACGTATGGATGTGAGAGTTGGACTGTGAAGAAGGCTGAGCACGGAAGAATTGATGCTTTGAACTGTGGTGTTGGAGAAGACTCTCTCAGTCCCTTGGGCTGCAAGGAGATCCAACCAGTCCATTCTGAAGGAGATCAGCCCTGGGATTTCTTCGGAGGGAATGATGCTAAAGCTGAAACCTCATGTGAAGAGCTGACTCACTGGAAAAGACTCTGATGCTGGGAGGGATTGGGGGCAGGAGGAGAAGGGGACAGCAGAGGATGAGACGGCTGGATGGTATCACTGACTCGATGAGTGTGAGTCTGAGTGAACTCTGGGAGCTGGTGATGGACAAGGAGGCCTGTCGTGCTGCGATTCGTGGGGTCGCACAGAGTTGGACACGACTGAGCGACTGAACCGAGCATCCCACCACACGCACACACCTCTCGCCCTCCATCTGCTGACGGGCGCCTGGTTGCTTCCGCACCTCAGCAACTGCAAGTAATGCTGCGCGTCATCCTTTCAAACCAGCGTCTTGCTTCCTCTGGGTGTCTGCCCAGGAGCAACACTGCCGGGCCACGCGGCGGCTCTGTGGCGAGCATCTTGCCTTCCATGGTGGCTGCACCCCGCTACACTCCCGCCAGCAGTCCCGCCAACTCCGCGTCCTCACCACGCGGTTCGTGCTCTTTCTGACGACAGGAGTGCTGAGAGGTGTGTGGCGGTGCCTCACTGCTGTCTCAGGTTGCCTTTTCTTGGTGCTTAGAGATGCTGGCCATCTCTGCATCTTCTCTGGAAAAATATCTATTCAGGCCTTCTGCTTGTTTTTAACTGAGTTGTTTGTTTTATGGGGCATCCCTGGCTCAGCTGGTAAAGAATCCACCTGCAATGCAGGAGACCCTGGTTCAATTCCTCAGTCAGAAGATCCACTGGAGAAGGGTCAGGCTGCCCACTCCAGCATTCACGGGCGTCCCTGGCGGCTCAGCTGGTAAAGAATCTGCCTGCAATGCGGGAGACCTGGGTTTCATCCCTGGATTGGGAAGATCCCCTGGAGGAGGGCATGGCAACCCACTCCAGTGTTCTTGCCTGGAGAATCCCCCTGCGGGGCTACAGTCCACGGGGTCGCAGTCGGACGTGACTGAGCGACTAAGCACACAGCTGACGCACACAGCTGGCGCCTCACTGTGGTTTTAGTTCAGACTTTCCTGGTGATGAATGACGTTGAACATCTTTTCATGAACCTGATGGCCATCCGATTATCTTCTCTAGAAAAATGTCTACTCAGATCTTCTGCTCGTTCTTTGATTGAGTGGTTTGCTTTTATGATGTTGAGCTGTATAAGCTGTTTACACATTTAGGATGTTAACCCCTTATCAGCCGTGTCATTTGGAACAATCTCCTCCCATTCCGTAGACTGTCCTCTTGCTTTGTCGATGGTTTCCTTTGCGATGCAAAAGCTTTTAAGCTCAGATGGGTCCCGTTTACCGCTGCCCGTTTCCTCTGCTTTAGGAGGCAGATCGGAACATTCATGAAGGTGGTTTGTTTCTCCATCTGCTTGTATCATCTTCCGTTTCATCGGCCTCTTCAGAATGCAGGGCTTCTGCCTCCTCAGGTAGGTTTATTCCAAGGTATTTTATTCTCTTTGATGCGATGGTAAATGGGGTTGTTCCCTGAGTTTCTCTTTATGATCTTTTATTGATAGTGTATAAGAATGCAAGAGATTTCCGTGTCTGAATCTTGTATCCTGCGACGTTACCAGCGTCCCTGAGCTCCCGCAGTTACCCGGTAGCACCATCAGGATCTTCTGTGTCGAGTGGCGGGTCATCTGCAGCAGGCTTCCTTCCTTCATTACTGTTCTTCTCTAACTGCTGTAGCTAGGACTTCCAAGGCTATGTGGAGTGACTGGTGAGAGCAGGCATTCTTGCCTCTTCCTGTTCTCAGAGTGAGTGCTCTCCGTTTTCACCATCGAGTAGGACGTTAGCCGTGGGCTTCCCATATACGGCCTTTATCGTGTTGATGTAAGTTTCTTTCTCATTTTCTGGAGGCTTTTAATAAAAAAGTGGATGTTGAATTTTGTCAGAAGCTTTTTGTGCCTCTGCTGAGATGATCATACGGTTTTTACTCTTCAATTGGTTGATGGGGTGTATTTCATATTGTCTGTGGGTACTGAACCATCCCTGTGTGCCTGGGAAAAGTCCCACTTGATCATGATATGTGATTCTCTAAGTGTATTGTCAGACCTGGTTTTCTAGTATTTGAGAGGTTTTATAATGTGTTCATCAGTGATACTGGCCTGCAAACGTGTGTGTGTGTGTGTGAGACATCTCAGTCTGGCTTTGGCATCAGGGTGATGCTGGCCTCACAGAGTGAGTTAGAAATCCTCCTCCTCCTGCAACTTTTTGAAAGAGTTTCTCAAGAGGAAACCAGCCCTGAACATTCACTGGAAGGACTGATGCTGAAGCTGAAACTCTGATACTCTGGCCACCTGATGCGAAGAACTGACTCATTGGAAAAGACCGTGAAGCTGGGAAAGATTGAAGGTGGAGAAGGGGACGACAGAGGATGAGACGGTTGCCTGGCATCACCGACTGGATGGACATGAGTTTAAGTAAGCTCGGGGAGCTGGTGATGGACAGGGAGGCCTGGCACGCTGCAGTCCACGGGGCCGCAAAGAGTTGGACACGACTGAGCGACTGGACTGAAGAGCAGGTGCTAACTCTTCTCTAAATGTTGGCAGAACTAACCCACCTGCCAATCAGCGTAGGAGTAGAGTCGATCCCTGGGCTGGGAAGTTCCCCGGAGAAGGGCATGGCAACCCACTCCAGTATTCTTCCCAGGAAAATCCTGCAGGTGGAAGAGTTTGGTAGGCTATGGTCCACAGGGGCGCAGAGAAGTCAGACACACACAGACACACACACACGCGCGCGCGTGTGAAGCCACAGGGGCACAGAGAACTCAGACACGATGGAGGCCCCAGAGCACTGTGCACACACACACACACACGCGTGAAGCCACAGGGGCACAGAGAACTCAGACACGATGGAGGCCCCAGAGCACAGCGCGCGCACGCACACACACACACATGAAGCCACAGGGGCACAGAGAACTCAGACACGATGGAGGCCCCAGAGCACCGTGCACACACACACACACACACATGTGCACACGCATGAAGCCACAGGGGCACAGAGAACTCAGACACGAAGGAGGCCCCAGAGCACCGTGCACACACACACACACACACACGTGCACATGCGTGAAGCCACAGGGGCACAGAGAACTCAGACACGATGGAGGCCCCAGAGCACAGCACGTGTGTGCACACACACACACACACACACACGCGCGTGAAGCCACAGGGGCACAGAGAAGTCAGACACGAAGGAGGCCCCAGAGCACAGCACGCACACACACACACACAGATGCACACACCCACGCGTGAAGCCATCTGGTCTAGGACTTTTGCTTGCTGGGAGTTTTTGAAGTAACTGATTCAAGTTCATTATTGGCAACTCATTTGTCCCCATTTCCTACTTCTTCTGAGTTCAGTCTTAGAAGGTGGAACGTTTCCAAGAGCTTGCCCGTTTCTTCTGGGCTGTCTGCTAACAGCACACAGGTGTTCGAGAGTCTCTTATGATCCTGCGTGTCTCTGGTGCCGACTGTAGCTTCTTTCCCACTTTTTGCTGATGTGCGCCTGCTGTTTCCCTCGAGTCTGGCTGAAGGTCTGTCACTTCTGTTTATCTTTTCACAGAGCCAGTTCTTTTTACGAGAGTCGTATTCGCTTGTTTTTGGCCGTGCTGCGTGTGGGTGCCCCCGGATGGGGTGGCTGGGCCTCAGCAACCGTGCTGTGGGGCTTACGCCCCGACTGCGGAGCCAACCCGAGGCTCCTGCACTGGCAGGTGGGTTCCTCCCCCCGGACCAGCAGGGAAGCTCTCCCCTCCGGTCCGCCGAGGCCTGGCTCTAGCTGGCACGTCTGTCTGGAGCACCCTCCCTCCAGACGTCTTTGTGGCTGACTCGCTCGCTCTTCAGCTCTCTGTTCTGATCTCAGTCAACAAGATTCATTCAGACATCCCACCCGGCAACAGAGCGTGTCCCCACCCCACCCAACCCTCTCCATGCAACGCTCTTTTTCATACCGTGTCTGACGTACACTGTGCCTCACTGTGCTCGCTCTTTCCCACCTGCCTCCTCCGCCTCCTCCCTGCTAGGTCAGCTTCATGAGCCCAGGCTCTCTGTCGACTTGCATTCCAAGTGCCCAGGACAACGGATGGTAAGTATCGCGCACTCAATAAATATTTGATGAATGAAAGCATGAAGCTGATTTTTAATTCACTGTGGTCCTCGCGATACAAGCCCACGTGCGCCTGGTGTAGCTACCAGAGCGAGCTGGCTATTCATGTTCTCTGAATCTGTTATGTCCTTCGGAGGACTGTGAGTGTCTGACGCGCTAGTTTCTGAGAAGGTGTGTGAAAGTCTGCAGCTCCGATTGTGGGCATGCGATTCATTTGCTGCTCTGACAGCTTTTGCTTTATAAATCTTGAGACTGTATTTCCGGTGTCTACAGTCCTTCATTTTGTAACTTCTCTGTGGGCTGCTTTTCACAATTAAGAGATATCGTCCTGTCATTCGATGTCTTTTGCTTAAAATTATCTTTTGATGGACATTAATGTTGCCATATCAGCTTCCTCTCGGTGAACATCTGCATACATCCCCCATACTTTTATTTTTAACCGTTCACTACCGTTTTGAAGACAGCACGCAGTGGAGTAATTCAACCCGAGTGTCTGCCTAGCTTTATGGGTAAATTCATGCTCATCAAGGCTGCGGACACGTTTCGTTTCGAGTCTCCTATTTGCTGTTTTCCCCTTTGCCTCTTTCCGTCTCTTTTCCTGTCCTCCACTGGATGGAGTGAATTAATTTGAAAATTCTCCTATTTTTCCTCTACTGATGGGAGTTGTACCTTCTATTTCTATGTTATTTCAGTGGCTATTCTTATGTAATGGTTTAACAGTTAAGGCATTTTTCCCCTTCAGAAGTGTATAAAGTTAACCAGCCTCTTTCTGCTCAAAACTAGAACTGCAGGGCACTTTCACGCCTTTAACGCTGCACCGCTTGCAGATTCCAGGTCCAGTGCTTGAGCATTAGGAAAGGCTGCTCTACCGCCGCGCTCCACGCACCTTCTCTCTTCTGTCCCACTTCCTGCTGTGTTTGTTTTCCTTCTGCTGAGAAACACTCGGTCCTCGAGCCAGCGGGGCCTGTGGGCTGAGTCAGCCCTGCGTGCCTGACGCCGCCTCACTCCGCGCCTGCTGGGTGGCTGCGCAGAGCAGCGGGCTCGCGGCCGCTCCCCCTCAGCACGGCGGAGGCACCACACTCCCTTCTGGGGTCTGCTACTGCCAATCTGACTACCCTTCTTTCGGGAGCCACTTGCATCGTTAATGGCTTTACTTCTGAAATAACAGTTCGGGTCCCCTAACGTCACAAGTCAGATAAAACATCAGTAAATATATCCAAAGCTCAGACTCAAAATCAGCTGTAGAGGACTATTCCTACTGTTCGGAAGTTGTATGGATTGGAACCTTGGGTATTCTGCGAAATGAGATAGGGAGGGCAGATGACTGACACGGTGATAAGCTTGGGCGGCAGCAGCACTGACTGGAGAGCTTGTGTGTAAACCCTGCCTGTATCTCCCCGCGCGATGCACAGAGGCGGCCGCGGTCCCGGGAGCCAGGCCGCGGCACCTCCGCCCCAGGAGGCGCCGGGCCCTCGGGAGGACAGCGGCCTGGAGCCAATGGTGGGCGGGCCCGGCAGCTCCTGGACGGCTCAGAAGCCGCACCCACTCTGGGGCTCTGGACTTTCAACCTGTAAAATAAGGAAGTTGGGGTGGAATAGTTTCCACAGTACCTTCCAGAAATAACTCTGTGACCCCCAGTGTCTGGGGCCTCTAAGGGCCGGGGCGAGCGTGCAGACCGCTCCACACAGCAGAAACCGGCGGCGTCGGAGGGCGGGCCGTGGCCGGGGCAGCAGCCTGCACTGCACTTCAAGCCTCTGCTTTCCCAACGTCCGCGCTGCCCGAGCACCTAGAGGAGATGACAGCGGCGACAGGGGCCCCTCAGAGCGGAAGCAAGCGGGGCAGCGAGTCCCACCTCGGGAGCACGGCCACCAGCACCTGGCGACTGTCTGCGGCCCACGTGCCCACGCTCACGCTGCCGGGGGGCTATGCGCTGGCCCACGTGGCGGCGCCCCACGGGCACTCACCCAGGGCCCTGTGAGGCCTCTGCAGCTCGGCGGCCTCCAACTCCAGTCTTCCTAGGAAACCCCCCAGGGCTGGCCATCGGGGATGGAATGCAAGCTGTGATTCCCGGTGTCCGCTGCGAGCGGGAGGCACCATTTGCCTAACTGCCGCCGGGACAAGGGATGTTTCAACGGTTTCCATTTTCCCACTAACACAATCGCTAAGTGGACTCTGCTCTGTTCAAAAGCACCAAACAAAAGCCTCCCACGTAACAGGCACGTGAGCATTTACTGAATAAACAAATGTTTATACAGCCCTGTATGTAGTATATAACCTCTGCTGAAAATCACTGAATGTAACACTTCTCTTCTTCATCATATTTAGGACTGTTTCTAGAGACAAAGTTCCAAAAATGAAAATTCTGCATCAACTCAGGGTCTTTGATAGCTTGCAATTTGCTTTCTAAAGAGAAGTATTAAAGTATTAATTTGCATTCCCAACATGAAATATGAGGCGATTCATCTCACAATCCTCTCAAACTGGCCTTTATCTTTTCAAAATATCTTCATATTTTGGTTGGTGAAAAGAAAATTCTACTTCATTAGGCTCATTCCTTGGAAGGAAAGCTATGAGAAACCTAGACAGCACATTAAAAAGCAGAGATGTCACTTTGCCAACAAAGGTCTGCATAGTCAAGACTGTGGTTTTCCAGTGGTCACGTATGGATGCGAGAGTTGGACTATTAAGAAGGCTGAGTGCCGAAGAATTGATGCCTTTGAACTGTGGTGTTGGAGAAGACTCTTGAGAGTCCCCTGGACTGCAAAGAGATCCAACCAGTCCATCCTAAAGGAGATCAGTCCTGGGTGTTCATTGGAAGGACTGATGTTGAAGCTGAAACTCCAATACTTTGGCCACCTGATATGAAGAACTGACTCACTGGAAAAGACCCTGATGCTGGGAAACATTGAGGGCAGGAAGAGAAGGGGACAACAGAGGACGAGATGGCTAGACGCCATCACTGACTCAACCGACAAGAGTTTGAGCAAACTCTGGGAGATGGGGAAGGACACAGAAGCCTGGTGAGCTTCACCCATGGGGTTGCAGAGTAGGACACAACTTGGTGACTGAATAACGCCAGTTCCGAACACGTGAAGTTTACATTTTTATTCATGTAGACATATATTTGTGAACGAATCTATTCTGAAGTAGTTTTCTAGTAACAATTTCAATCTAAATCAAATTTATTCCTTTAAGCTTGACTGTTGCTTAGTCACTAAGTCATCTCTGACTCCTTTGCGACCCTGTGGGCTGTAGCCCGCCAGGCTCCTCTGCCCATGGGATTTCCCAGGCAGGAACTGGCGCAGGTGGCCACTCCTTCTCCAGGGGACCTCCCTGACCCAGGGACTGAGCCCACGTCTCCTGCACTGGCAGGTGGGCTCTCTGCCACCGAGCCACCGGGGAGGCCACGCGCAGCTGTAGCTTGCAGTAAGAGCATTCGGGGAGGTAAGTTCTAGAAGACACTTTCTTCAGAGGACTGGCCTGAACACAGAGCAGGGAGCAGGTCACTCACAGAGCGACATGCTGTGGCTCACGTGCAGTCAGGGTCGGCCTCCCAGGTCCTGCCCTGCCCCTGGGACTTACCGTCGGAAAGCTCCGTTTCGCCTGTGATGTTTTTCTGGGGCAACGGTGTGCACTGAGAAGGGGTGAGCTGGGAGGAAGTGTTCTTTGAGGAAACCATTCTAGATGAACCCGTACCCCAGGGCTGTTTGCCACGACTGCTACCCTCCCAGGAACCTGGGAGCCTCAGAGACTGGCTCAGGCGCGGTCAGAGTCTGCAGGGAGCTAGACCTGTCACTCAGCAGGTGACTGCCTGTGTCCAAACTGTGGCTGGAGGCCTCGGGAGGTGGGAAGGGACAGGTTCAGATGGGAAGAGCCGACAAGGGACAGACAGGGGACCGTCATCTCAGGCTTTCTCCCCAGAAGCCGTGAAGTGAGACCACGGGGGAGCTCCACGTAGACGCTCCCCCTTGACGCTGCCCCCCGGGAAGTTCCGCTGCGTCCCCTGCAGCAGGCGTCTCCAGGTGAGGACAGACAACACCGCTGCCCCGGCACGACTCCCCTGCCCACACACTGCCGGCGACACTCAAGAACCGAAGGACGCTGCGTCGAAGGTGGGGCTGGCGGAGACACGCGGGCACCGAGGGCACGCGGCCGCCGGCGGCCCGTCCGAGCCGGCCACCTGGTGCTTGCCGCAGGCCAAGTCCAGCCTGCTTTGTATGAAAAGTTCGCCAGAACACAGCTATGCCCGTTCAGGACACACTGTCCACAGCTGTTTGCTCGCTGGAACAGCGGAGCTGAGCGGCTGAGACGGACCAAGTGTCTGGCCAAGTAGACCATACGGACGATCAGACCCTGCCCACAAGGCCTGCTGAGCCCAGAGTGGCAGCATTCGGTGCCAAGATGAAGGCCAGGCTGCCTCCGCCCCCCGCCCCCGCAGGGCAGGCCCCAGCACTTGCCTCTTCCCCCACGGCCCAGAGTGCAGACCCTCCAAAGAGCCGGACGCCTGGACAGAGGGAGGCCTCAGCGCTCAGGGACGACAGCCCGGTGACGGCCGAGGCGGTGCAGGTCTTCTGAGTCCCCCAGCGCCAGGCCAAGCTCCACCGCACGGCAGGCACTGTTTCACTTGGCACAGGATACCCAAGCAGTATTTTCCTTCTAGGATGCTGCTACAGCCTGACAAAGGTTTTTAGGAATTTAACTGGAGCTATAAGCTCCAAGCCCACCCAAGTGTTCTAGTTTGAACTCTTAATTTGCTAAAGGGCTTTTAAAAAGTCCCTTCTTTCTTCTCAGTAGCCGTCGAAACTGGCATAATTCACAGTGTCAGAGTTGGGGCTATCAGGAAACGAAGGCTCTGAAAGCCCAGGGAGCATGCGTGCTCCGGTGCACCTGTGCGGACATCTGTGTCCCTCGAGCACTGCGTCTGGACAGAACATCGCGGTTTTCTAAGAGAGAAGTTCAGGCCCCTGAATGCCTGCTCCGATTCCTGAGGCTGCCTGATGGAAAATGGAGCTGGAGAAAGTGAAGCCTGGTAGACCGTGACCACGCCCCCACCAGCCCATCCCTCCGGCCCTCCAGCCACAGCATCAGTCAGCGCCTTGAGTTCAGCATTCCTGCCGGGGTGAATCTATAAACACTCCGTTTGCTGAGAAAGAGCAGCAAATCCCCCACTAAGCTTGTTACCTCAATCATGGGGCTAGAAGGCTGACATTAGCTAGGCCTAAGCCATGGTTAAAGGTCTCCAGAAGAAAGGAAGAGTCCTGTAACTAAGGAAACCTCCAGACCGCACTGCACAGGGATCAATTACCCCTGCGGGCTCCCCAAGCTCAAAGCAGCGCGGCCTGACTCCGTCCACGAGAGCTGAGCCAGAGGCTTTGAAGCCAGCCTCACACGAAGCTGTCATCACGGTAATGACGGGGCCAGAAGGCCCAGCTGAAAGCGCTTGTCTTCTTAAGAAAGCCATTAGCTGGCCTAGGAATATATTTTTCTTAGGAAAAACACCGGCATGAAATTCACCGGCATGTTAAACAATCATCTCATTTGAGCGAACGACTTTATTTTCACTCCTTACAGTGGTCGGAATCGCTTCTTATAACAAACATTTTTTACTCCCACCAACTATGACTACCCTGAAATGAAATTCTTAAGAGGTAAAACTCAGCTAAAATCACAAAAAATCAATAATAAAACATGGAGAAGAGACAAAGGGAAATCATTGAAAATGAAGCATGTGTTTCAATGTGCAAATCTGGGGGCCGAGACCACCAGGAGGCGTCACGAGGCAGCCAGAGGTGGACCCCTGAAGGCCGATGGCAGCGGTGACGGGGGTGTGCGGGGCGGGGCGGGGGCTGCTGAATGACGATGTCCTTGCACAAGAGGCGACGTGGTTGGGGACGCGGTCAACCCACATGCAAGTGGCTTCTCCTCTACCGACGTGGTGGACTTTTAGAAGCTCCCTCTGCTTTGAACTCGGATGACAGAGAGGCTTTCACCCCTGACTGTCCAGGGCGGTGGGCAGAAGCCGAGCAGCGAGACAGTTGTGCTCAGGGGCACGGGGGAGCCGGGCTTCCCTGGCCCCGCCTGCAGACGCAGGCGCAGCATCACCCCACGGCGGCCCCTACGAGGACAGCCTCCTCCAGAAGCTCCCTCTGCACGTCTCTGCACGTCACGTGCTTTCTGGAGCGGAACACACTGCCTAAACACAGAAAACCAGTACACAGAGGTTCAAGCCTCTCACGACGCCACACAAGGTCACAGGTCACTGACAAAACCGGAGGCCTTGAAGGCAGCCAGAGGCGGAAGGAGGAGCCTGGAGTAAGTGCAAAGCTCAGAGGCCAAGTGTCGTCCCCTCAGCAGCGGATAAACCCGCCGCATCTCTGGACCCCTGAGTGGAGGCCACACAGATACCCTGAAGGTCAATTCATTCCATCTGATAGATTCCTGACTGAGGCAGAATTCACTGATGTGACGGGGCAGCAGGCCCCAAAATTGCAGGGTCTGAGAGGAATACAATGCACTTTACTGAGCTCTGCTTGGCAACAGCGTGACCTAAAATTGATGGAGTCCTTAAAAGGAAGATGCCAAAAGAAACTGTTCTCAGGCCGGCTTCTCCAGCTTGGCTGGATCCAGGCACAAATGTGACCCATATATAGACAGCCCAGCAGCTGCGGGATCCTAAGAACCACGGGTGCAGGGCAGAAGCGCACGAGGGGAGAGGCGGTCCCAGCGAGCGTGGTGCTGAGGCTGGAGAGGCCCCCGTGGGCGGCCTGGACGGAGGCACTGGCTCGCCTCCCCCAGTGCTCTGCCCGCGGTCCCGGCGGCGGCTGTGAGAGTCTGCCGAGCCCTGTCCACACAGCCCTGCCCACTCCATCTGTCCCGGGAGCACTGTATCAGATTCTCAGGCTTCACAAGCCCTCTCATTCCGGGGACAAGCTGACTACCTTTTCCCTTTCTTCCCCTTCTTTTCCAGCTACAGACAAAGAAGCTGAGGGAGGAAGATCTATATTTTACTATCTTTTCACTCAACTAAAAAGCGAGAGCGGCTTGCTTAAAAAAAGATGATGGTGGTTTCCAGTGAATGTGAAAAATACTGCTTGACTACAGAAATAAGCTGTCCCGTCCGGAGCTTACCTACCGGGTCTCTAAGCTTAGACGGTTGTTCTGTCTCAACAGCTCAGCTGTCTGGGACATACTTTACCTTATTAGGCAATCAGGCCCCAGAGAGAAGGGAAAGCAAAACAGGCCTCGGCTTTTACCTAAAAGGAGAACAGCGAAGACACTACCCAGCGCGGACAGAGCCCGCTGGGCGCCTGCCAGCAGACGAAGGGGCTTCAGGAGGCTGGGTACAAGGCAGAGCCCTGCCTGACGGAGGGGCAGCGCCCACAGGGCACCAGGAGCAAGGCTGAGGAAACTCGAGCAAACGGGGGGGAGGCTACCACCGACTCCAAGCGAGCGGGGGTGCCGTGAGTGCGTGCGCGTGTGCAGACGAGCGGGAAGGCGGGCGGGCACAGGAGCGGGAGGGCGGCCGGCAGAGCGCACATCAGGCCCGGGCACCAGAGCTCGGCCTCCTCCCGGCCCCACCTGGCCCCCTGCACCTCGGCACCCCCTCTAACATTTACTTCTCAAAACCCATCAGGCCTGGGCACCAGAGCTCGCCTCCTCCCAGCCCCACCTGGCCCCCCGCACCTCGGCACCCCCTCTAACGTTTACTTCTCAAAACCCATCAGGCCCGCTGTCAGAGCAGAGGCGCGTGCTGGAGCCGGGCTACTTCTCTGACCCTGAAAAATCCATCCTTTATGGACAGCTTAACAGCCAACCTGAAAATCAGAGTATCCTCAGGTCAGTGAGAGTATTCCAAGATTCGGAAACTAGTCTGAATGGCCGTGACTCATCTCTAGCTATTTCAGTGTATTAAGTGGTTCTCATTTCATGACTCTAAGAGGTCGACACTATCATCAACCCTGCTTAGAGACGAGGAATCACAGGCGTCTCCAGCAGAGCAGCTGGGCTGCTGGGCCAGGCCTGCGCGCCTCCCGCCGTGACAGTGCGTCACGACGCACGACGGGCGCAGTCAGGGTCAAGTCCACACAGCCGTGCGTGCTTTCCCTGGGCTCACTGGGAGCCCTAAAGGGAGGCGCTCGGGGGCCCTCGGGGCTCCGGGGGCTCGGGCATTCACTGCTGGGACCCGCTCCGATCCCTGGCCTGGGCACCAGGCCCTGCAGGCCCTGTGCGGCCAACGAACAAGGGAAACGAGTTTAAAGCTTCCCTTGGCTCTAAAATCCCAAGCCTATGACTGTCGTGTTAGGCTGACCAAAGCTCCAGCTCACAAACCCATAAGGACCGCCGCATACCATGCGGGGTCTGAGGCTCTGTTAGAAAAGAGGAACTCTGCTGAGGAGCTGGCCGTCTGCAGGCGGCCTCAGAAGCTGGCTCAGCTCTGGTTCCCTCCGCCTGGCCCAGCTTCGCTCAGTGTTCTCTGTTTTCTTAAGGAGGGGCTTTCTTTGGAAACTTATTTCTGGGAGCTCTTCTGTACGAAACTCTGGCTTGGCCCTCAGGTGGCTAGAATGCCACCTGTTCAGTTTCTAAGTCACGTCCAGCTCTGCGTGACCCCACGGACTGCAGCACACCAGGCTTCCCCGTCCATGACATTCCCAGCTGTCAGAGACAGGCCGCGTCTCCCCAGAAGCCGTCCGGGGAGCCCCAGGAACCAGCTCTCCACAGCCACAAGGCCTTCCCGTGGGGATGCCCCCACACCAGCTGAGAACTGGGGACAGGGTGACAGCAGGCGCCTCAGCGTGCTTGCTCCACGAGTGGGGGAGGCTGCAGAAGACAAGGGACAGGAGGGGAGACGCGTGCAGTGCCTGCAGGTGTGAGAGACATTCCCGCGGCCAAGTGGCTCCCAGGGCAAGTTTCATTTTCTGTTACAGCTTAGTTCAAAACCAAGCTTTGCTGGAAAGACCTCAGTTTGGGTCTCTCTGGTTCAGTTTGAAAGTCTTACACCTAATCACTTATGCCTTCTGGAGCACTGGACCAGCATGCCCCTGGACGAGCTCACCAGCCGTCTGCGGCAGGGATCTCAGCGCCCTCCGACCAGCACTTCCTCAGCACGTCTGCTGGGCAGGCCTCACCAGGAGGAGGCATCATCAGACCAATGGTCCACTCTGGACAGGACGCTATGCTGCCGACTTCAAAGGTCAGGTGTCATGATTTGTTCAGATGATGGCACACGATTTGCCAGAAAGCAAAAGGGATGTAGGGGAGAAGCACCTTCCTGAGGAGGGGAACGCCACACCCTGACAGACAGACACGCGCCCAGGTCGGGGCAGCAGGGGAGCGCTCCCCTGGACACGGATCAGACTCTCACGCGGCCTCCGCGCCGCCCCGCAAGGGAACCTCCCTTCACGTGAGGAGGCGCGACGCCACCAGCAACTCAACTCAAACAAGGAACCTGCTCAGTAAAAACAACAGACGACGACGGAGGAGCGAGAGGCGCCCCTCCTACAGGGCAGGAAGCCGGAAGGACGCCTGCATGACACGCAGAGTACGGCCAGCGTTCTGCGAGAACTATACGTGGGCATAACCTTCAAAACTGTGAACCGCTGCTCTGCACAGCTGAAGCTCACACAGTGCTGTATGTTAACATTCTTTACCCAGAAAACCAGCTGGCACTGTCTAGACTCAACCCATCTGCTGAGGGGAGGCAGGGGGAGGAGACTCAGTCAGTTACCAGCGAATCACACACTCGATGAAGCCTCCAGAGAAACCCGGGGACCGTGGGGTCTGGAGAGCCTCTGGGCTGGTGTGAGAGATGCGGCCAGGCGATGGCAGGCCACCTCCAGACGGCAGCGCCTCTGAGCCTGGAAGCCCTCCACACCCCACTGCTGAGCCGCTCCGTCGGGCTTCATCTGTGTCCCTAACTAGGGACGGGGAGCCACAGGGGACGTGCGGTCGGCCCCAGCACCGTCACAGAGGCCCCTGAAGCGGGCCGGGGCCACCTGGAGAGCGCTTGCTCCCCAGATGCTCCGCTGGCCCGGGCCTCAGAGCTCCCCCGTGAGGCCAGGCCCCTCACCCGGACTTTCTCTGACTCCCTCCCAGCTCCAAGGTGCCCACATCTGGGAGGCGGGCAGCTTCCCCGCATGGATGTGGACTCCCCGCTAAGTCACCTGCCTCCCGCCCAGCCTCCTCAGGCACGGCTCTCCTCGCTCACCACGGCTCCGAGACACGTGTGCCCTCTAGTGATGAACTCAACCACACGTCGGAACCGGCCTGGGGATCGGGAAACAAGAACTGGGAGACCCAAACAGCGTAAACAGAACAAAGGCAGGGCCCTAAGCACACAGCCCGCCCGGGCCTGGGGCAGGCAGCACCTCGGACGGGAGCAGCCGCCTCCCTTGCGTCAAACCCAGACTCAGTTCGGCCTCACCTCGCAAGATGCAGACAGGCGAGGACTTCTGGGAGGGCACCCACCTCCCGCCGACAGCCGCGCAGACCTGCTCCCAGCATGGCGCCAAGGGGCTGCTGAGACGTAAGCCCTGCATCACCTGCGGTCTCACCGCCTCGTGGCTTTTCCAGGGCGGCCGGGGTTTGCAACAGGCGCACCACGTGGGGCCTGGAGCATTCCTGTGTCACCACCACAGAAGTGCACGGGGCCTCTCCTCTCACCCAGAACCGAGAGTGCCCAGCCATTCCAGCTGTAAATCGTACCCAGACACGCACGTCAGCAACACTTCTCTAGCTGAGCTACCCGACAGGAAGCAGATGCCCACGGCGTCAGCACAGATCAGCATTAGACAACGAAGGTTTTCTAACCAGGCTCTAGTCTCTGAGAGGAGGAGAGACATCCACACGCATTGGGATCATTCTAGCTCCCACCTGACCGGGGATGGACTCCCAGGGTCCATGGGGACCGGGGCTGCTGCCCCAGGGGCCAGTGTGGACCCCGGCGTCACACCTGCCAGGCTGCACAGGTGCCGGGGAGGAGCCCACCAGGGCTGGGCTGGCGTGAGGGCACGGGCTCACCGCACACCCTGCCCTCCTAAGCCCACACTCGGCATCCCTGCCGGGTGCCCCGGCACCAAGGAGCTCAGAACGCGGAGACTGCGGCCTCCCCGCAGGGACGCTGCCTAGGCCTCCCCGCCGGGCTCCTTTGCGGAGCTGCCCGCCTCGACGCCCTCCACACACGGGGCTGTGCGGGCTCCTTTGCAGAGCTGCCCGCCTCGACGCCCTCCACACACAGGGGGCCGTGCAGGCTCCTTTGCGGAGCTGCCCACCTGGACGCCCTCCACACACAAGGGGCCATGCGGGCTCCTTTGCGGAGCTGCCCGCCTCGACGCCCTCCACACACAGGGGGCCGTGCAGGCTCCTTTGCGGAGCTGCCCACCTGTACGCCCTCCACACACAAGGGGCCATGCGGGCTCCTTTGCGGAGCTGCCCACCTGTACGCCCTCCACACACAAGGGGCCGTGCGGGCTCCTTTGCGGAGCTGCCCGCCTCGACGCCCTCCACACACAAGGGGCCGTGCGGGCTCCTTTGCAGAGCTGCCCGCCTCGACGCCCTCCATACACAGGGGCCATGTGGGTTCCTTTGCGGAGCTGCCCACCTGGACGCCCTCCACACACAAGGGGCCATGCGGGCTCCTTTGCGGAGCTGCCCACCTGTACGCCCTCCACACACAAGGGGCCATGCGGGCTCCTTTGCGGAGCTGCCCGCCTCGACGCCCTCCACACACAGGGGGCCGTGCAGGCTCCTTTGCGGAGCTGCCCACCTGTACGCCCTCCACACACAAGGGGCCATGCGGGCTCCTTTGCGGAGCTGCCCACCTGTACGCCCTCCACACACAAGGGGCCGTGCGGGCTCCTTTGCGGAGCTGCCCGCCTCGACGCCCTCCACACACAGGCGCCATGTCCGAGCTCTGCAGTCACTCGGGCTCTCCTGGCAGGGATGTCAGTCACAGCTTACTGTCTCCCGAAGCCCTGCCGACCCCCAGGAACGAGGTCGCGGTCATGTGCACACACCTTGCCCCGGGGCCTCCTGGGCATCTGTGCCCACACCACCCCCAGCCCTCCCCTGTGAGCCGGCTACAGCCGTGCCCCCACAAGGGGCTGCCCCTCCTCAGCAGCCCCGACCGCACGGCCTCTCGAGGCCACTCCTGACAGCTCCGGGTCTCGCCCCCAGTCCCGGCAGGGCAGCGACAGCAGAGCATCCCTCAGCTCAGCTCAGTTCAGTTGCTCAGTCGTGTCCGACTCTTTGCGACCCCATGAATCACAGCACGCCAGGCCTCCCTGTCCATCACCAGCTCCCGGAGTTCACTCAGACTTGCGTCCATCAAGTCAGTGACGCCATCCAGCCATCTGATCCTCCGTCGTCCCCTTCTCCTCCTGCCCCCAATCCCTCCCAGCATCAGAGTCTTTTCCAATGAGTCAACTCTTCGCATGAGGTGGCCAAAGTACTGGAGCCTCAGCTTTAGCATCATTCCTTCCAAAGAAATCCCAGGGCTGATCTCCTTCAGAATGGACTGGTTGGATCTCCTTGCAGTCCAAGGGACTCTCAAGAGTCTTCTCCAACACCACAGTTCAAAAGCTACTTCCTCTCTAAAAATGAACTAGCTATTGACTTTCAGGATGAGCTATTATATATACTCTGATAACATACTGTCACATAACTTAGGGTAGAAAAGAGGCCGTCTATTTACGTCATCTCCAATAAATGCACATATTCTCTCAGTTCGTTTGGTCAAAGCCAGACAAACCCCTTCCTTCTGGAGAAGCAGCGGGAGGGCGTCCCGGGTGCAGCAGTCAGGACTCGGTGCCACGTGTTGGGCGGGGATCCAGCCCTGGTCAGGCGCGAAGACCCCCAACCCTAACCCGGGAGCCGCACAGCACGGCCAAGAAAACAAAAAGCCCAAAGGAAGAGAAAGGAAAGACCACGGTGCTGCCCAGGAGCATGGAGCCGCCGCTCGCGACACGGGGAGAGCCGCCCTCAGGCAGGAGCGGGCGCCAGGCATGCAGGCCTGTGAGCTGCACAGGCCAGAGCGAGACCTCCTTCCAGAGGCAAGTGTAAGAGACTTCCGCCCGTCCCCACCCCGCCCTCTGCTCCTCTCTGCCAGCGTGGAGAGGACGCTGATCCGTGAGAAACAGCATCACTGCACTTTTCTTCCCAAGATTCCAAAGGACTTTACACACTCCAACAGCACAAGAGAGAGGAGACAGAGTCGGAAATCGAGTCAGAGCCCGGCCGGAGGCGCAGGAAACCTCGAGCAGGAACGCGGGCCGCAGCACGGCTGGGGCAGCGGCCCCGGACCCCGGACCCCGGACCCCAGCCTGCATGCAGCCCGCTCCTGTTGGGCGGGCAGGGCGGCCCCGCGGGGCAGCCTCACCGCCGGTCACTTACCCACGCTTTCTTCACCTCTTCCGGGACTTCCGTTTCATCTTCCTGGAAAGGCAGGCGAGGAAAAACAAGCGGTCACGGTCGCAGACAGCGCTGGCGGCACCAGCCAGCCCCGTCAGCACGCGGCCCTGCAGCCAAGCAGAATGCCCCCGCGGGCGAGGGCGGGGCGAGGACCGAACAGGGCGAGAACGCACCCTGGCACTGCCGCCGCGGAGCCGGCCGCTCCCACGGCGACCGGACGCTCACGGCCGCTTCTAAAGCGACCACCACCGCCTCTTCCCTCTCTTCCCGCCCCACCGCAGCGGCCATCCATTCCCAACGGGCCGCGCTCACTGGGGACCTGAGCCCGGCCGCTCGCCTGTGAACGCCGGGGGCGGGCTGAGCCAGCAGGCGGAGGCCAGCGGGGCGCTCGGAGCCCAAGGCAAGCTGAGTTGCGTCACCTGCCCCTCCTCCTCCTTCGGAAGCGTGACTCTGAGAGCCCTGGGTCCTTGGCCAACCCTGCGCGCACCGGCCGCCGCGGTGCGGGCTCCCTGCACGCCCTCGCGGCCCCAGGCTCGCTCGCTGGCTGCACTCGCCTTGCCCTCACCCCCTGCCGGTGCGCTTGGCACTGCCCTGGGTGCCGAGCCGGAGCCTCCCAGACGAGCCCGCGCCCTGCAGTCTGTCTTTCTCACGACGCGTGCTGACACACAGTGCTCGCGGCGCCGGGTGGGACTCTCCTGCACCCACACAGGACGCCCGGCACCGACGGGCCACTCACGTCCTTCGTCCAGAAGTTGATGCCGGTGCCGCGCCGGCGCTCCCGGGGCCGCCTCCTCTCGCGGACGGACAGCCGGCCGGAGGACTGGTCGCCCGGCTCTGCTTCTTCGCCCTCTGTTCAGGGAGGAGAGAGGCACGGAGCTTAGGAGCCCGGGGCGCGCGCACTGGGGGCCTGCACTTTCCGAAGCCCGACCTACCGTTTTTGTCCATGTCCTGCGTCCCAGCAGTGCCTGTGGGGGGCTCTGAGCTCTGTGAGTCGGGGGCGGAGGACCCACCCGTCCGGAGCAGGTAGGCGCTGGTGTAGAGCGAGGGTCTCGGGGCAGAAGGGGACGCTGGCGCTGGGGGCTGCGCAGGCTGACCCGGACTCTGCAGGGGACGATACACAGGCTAGAACAACCCACAGGATGAGGCGTCAGGGGTCAAGTCCAACGAAAGTGTAGGGATAGCACGTTTATTAAAAACGGGCTTTTCTACATCAAGAGGCTTATAAGCAGTTAACCAGCCAGAAAGGAAAGAGGTCTGAACTCCTACTCTGACACGGCCAGGGTGACAGCAGCCCAGAAAAGTTTCTCCGAAACTGATGGGAGGGCGCTAGGAACCACCGGCTCGCTAACACAACTCCCGCGATTCTACGAAGCAGACAGGAAGGATGCTGGCCTTTCGAGATGGGGCATGGAGAGGCAGGGTGCACGTGGGAAAATAAGCCCAGGACAGGAAAAAACAAGGCGAGAGGCATCTAGAAACAGATCAAATCTGGACCTCCTGCCAGTTTCTGAGCCTTGTGCCAACCTGACATGAGTAGGCGACTGACACTGAAAACTCCCACTCTCTGGGGCTTCCCTGGCAGGCCGGCGTTAAGGCTGCCTTCCACTGCAAGGCGTGCGGCATGATCTTGGGCTGGGGAACTAAGATCCTGCATGTGCACCCCACCCCCAAAATAAAAGGAAAAAAATAATTCCCCTTTTCTGCTTTGAACTTTTTTTTCCTTGAGAGTTAGGACAGAGCTCGACAGTAAACCTTAGCATTTATTTGTTGACGATGCAGAGATAAAGAAATTCTCACCACATGCAAAGACTGTCTGACTCTTTATAAGTTATAGAGACAGAAGCAGTAAGATAACAGTCAGCTTGGGAGTCTGGTAGGATGTGGCTCAAATTCTAGCTTTGGCACAAATAAGCCGCGTGACCTAAGAAGGTGACTTGAGTTCTGAGTCTCCACTTCCTCCTTCGTAAAACAGGGAAAACAAGCTCTTCCTCAGAAAGGCCTGGGAGGCCTGGATGAGATACCGTATGCTACGTGCTTAGAAATGAGCTTTGTATGTAGTAAGTATCCAAAAGACAGTGGCTGATAAAACAAACGGGATAAGCAACAGAACCTTGGCTGCCTAAAGGAAGAGCAGGAAGACGTCCTTTCCTGCAACCACGGTCACCATAACATGCATCATCGCAACCGGGGCATTTCTGGGTACTGACAATCACCCCGAGATAAAAGGCGTCGCTGGAAGTCTTCGGTGAACCAGGAGCACGCTCACCCTACACAGGGCCCCACGCCTCTGACTGCACCTGCACTAAAGGGGTGAAGCGCACGGCAGGACGCCCACCGCAGCGCAGGAGGAGAGGGCGCGGGGGCGGGCGGGCCGCGGCTCAGCAACCCCGCCACCTCTTTCCAAATCCCTCACTGGTGTCTGGCCGCGCTGTGCGGCTTGGGATCGCAGCCCCGGGCCAGGGCTGAAGCTGGGCCCTGCAGGGACAGCGCAGCCTCCTACCTGCCGGGCTGCCAGGGAACCCGTCGGGCTCTCCTGAGTCGCGGAGATGCTGAGCAAGTTGCGGAACACCCCATGGCCTCAGTATAAGAAGGACTGGCATCTGCCTCACGGGGTTGTGCTGAGGACTGAACATCTCATACGTGTGAACAGCTAAAGCAGTGCTGGGCATAAGCAGCAGTAAGCGCTTCTATTTCTGCCTGCACTTTATTACACCGAGACCTTTCTTTCAGAACTGAAAGACATCCACATCGTTCACCAGGCTTATGGTGGTGATCATGTCACAGCACATACACGCATTGCAGCATGCTGAGCCTAGAGCACGTCAGTTAACCCCCAGAGGAAATGACGGATCACTGAAGGACACCGTCCTCTGCATTCTTTCAGTTACACAGGCCCGCCAACCACAGATGGACGTACACAGGCTTCCTGGGAGGTGTCCACTGCAGAGCAGCGAGCACTGACTCCCTGCGAGCAAGAGCCCCCGGCCGCCCCCCAGACCCTGCTCTCCGCGCGGCACTCACCTCTCCCTCCGGGCTCCAGCCCCAGGGCTGGTGGCCCTGCCCGGCTTCCTGGGCGGGGGGCCCCGAGGGCTCGTGCGTCTGGGGGCTGCCCTCGAGTGCTCCAGGACCCCCGGGCTTCAGGCTGGGCTGCTCCGGAGCCTGACGTTCTACCCTCGACCGGCTGAACGTCCTCTCTGCTTCCTGAAGGTCCGTGAGGGTGACGCCCTGGGAAGACACCAGACGGTCAGAGCTTGCACCACGGACATCTCCCCACGAACGAGCAGGGGAGCTCCTCGAAGGTCTAATGGTACCAAGTTCCAAACAGCTCCCAACAGGTGTGAGGCTGTCTGCAGCTAATGTACACCGAACGCAGACACCTGGGTGTGCAGAGGCCCGGGCCCGGGCCCAGTGCACCGCAGACGCAGCCCTCCAGCGTCTCTGCTCGAGCTCCACCAGCACCCCCTGCCGCGTCCACACCCGTGCACTCCCGGCTCTCCGGGGCCCTCCCGACCTCAAAGGGCACGTGGGCACCACCTGAGCCTGCCCTGCAGACCCCAGGAACACCGAAGCTGACTCACAGAAAGAGCCAGGCTCAACACGGTGAAACGTCAGCCAGGCTAGGACAACCACCAAACCCCAAACTGCGTCCACACAGACACACGAGCCGACCGCGAGGGGGTGGCCGGGACGGCGGAGCAGGGAGACCCGGAGCACAGCCCTCCGGGGCTCACCAGAATGACCACTGTGACGGGGCTGGCCGGGAAGGGTCTGCCACAGCTAAGGAGAGGAGGGGCCACTGCAAGATGGCAGGAGGGGTGGCCCACCCGCGGCAGACTGACTAACCCCAGAGGGGCTGAGGGGCTCCCCAGCTGGGGGTCCTGTGCTGGGAAAGGCGAGCCCCCAGAATGCCAGGCTTCAAGGCCAGTGGGGCTTCCTTGGGGAGTCCCCAAGGCCTGTGGGGAGCAGAGACTCCGCTTCTGCTGGCACACAGAGCTTCACACACCCCACAACCCAGGGTGGAAGCAGGGACTTCAAAAGAGCCAGATCAGACCCACCGGCTGACCGGAGTCTCCCCGAGAGGCAGGCCTGACACTGGGGACAAGATACTGGCGGCAGCCACACTAGGGGCTGGTCCCGCCCCACGGACGCCGCTGCAGGCCAGCGCCACGGCGGGACCCTCCCTCTAGCCCAGTGCCTGCAGCACCTGGCCCCCAGCAGCACACACGCACGGGAGGCCTCAGGCCCAGCAACCAAGCAGGCAGGAATCGCGCCCGCCCCCTCCCCAGCAGACAGGCTATCCGACGAGTCCTCGAGCCCACGGCAGCCCCTGGACAGCCAGCCCCTCACACCAGCACCAGGGACCTGCGCCTGCGGACCCTGGGGCCCGGGTCCACCCACCAGCGGGCAGACTCCAGACCCAGGCAGCCCGGGGCCTGGCCCGTCCACGAGCAGCCTGTGTCAGCCTTGAGGCCAGCCGCACCCACCAGCGGGCAGACTCCAGACCCAGGCAGCCCGGGGCCTGGCCCGTCCACGAGCAGCCTGTGTCGGCCTTGAGGCCAGCCGCACCCACCAGCGGGCAGACTCCAGACCCAGGCACGCCCGGGGCCTGGCCTGTCCACGAGCAGCCTGTGTCAGCCTTGAGGCCAGCCGCACACACCAGCGGGTGGACACTGCCTGCCGCGGGCCACTGCCTGCCGTGGGCTGGCCAGGTCCACCACCTGCAGGCTGGCCCTGGCCCCGGGGTTCCCTGCACTGACTCCCTCACCAGTGAGCCCGCAGCAGCCCCGGGGCCCCCACAGCCCACACGCGGCACCCCCAGGGCACGGAGCGCTGCTGACCACAGTGGGGTGTACCGCTGGCAGGCGCAGGACGCTTCCTACAGAAGGCCCCTTCTCCAAGACCAGGAAAACAGAACCAACCTGATAGACACGCAGAAATAAAAACAGCAAGTTAGGCAAAGTGAGGCAACAGACATGTTCTAAACGAAGGAGCAAGAAAAAACTCCAAAAACAACTAGGTGAAGCAGAAACAGGCGATCTCCCTGAGAAAAAGATCCAGGCGATAACTGTAAAGGTGGCCAAAGAACTGAGAACAGAGTGGAGGCTTTAACAGGAGTCAGGAGACACGAGGAGCGGCCGAGAAGAGCGCTACGGGTGGAGTGGAAAAGCACTAGAAGGGGTCAAGGGGTCATTGAGCTACAGAGAGTGGGCCGGCGGCGGAGGGAGAGCGGGGGGCGTCACGGCGCTGAACAGGACAAGGAGAGAGGGCACGCAAATACACGCGGCGTAGGAGGCCTCAAGACCTCAGCAAGCGCATAATATTCACGTTACAGGAGCCCCAGAGGAGAAGGGAGCATGGGGCCACAGAACATGTTTGAAGACATGACAGCTGGAAACTCCCCTAACCTGGGAAGCGAAACAGACATCCAGGTCCAGGAAACACTGGGTCCCCATTGAGAATAACCCAAAGAGGACTATACCAAGGCACCTCGGGATTAAATCGGCAAAAGTTAGAGATGAAGAGAGAATATTAAAAGCACCAATGGAAAAGCAACAAGCTATAAACAAGGCAACTCCCATATAGTTATCAGCTGACTTTTCAGCAAAAACTCTGCAAGACTGAAGGGGCGCGATATATTTAAAGCGATGAAAAGGAAAGGCCTACAGTCAAGAACACCCTCCCCAGCGAGGCTCTATTTGGATTGGATGAAGAAAGCAAAGTTTTATACACAAGCAAAAGCTAAGAGAGTTCAGCATCACAAAACCAGCTTTACAAGAAATGTTAAAGGGATTTCTCTAAGCAAAAGAAAGGAAAAAGGTCATAACTAGAAACATGGAAATTACAAAAGGAAAAATCTTGCCAGCAAAGGCAAACACACAGTAAAGGAAGTATCAATCAATCAAGCAACCAAGTACAGAGCTCGCGGGCTTCCCCGAGGCTCAGATGGTAAAGAATCCACCGCAATCTGGGAGACCTGGGTTTGATCCCTGCAGACAGGTTAAAAGACTAGTAAAATCAACTATATCCACAATAAGCAGTTAAGGGACAGACGAAATTAAAGGATGTAAAATATGATGTCAGAACAGCAATCTTGGAGGGGAAAGAATGAAAAATGCAGGGTTATTAAAATCTTTTTTGAAATTAGAGCCATCAGCAACTTGAAACGCAAACCTCATGGTAATTACAAGCCAGGAGACTACGACAGACGCACCCACAAAGCAGGGAGAGACGCCCAACACAGCGCGAGAGACAGTCCTCAGACCGTGAGGGACGAGAACAGGGAGGGGGAGAGCAAAAGAGCTGCAAAGACGGCCTCAGAAGAGCGACAGAGCCAGCAGGTGCACACAAAGCAGTGCCACTGAGAATGTATTCGGATGAAACCTCCCATCGAGAGATGGGCTGGACGCACTCTGATACGGAAACAAGACCCACGAGCGCACACTGCCGGCAAGAGAGACGCTTCAGCCCTGACACACAGACTGAGGGCCAGGGGAATGGGAGAGGCCTGCAATGCAGACGGCAATCCAAAGAAAGCCGGAAGACACACTTTAAAACACAGTGCTGCAAGAGACAAAGAGGGAAAGGACATGAAGATCAAGGGATGACTCCGAAAAGAAGACTCAACAATATATACGCAGCCAACATGGGAACACCTAAGCGAGTAAGGAAAATAACGGAAAACACAGCGGGAGAAATCACCAGCAACACAGCAACAGGAGGGCCTCTGCCCCCCTCGCCTCAGCAGACACACACCCCCACAGGGCATCAGGGCGGGACCCCCACTCGCATCAGCGGACACACGCCCCCACACAGGGCATCAGGGCGGGACCCCCACTCGCATCAGCGGACACATGCCCCCACACAGGGCATCAGGGCGGGACCCCCACTCGCATCAGCGGACACACGCCCACACAGGGCATCAGGGCGGGACCCCCACTCGAATCAGCGGACACATGCCCACACAGGGCATCAGGGCGGGACCCCCACTCGCATCAGCGGACACACGCCCACACAGGGCATCAGGGCGGGACCACTGACTGCATGTCACACCCGACCAGAGGGACTTACTCCATTCAAAAGCAGCAGAACACACATTCTCTCAGATGCGTATTCTCCAGGGCAGATTTGCACTACTGCACAAGTCACAGGGAGTTTAACAAAGCTGAGGCCACGTCAAGCGTCTATTTCAACCACAAGGCTGTGAGACTGGAAATCAACTAGAAGAAGAAAGGGCCCTGCAGAGCCCACAGACACACGGGCTGACAGTGCGCTGCTGAGCACTGACGGGCTGCCGCGGCCGGAGCAGAGCCTGCGGCACCGCTGGAGACAGATGAGCTGGGGGCGCCTCCGAGGCCGCGGGGTGCTGAGCACTGACGGCGCCGCCGCGGCCGGAGCAGAGCCCGCGGCACCGCTGGAGACAGATGAGCTGGGGGCGCCTCCGAGGCCGCGGGGTGCTGCAGAGGCTGTGCTGGGCGGGGCACCTGCAGCAATGCAGGCCCCTCAGGGTACACAGGAAACCTCACACAACCTGGCCTTACCCAAAGGGATCAGAAGAAGAATAAACAAAATCCACAGCTGGCAGCCAGCAAGGAGGATCAAAGCAGTCAATCCTAGAGGAATCAACCCTGAACATTCACGGGAGGGACTGACGCTGAAGCTCCAATACTCTGGCCACCTGATGTCAAGAGCCGACTGAACAGAAAAGGCCCTGGTGCTGGGAAAGATCGAAGGCGGGAGAAGAAGCAACGGAGGATGAGATGGTTGGGTGGCATCACTGACTCGACGGGCACGAAGCTGGGCAAACTCTTGTAGACGGTGAAGGACAGGGAAGCCTGTCCGTGGGGCTGCAGAAAGTTGGAGATGACTTAGTGCCTGAACGACAACGGCAATGAAGTCAGCCGGAGAATCATGATGATCAGAGCAGGAACAGATGAAGCAGGGGCCAAGAGCGACTAAAAGATCAACGAAATCAGCCTAGTTCCTCAGAAAGATAAAAACTGACAAGCCTTTAGCCAGACTCATCCGAAAAGAAGAGAGAGCTCAAATCAGTGGTCAGAAAAGAAGCTGCAACTGACACTACAGAAATAAAGGCAGGAAGAGGCTGCTACGAGCAAGTGCACGCCAGCAACAACCGCCTCCTAGAGAAGCGGACACGTTCCGAGAGATGACAGTCTACACCAGGACAGAAAGTGAGGCCTGGCCGGCTGACAGTGCTGCAGCTCCCCCAAACAGAAGCCCAGGACCACATGGCCTCAGAGAGAACTCTACAAACGTTCAGAGGAGAGAGAACACCTGTCCTTCTGAGAGCTTCCAAAACCTCGAGTAAGGAATGCTTCTGAACTCATTCTCTGAGGCCAGCATCACCTGGATACCAAAACCAGACAGATTTAACACACAGAAAGAAAATTACAGGCTGAAATCCCTGATGAACATAGATGTAAAAACTGTCAATTAAATACGAGCAAACCAGATCCCATAAACGTTAAAAAGATCAAACGCCATGATCCCTCTTCACGGACCACAGCCTGCTGTGGCGAAGGGGCTCGTGCAATTCAATGAAGCTGTGAAGCCCTGCAAGGCCACCCAAGACAGACGGGTCTCAGTGGAGACTTCTGACAAAACACGGTCCCCTGGAGAAGGAAACGGCAGCCCACTCCAGTATTCTTGCCTGGAAAACCCACGGACAGTATGAACAGGCAGAAAATTATGATGCTGGAAGATGAGCCCCTAGGTCGGAAGTGTCTGGTGTGCTACAGGGCGAGAGCAGAGGGCGCTACCAACAGCTCTGAGAAGAACGAAGGGCGGGGCTGCTCACGGTGGCACCGTGGGCGGGGCTGCTCACGGTGGCACAGAGGGCGGGGCTGCTCACGACTGCACAGTGGCCGGGGCTGCTCACAACTGCAGATTCAAGGGACCAGACCCGAGGGGGCGCTTGAGGAACTGCGGACGGAGGTTTGTAAGACTGTATGGGAAGCAGTGACCAGAACCTAACCAAAGAGAAGAAGCACGGGAAGGCAATGTGGTTGTCTGAGAAGGCCTGCAAATATCTGAGAAGTAGAAAGCAAGGGAGGAAGGGAAAGACAGCCCCAGCTGAATGCAGAGTCCCAGAAAAGAGCAAGGAGAGATGAGAGAGCCCTTTAAGCAAACAGTGCAGAGAAACGGAAGGAAACGGCAAAATGGGGAAGACCAGAGGCCTCTTCAGGAGAGCCGGAGGTGTCACGGGAACACTCCACACACGGTCAGGCTCAGTAACGGACAGAAATGGGAGGCCCTGACAGAAGCAGCAGAGATTAAGAGGTGGCAAGAAGCGACTCTGAAAAACTAGACAAGAAAGGTCTCAATGACCCGGATAACCACGACGGTGTGGCCACCCGCCTAGAGCCGGACATCCTGGAGTGTGAAGTCAAGTGGGCCTTGGGAAGCATCACTGCGAACAAAGCTAGTGGAGGTGACGGGATTCCAACTGAGCTGTTTCAAATCCTGAAAGACAATGCTATTAAAGTGCTGCACTCAATCTGCCAGCAAATGTGGAAAACTCAGCAGTGGCCACAGGACTGGAAAAGGTCAGTTTTCATTCCAATCCCAAAGAAAGGCAATGCCAAAGAATGTCCAAACTACCGCACAATTACACTCATTTCACATGCCAGCAAGATAATGCTCAAAATCCTTCAAGCTAGGCTTCAACAGTACGTGAACAGAGAATTTCCAGATGTACAAGCTGGGTTTAGAAAAGGCAGAGGAACCAGAGATCAAATTGCCAACATCTGCTGGATCACAGAGAAAGCAAGGGGATTTCAGAAAACACCTACTTCTGCTCCATTGGCGACACCGAGGCCTTCGACTGTGAGACCACAGCTACTGTGGGAAGCTCCTCAAGAGACGGGAGCTCCAGACCACCTTACCCGACTCCTGAGAAATCCGCATGCAGGCCAAGAAGCAACAGAGCTAGAGGTGGAACTGCTGGGTGGCTCCAAATCGGGGAAGGAGGGTGTCAAGGCTGTGTCGTCACCCTGCTTATTTAACTTACATGCTGAGCACATCATGAGAAACGCTGGGCTGGAAGAAACACAAGCTGGAATCAAGACTGCCGGGAGAAATATCAATAACCTCAGATATGCAGGTGACACCACTTTAAAGGCAGAAAGTGAGGAGCAAGCAAAGAGCCTCTTGATGAAGGTGAAAGAAGAGAGTGAAAAAGTTGGCTTAAAATTCAGCATTCAGAAAACTAAGATCATGGCATCTGGTTCCATCACTTCATGGCAAATGGAAGGGGAAAAAGGGGGAAACAGTGGCTGATTCTGTTTTCTGGACGCCAGAATCGCTGCAGAGTGCAGCGACAGCAGCCATGAAATTCAAAGACGCTTGCTCCTCGGAATGAAAGTTATGACCAACCTCGTCAGTGTGTTAAAAAAGCAGATATCAGTTTGCCAACAAAGGTCCACAGTCAAAGCTGTGGTTTCTCCAGCATCATGAGAGAGCTGGACCATAAAGGGGGCTGAGCGCCCGAGAGTCGATGCTTCTGAACCGTGGTGCTGGAGAAGACTCCCGAGAGCCCCTGGTGCTGGAGAAGACTCCCGAGAGCCCCTGGTGCTGGAGAAGACTCCCGAGAGCCCCTGGTGCTGGAGAAGATTCCCGAGAGCCCCTGGTGCTGGAGAAGACTCCCGAGAGCCCCTGGTGCTGGAGAAGACTCCCGAGAGCCCCTTGGACTGCAAGGAGATCCAACCAGTCCATCCTAAAAGAAATGAGGTGGTCAGACAGAATCGCTGACTCAATGAACATGAATTTGAGACAGGGGAGGACAGAGGAGCCAGGCGGGGCTGCAGTCCATGGGGTCACAGAGACTCGGACTCACAGACTGAATAACAACAGCCAGCAATACCGTGGTCAAGTGGGGCTTATCCCAGGCAGGTAAGGATGACTCAGCATCTGCATTCAGCGGGGTAGGCCCCACGTGAACGAACTGAAGAATAAAACCCATACGATCGTCTCTGTAGAGGCACAGAAACTTTCGACAAAATCCAACATCCATTCATGATATGAAACCAATTCTCCAGAGAGTGGGGATGGAGAAAACACACGTCAGCATAATAAAGGCTACACACGGGAAGCCTTGAGCGAGCAATGTACTCAGCGGTGGAGCCCGAAAGCGTCTTGTCTACGATCAGGAGCAAGGCAAGGGTGCCCAGTCTTGCCTCTTTTCCCAGCACCGTCTGGAAGCGCTGCTATAGGAGTCAGACAGGAAAAAGGAAGAAAGCACTCCGCACTGGGAAAGAGCGAGTGGCGCTGCCAGGTGCGTGGCTGACGTGGCCCTGTACGTGGAGAAGCTCGATGATGCGGCCTGAGAGCCACCAGCGCTCGTGGACTCGGTAAAGGCACAGGACGTAAGATTAACGAGCAGACAGACGGAAGCATGGAGACGGGAGCGGCAACCCACTCCAGCGTTCTTGCCTGGGGAAGCCCACGGGCAGAGGAGCCTGGCGGGCTGCAGTCCACGGCGCCACAGAGTCGGACACGACTGAGCGACTAAGCAGCAGCAAGACAGAAACACCTGATCCAGCCCGTCCTACTTCCGGGTCTGTGTCTAAAGACACAAAAGCAGGGACCGAAGAGTCAGCCGCACGTCATGTTCACAGCAACACCGTTCACGGCCGCCGAACGGTGGGAGCAGCCAAGTGTCCATCAGGGTGGCAGCCGAACACGGTGTGGCGTGGACACACCGTGGGACACTGTCCGGCCGTATGAGGCGAGGCAATGCGAGCAAGCAACACGGGGACAGGCTGCCACCGCCGGACAGGGGCTGTGACTCCACTCACACGGTCACCTGGAGCCAAGCCCAGGGAGAAGGCACACAGCGGGGCTGCTGGCAGCCGGGGGAACAAACGAGTGTCCAGGGGGTTGAGAGTTTCAGCTTGGAAGAGCAAAGTCGTTCCAGAGATGGATGGCTGCAAAAAAACGTGACTGTCTTTACTGCCAACGAGCTGTTTGCTTAAAAGTGGCCAGATTATTAAGCTGCACGTTACATATGTTCTTCCACAATAAACCCAAACAAACCAACGACAGCCAGTCTGGCCCTCTTGGGGTTGCGTCCTCTGGGGGAAGGAACTGCTGTCGAGCACAAGCAGTCGCAGCTGTGACAGCGCCTGCCTGGCCCTGGGCGTCCGTCAGTCCTGAGCCTTCCTGCTCGGCGTCTCTAGCATCTGAAACTGCAGGGCTTCCCCACCCCCTGGAAACGGCCTTCTCACCCCTGTGGACCATCTCCTGTTGACTCCTCACCCTCTGCCGGCCCGGCTCACCCTCCTCTGCCTCCCTGATGACCAACCACAGCCCCCATCCGTGTCGCTGCCACACGCCCACGGCCCAGCTCGGCCAAGGGACAGCTGCCCACGTGCCTCCAGGCTTCTGAGACGTCCCACCGGTCGGTGACCTTTGCAAGATACTCCTCACTGCAATGCCCCCCCTCAGGGCTCTTTCCCTTTGTAACATCACTAGTGGAACGTAAGCCACACCCGGCGGCACACACACTGCCTCTGAGCACGCTCCCGGGCTACGCACATCTGCGCCCAGCGTCAGGGACGCCCCCACACCCTCGGGGTCGCTTCCCGTCCCCGCCCCAGCCCTCAGCCAACACTCGTCCACTGTCTCCTGCCTGCCAGGGTGGGCGCCATCGCATGGACAGAGCCGGGCCCCAGCACAGCCGCTGCTCGGGCTCATCTGCGCTGCGGTGTGCACGCTGTAGGGCTTCAGTTCCCTTTACTGCCGAGCAGTATTCCTTGAATATGGCACATTTTGTTTATCCATTCATCAATCAACAGAAACCTGTGCGGTTTCTCAAGTTTTGCTAACTGCTTGTTTGTTCAGTCTGTGCATCAGCCCAGCTTGAGCCCCCCACCCGCACCTGCCTGGGGGCCGCCGGGTGTCCTGGCTCCACAGCGCTGACCGCGCTGCGCCTAGGGGTCCAGGGCTCAGCCCTGCAGCCCACGTGCAGGCTCCACACGGAAGGTGGGCCTACGCGGCGAGCAGAGCCTAGCCAGAGGAGACACTGAAGGGGGCTTTCTGGCTACGGCGGATAATGCTGTTATAGCCTGTGTAGGAGCTTCTCTGTGGACGCCTGCCCTTCTCTCGAGTGCATGCCCAGGAGCAGCATGCGGGCCCCGTGGTAACTGTGGTGAGCACCGGGCTTCTCCTGTAGTAATGAAGCGGGGGCCTTAGCACAAGGGAAATGATTAGGCTTAGGGAGGAAAGAGGAGAGACCTGCTCTGTGCCTGGAAGAACAGAAGCGAGAACAGGTATGTGTAGCCATGAACTTATCTGATACTGTGCAGTGTGAGGTTTAACACAAAGCTTTCGCTGCAGCAGCTGCAAGAAGGCGCTCGATTTATCACTTTTAACTGTGCTTCCGGTGGAGTGGCAGACAGACAAAGGATTTAAAGCACAGAGGCCACACTCACTTGGGTAGACCTTCGAGTCTGCCGAGCCTGTCTGGAGCGTGCCTTCCGTAAGGACTCTGCTTCCTCGTCCCGGACGGGAGTCAGATACGACCTGTGGGGAGAGGCACACCGGAGGTGAGGCCCGGCACACACAGGAGGGCCCCGCGCGCCTAGACGGAGCCAGGCAGAGGCGGCCACAGAAGGCCGCTGCGGAGGACGGGAGAAGCCAAGACTCGATCTGGACCCACTACCGCGCGTGCAGAGCCGCGTCCCACCCGTAACACGAGAACCTTCCTTCCCCTCTCCCATCCTCATGTGGCTTCTTTTCTGGCCTCGCACTCTGGGTGTGAACCTCCAGGGCAGGTGAAGAGGGGTGTGAACCGCCACCCAGTTCCCGCCTTCAGAGCCGGCTTCCGGCCAGGACAGCAGACTCGGCTCCCCAAGTGCAGGCAGCTCCTCCCTCCCTGGAAGCAGGTGGGGGTGTGAGTGTGGGGGACTGTGTGTGGGGGGTGTATGTTGTGTGGGGTGTGTGTTGTGCACACGCGTGGGTGTGTGTATGTATGTGTGTATGTGTGTGTGTGTGTGGGGTGTGTGTGTGTGTGTGTGTGTGTGGGGTGTGTGTGTGTGTGTGGGGTGTGTGTGTATGTGTGTGGGGTGTGTGTGTATAGGTGTATGGGTGTGTGCGCGTGGGTGTGTGTGTGTATGTTGTGTGGGGTGTGTGGTGTGTGTGTGGGGTGTGTGTGTGTGTGTATAGGTGTGTGTACGGGGTGTGTGTGTGTGTAGGGTGTGTGTGTGTGCGTGTGTGTGTATGTTGTGTGGGGGGTGTGTGTGTGTATAGGTGTGTGTGTGTGTAGGTGTGTGTGTATAGGTGTGTGTATGGGGGTGGGGGTGTGTGTGTGCGTGCGTGTGTGTGTGTATGTTGTGTGGGGTGTGTGTGTATGGGTGTGTGTGTGTGTGTGTAGGTGTGTGTATGGTGGAGGTGGGTGTGCTGTTCCTTCTGGCTCTCAGTCACTAGGGTGTGGAGTTTATCACTCGCTTTCCCCCCATGTACTGAGATGATCGTTTCGTCTTTCTTCTGCTAATGTGGTGGATTCTGCTGAACGGTTTTCAAATGATAAAACAACTCTGAGTCCTTGGGATAAGCTCAGCTTGGCCAGGATGCATCATCATATATAGACTTACTTTTTAGATAGATTCAGTATTATTTACTTCAGGATTTCCCCATCCTTATTCTTGGAAGAAACTGGCCTGTCGTTTTCCCTTCTAACAACCTGGCCAGTCTGGGAATTAAAGTTATGAAAGGGGAAAAGCATTCTCTCCCCATCTGCTTTGAGAATCTGGGAGGCGGGGGTCAGCTCCTCCTTAAGCAACTGGAAGAGCCCCCGTGGAGCCATCTGGGTTTAGAGTGCCCTCGATGGGAAAGTTTTAAATAAGGGTTTCCGCTTCTTTAATGGAGTTAGGCCTGTCCAGACTCTGTTGTGGTAACACTTGTTTTTCAAGGAATCTTATCTACACCTTCATATATAGTGATTGCTGATAATAACCTAACAATGTGTTTCAACTGCCACTGTAACACAAGCATGCCTCAGAGACGCCGAGGTGGGTTCCAGGCACCAGAGGGAAGTGAGAGTTGCAAGAAGCTCAGTCACGTGCCCAGCACCTGCGCAAATCGTGTTTCCATGCGCTGTAGCCAAGTGTCGACAGCTCTGTGTCTTTAAGAGATAAAGGATGCACCTCGACTAAAAGCACTTTATTGCTAAAAACGGTAACCACAGCTAAGCCTTCAGCAAGGCGTCACCTTTTTGCTGGCAGAGGGTCTTGCCTCCATGTTGATGGCTGCAGACGGAGCAGGGTGGTGGCTGCCGGGAGCTGCGGCAGTTTCTTAAAATGAGACGACAAAGTTTGCCTCACTGATTGACTCTTCCTTTCATAAAACACTTCTCCATGGCCTGTCATGCTGTTTGACAGTAGAATTTCTCTCAAAATTGGAGTCAATCCTCTCAAATCCGGCCACTGCTTTATCAACTAAGTTTATGTAATAATCTAAATACTTTCTTGTCACTTCGAAAGTCTCCACAGCATCTTCACCAGGAGTAGATTCCATTGCAAAAAAAAACTTAAAAAAAAATATTTTATCTTTTAAATTGAAGTACAGTTGATTTTCCAGTTGTCAAGTATGGATGTGAGAGTTGGACTGTGAAGAAAGCTGAGCACCGAAGAATTGATGCTTTTGAACTGTGGTGTTGGAGAAGACTCTTGAGAGTCCCTTGGACTCCAAGGAGATCCAACCAGTCCATCCTAAAGGAGATCAACCCTGAATATTCATTGGAAGGACTGAAGCTGAAGCTCCAATACTTTGGTCACCTGATGTGAAGAGTCGACTCACTGGAAAAGACCCTGATGCTGGGAAAGACTGAAGGCGGGAGGAGAGGGGGACGACAGGATGAGATGGCTGGGCGGCATCACCGACTCGATGGACGTGAGAGTCTGAGCGAGCTCCAGGAGACAGTGAAGGACAGGGCAGCCCGGCGCACCGCGCTCCGCAGCGGCGCACGTGACTGAGCGCCTGGACGACAGCAGCTGGCTTACCATGATCTGCTGGTTTCAGGGCACAGCAAGGCGATGCAGCTACGCACATACCTACGTCGATTCTTCTTCCGATTTTCTCCCTTTAGGTTATCACAGCGCTGAGCACAATCCCCTGTGCCACACCTGAGGTCCTTCTGTGTGCCTACTTTCTGTGTAGTAGTGACATGTCTATGTTGGCCCCAAACTTCTAACTCGCCACCCTTCTTTTCCCTCCAGTAACAGCAAGTTTGTTTCTATGTCTGTGACTACTTCTGTCTTATATGTAAGCTCATTTGTATCTTCCCTGTTTTTAAAGACTCCACATATTGGTGATGTATCACACAGTATCTGTCTTTTTCCGCCTGGCTAACCTCACTTCCTGCAACAACCTCTAGTTACGCCCCTGTTGCTGCAGACGGCATCGTCTCGCTTTTTAAGGCTGAGTTTTATTCCATGTATCTATGTGCCACCTCGTCTTTGTCCATTCATCTGCTGACAGACGCTTAGGTTGCTCCCGTGTCTTGGCTGCTGTGAACAAGAACCATTTCCCGCGCTCATCCATGAGAAGCAGGCCCTCGCCCTCCAAGCGCCAGCACGAGGTGCAGCGTCTGTCCCAGCCTCGGGCTCCCCTTCTCGGTCTAGTCCTCCGGTGCAGCTCCTTCAGCGCTCAAGTCTTGGACCCCCTGAACTCGTCCATGAGGGCGGGATCTACTGCCTCCAAACTCCTGCTCAGAGGGATATTTTGATCTCTTCCCACAAGTCACAAACGTTCTTGGTGAGTCTTCTCCAGAGGGTTTTCAATTGACTCTGCCCAGGTCATCGGAGGACTCCTGTCTGCGGCAGTTATAGCCTTACGAAATGTAGTTCTTAAGCAATAGGCCAGAGAGTCAAAGTCACTCCCTGACCCACGGGCTGCAGGACAGACGTGTTTGCAGGCATGGACCACATGAATCCCACCGTCCCCCTGCATCAGAGCTCTCAGGTGACACCCGGCGCACCGTCAGTGAGCAGCAATGTTTTGAACCTTTATTTTCTGAGCAGTAGGTCTTAGCGATGAACTTAAAAAATTCCAGTAAAGCTTCTGTCAACAGAAGTGCTGTCTTTAGGCTTTCTCGTTCCATCACAGAGCAGAGGCAGGGTAGACACAGCATAACTCTTAGGAGCCCTGATTCCTGAAATGGTAAACGAGCACTGGATTCAACTTAAAGCCAACAGCCTGCAACAGGGAGGCAGTCTGTCCTTCAAAGCCTTGAAGCCGGGCACTGGCTCGCCTAACTGTGGAAGTCAGGATGGAGCCTTCTTCCAACAGAGGCTGTCTCACCGACACTGAGAATCTGCCGTTCAGCCAGCCGCGCTCACGGACGACCTCAGCTGCATCTTCTGGACGACTTGCTGCGGTTTCTCCGCCGCCACCTGCTGCTTCCCCTCATCGTATCTGCATTATTCAGTCGCTGAGTCACGGTCCACTCTGTGCGACCCCACGGGCTGCAGCCCGCCAGGCTCCTCTGTCCTCCGCTGCCTCCCGGAGCTTGCTCAGACCCACGTCCACTGAGTCAGTGATGCCATCTCGTCACCTCGCCCTCGGCCGCCCCCTTCTCTTCTTGCCGTCAATCTTTCCCAGCATCAGGGTCTTTTCCGAAGAGTCAGCGCTTCACGCCAGGTGGCCAAAATCAGCTTCCGTCCTCGTAATGGGTATTCAGGGTGACACTTCTACATCACTAAATGGCGTCTCTCCGCAAACCTCATGAACCAACTTCCGCTAAGCTGCAAACTTTCCTTCCACAGCATCCTCGCCCGACTGGCCATCCCAGAACTGAAGAGAGCTAAGGTCTTGATCTGGACGAGGCTGTGGCTAAAGGAAAATTGTTTCTGTTTGATCTTCTGTCCAGACCACTCAGGCCTTCCCTGCATAGCCAGCAACAAGGCTGCGCCACTTCCTAATGGTCCACTGAGGCAGCACTTTTCATTCCTTTAAGCCCCTGTCCTTTCCATTTCCAGCTTGGCTGTTCGGTGCAAGAGGCCTAGCTCTAGGCCTGTCTTGGCTTCGAAGTGCCTTCCTCACTAAGCACAATCATTTCTAGTTTTGATTTGGAGTGAGAGACGTAAGCCTCTTCCCGTCAGCTGAATACTCAGGGACTCTGGCGGGGACTCTCTCGGCCTGAGTTCAGTACTGATGTGCCCCAGGGAGAGGGATGCCCGAAGCACGGGAGAGGGATGGGGGAACTGCTGGCCAGCGGAGCAGTGGAAAGCAGCATTTTTGATTGTTGGTGGTTTCATATAGGTGTGGTGTGTAACACCCCAGACAATTACAACAGTAACCTCAAAGATCACTGGTCACAGATATCATAACGAATACAGCAAGGAAAAGTCTCAAGCACTGTGAGAACAGCCAGCTGTGACACAGAGACACGAGGCAGCCCAACGCCGCTGCAGAGCCAGCGCCGGCAGACTCACTCCTCGCGGAGCGGCCGCCGAGCCTCACGCGAGCCACACGGGCCCGGGAGCGACGCCAGGACGCGGCCACGCGGGCTCCACCTGCGTCTACGGCAACGGCTCTCAGACGGTTCCTCGCGGGGCGGCCACCGAGCCTCACGCGAGCCACACGGGGCCTGGGAGCAACGCCGGGACGCGGCCACGCGGGCTCCACCTGCGTCTACGGCAACGGCTCTCAGACGGTTCGGTCATGGACCGTTCATGTTTTTAAAAGTGCTGAAGATCCCCAAACAGCCTGTTTATATGGGGTGTATATTAATATTTACCTTATTAGACATTAAAATCGAGAAATTAAACATGCATTTGTGAATTTATTAGAAAATGACAGCCCTATTACACATTAATATCAGTAATTTAGCTTTTATGAAAATAACTACATGCTCTAAAACAAAATTTTAGTAAGAATGGTATTACTTTTACATGTTTGTAAATTTCTTTAATGTTGCCTTAAAACAAGATAGCTGGATTTTCATATACATTTCTGCATTCAATACGTGTAGTATTTTGTTTTAGCCAAAATATGCAAAAATACCCAGTCCTGCAGAGATATGTAGTTGGAAAAGCAAGGAGTCTCAGAGCAGCTATTTCAGGTAACTGTGGACAGGCCTCTGTAATCACACAGCCACAGAAACTAACACAGGTAGTGACCCCTAAAGGTCAGCTGCCACGTGGAGCCTGAAGCCATGTCAGCGGAGCTCTCGCGCCCCTTTACGCTGGAACCCAGTCGCCTGTCTTGTACCTGGGCCGCAACGCCTTACCCAGACGTGGCTCTGGGGAAATACTGGTGCGGCCCTCCCAAATGCAAACACATTTCATCACGCAATAGTAACTTTAAAAATCACATTCTTTAACAGTTTCCTTGACATCAGTCTTGGCAATGACTTTCTGACTCCCAAAGCAAAATGAGCACATGGGACTTCATCAAACTTCCTGCTTCTGCACAGCAAAGGAGACCAGCGACTGGACAAGAAGGCAACCCACTGCACGGGAGGAAACGCTCGCAAGTCATATAGCTGATACGGGGCTAACAGCCAAACTGGAGAACTCACACAACTCAGCAGAAAGCAAACACTCCAATTAAAAAACGGGCAAAGGACCTGAACAGACTTTTCCCCAAGAAGACGGACAACAGGCGCCAGGGAAACGCCAACCACAGGCACAGTGAGAGGCCGCCTCACGCCTGTCAGGACGGCTACCAGACAGGAAGTGACCAGTGCTGGCGAGGCCGTGAAGGCGGCGGCGTCCGCGCGCTGCTGGGGGACATAAGTTGCTGCAGCTGCTGGAGAGCAGCGACGCCAGAACCGCCGTGTGCCCAGCGAGGCCACAGCAAGGCCAGAACCGCCGTGTGCCCAGCGAGGCCACAGCAAGGCCAGGACTGCCGTGTGCCCAGCGAGGCCACAGCGACGCCAGAACCGCTGTGTACCCAGCGAGGCCACTGCTGGGCGCTTACCTGAAGGAAACCAGAGCGCCACCTCAGTCGGCGCCAAAGCTGTACCCCACGTGCACCAGTCACAACTGCCGAGACAGGGCGCTTACCTGAAGGAAACCAGAGCGCCACCTCAGTCGGCGCCAAAGCTGTACCCCACGTGCACCAGTCACAACTGCCGAGACAGGGCACCAGCCAAGTGTCCATCAACAGATGAATGCAGAGAGCGCGGCATCTGTGCGTGTGTGCGTACACACACACAGCAGAATACCATCCGGTCGCCAAAGGAGGAATCCTGCCGTCTGCCACACACGGATGGGCCTTGAAGGCCCGCGCTAGGTGAGGCAAGTCAAAGACAAACATGCTGTGACCCTATCTGCACGTGGGACCTAAGAGAACGGAGCTCGCAGGTGCGGAGGACAGCCTGGAGGTTGCTGGGGGTGCAGGTGCGCAAAGCGGGTGAGGCATTCAGAAGGCGCGAACTTCCAGTCACGCGGCGGCCAGTCCCGGGAGTGTGTGCTGCACGGGGCCACAGTAACCGACACGCACTGCGTATCCGAGACTTGCTCAGAGAGCAGACCGTGAAAGTGCTCGCCACGAGGGAAAAAATAAAGCTAGTGTGGGGCTAGATGGCAATTTGAATTTATTGTGGCAATCCCTCTGTGCTGCTGAGTCGCTCAGTCGTGTCCGACTCTGCGACCCCACAGACGGCGCCCACCAGGCCCCCCCGTCCCTGGGACTCTCCAGGCAGGAGCCCTGGAGTGGGTGCCGCTGCTTCTCCGAATCCCTCCGTAACGTGCTCATCACATCATTATGCTGTGCACCAAAGAGAAAGTGTTTATTTCATCAATTGTATCAATAAAAGTAATAAAATTCTTAAAACTCCACATTCTCTAATGGTGGCTTTGGTTTCAGAGCGTCTCTGCGCATTGGGAGGCAGTGAACACTGTCATCCAAGAGGTACAAGTCTTCCACAGTCCTAACCTCTGCCGTCAATGCTGTAACTTGCAATACTCAAATGACAGGTTCAGTTTGCTTGCTTTGAAGAAAATGTTGGCCACGCACCTACATCTGAAGGGCGGGTCTGAGCACCCGCGTCCCGGGAGGAAGGGCGCCGGCCAGAGGCAGCCGGGCCGCTCCTCTCCAGCTGCAGGTCAGCGCCCCAGGGCGTGCCGCCGCCCTCCGACGGTGAGGACGCTCTTCCCGGCCTTCCTGCTCTCCCTGGGCCGCACGCCGGGCGCGTCCCGCGTCCAGTCTGCCCAGCGCACGAGCCCTCTCTTTGGCTGCTCTTCTACAAGCGATCCCTTAATCTGTTACTTAGTTTTCAGTTCTAGATTTCCCGTCTTCCTAAACAGAGAGCAGTTCTCTATTGAAATTCTCTATCTTGCCTTCTAGTTCCTTGAACATGCTAACCATAATTCACTGTGATCACTCTGAAGTCTAGGTCCGATACCACCGATATCTGAGTCTGTCCCTCGTGTCTGTATTTTCTCTCAGCCTTTCTTAAATCAGCCTTTTACTCAGCATGTATGCCAATTTTTAAATTAATGCCAGAATTTTCAATGAAAGAAAATCGTAATGGCTTGCAGCTCTGGAAGCGCTGCCACCTTCCAGAGGAGACCCTCTTCCCTGGCAGTCAGGCTGAGGAAGTGGTCCCCCACTTTCATGCAGCAGCCTCGCTTGGAAGGCTGTGACTACGAATCTCACAGGGCTCTCCCCCTCCACAGCACTGACTCAGCAGGTCTGGAGGGCATCCGAGAAGCTTCTGACTGGTTCTCAGGTGACGCTGGCGATGTGCAGACCACACTGTGAGGAAGAGGGGTCTCAGGCAAGCCCTCTGAACGCACTTTGAGACTGAGCTGCTCAGAAGCTGGCTTCAGTCTCTGCAAAGCTGGCCTGGGTCTGGGACGCCCGGAGGCCAGAAGGTGGGCCCTTGGCGGTCCCAGTGGAAGTCTAGGGGCCCCTGGGGCTTCTGCCCCTCAGCGTGAGGAGCCTTGTAGCCAGCGCCTCGGGGACAGCACAGCCCAGGGCAGGCTTTGCCTCCTTGCGACTCCCTCCAGGACTGGGACATGTCCAGTGGCCATGCCTCACCATCTCTCCAACACCTCCAAAGGTTTCTTTCCCTTCTGTTTATCCACCTTCTCTTCTTATTCTCAGTGGGAGGGTTTGTCTGTTATAAGACAAACCTCTGTCTGAACAGAGGTCCTCAGCCAGGCTGCATGTTGAGAGAGACTTTCCCGCCACGTGGGTCAGTGAACTGGAGCTGCCGAACACTCTCAGCTCACCGTGAATGCCTCCTGGACATTCCTGGGCACTGGACAAGCCTACAAGCCACAGGCTAGACTTGGAGTCAGTGACCACACCGAGGACCAAGCCTGCCCGGGAAACCCGCCTGGGTGCCAGGCGGCCTCCTCACACCGCACCCTCTACCTGCAAACGCAGGCAGCACCCCAAGCCCCCCAGCTCTTCTCTGCGCCTGGACAGAGGCCACAGTGAAGGTGCGGCTTCCAGCGGGCACATCTCGCCACCTGCTCCAGGACTTTCCCTGGACGAGGCCCCAGTGAAGGTGCGGCTTCCAGCGGGCACATCTCGCCACCTGCTCCAGGACTTTCCCTGGACGAGGCCACAGAGAAGGCGCGGCTTCCAGCGGGCACATCTCGCCACCTGCTCCAGGACTTTTATTGAACAAGAGAAATGCAGCTGATAAAAACAGCTCTGGGGGGGAATCGAGGGCCTTTCACCTCACTTGGAGTCTTAAGTGTTTGAAATCACACACGTTCTTCTCAGAAACAATCAGAAAAAGACCAACATGTGAAAACAGAACAAACTGAATTTCCCCAGAGGAAGACAAGGCCACTTTATTCCACTAATTTCTCCACAGGAAGACAAGCCCACTTCATTCCACTAATTTCTCCACAGGAAGACAGGCCCACTTTATTCCACTAATTTCTCCACAGGAAGACAAGCCCACTTTATTCCACCACACAGACGCCTAGATTTTCATCTATGCAGGTACTTCCATTATCTGTGTACTATACTATAATCTATTTTTAATTGATATTACGTATATTACTTTGCAACCTGTGTCAATATGTGACATCTGTACTAAGTTGTAAGGGAAAAAAACTTATAAAAACAAACCTCAGAAAACCCGAGTACTTGACTTTAGAGTTTCTGAGGAGGGAAGGAACATCCTCATTCACTTTTGTCCGCCCAGATGCGGGTTCCAGATCCACAGAAGTGAGCTCCTCCACGCCCGGTTTCCCGGGGTAGACGCTGCGCTTTCAGCTGCGCCCGAGTCCTGAACGTTCTAAGCGCAGACCAAGGAGCACGTTTCAGTCCTGAGGCCACACCCGGCCACCACGTTCTGCAAACCAGGTTTCACCCAAAGCAGCAGCAGGACTTGGTATCTGCGACTGAAACAAAATGGGCTGCAAAGTCCAAAATGTTCAGCACCTGGCCCCTTACAGAGAAGTCCCGGCAACGCCTGTGCCAGGGCAAACCCAGAGCAGCGCGTCCCGGGCGCTCACGCATCTGCCCTGCACAGCTCTGCTCTGCAGACGAGTCTCAGCCCACGGAATACTGCAGCGGCAGCCCAGCAGAGCCCTGGGTTTACATCAGCCCCTGCTCTGGCCTCCAGATAAAAACCAGGCTCACATCTGCAATGCAGGGACAGAGGAAGGAATTCTGATGCCAAATCATCTGATTACCATACCTGCCTACTGCATCTCCTGGAAGGCGGGAAACATTTTGCTTTGTCTGAGGTTACATGGTCAGTAGAATTCAAATACTTGGAATTAAGCAAAATAATTTGTTACTACAACGATTTGACTACAAGGAATAATTTGCTCTCTGCCTCTAAAGTTCACAGTGCCCCTTTACATGCAACACATGCACCAATTCTATCTCAGAAAGCTGTGCAAAACCATCAGTGAACATCAAGAAAGTCTTAACAGTAAGAAAGGGCCTAAAATACCTTCTGACAAGCTCAGCGTGGAGACAAGGACCCTGACGTGGAACCAGACCACCGGGGTTTAAACCCTGGCCCCTCAGCACCCGTGCCAGAAGACGCCGGACAAGACACCTGAGCACTCTCAGCCCGAGGTCCTCACGTAGTTTCAACTAGCATCAGGGCAGGTGTCAGGGACGGCCCGTCCGCCACTTCCGGCCACGACCTCTCCATCCCACGCCAGAAGCTCAGCAGTGATTCGGAAAAAAAAGGCGCTATAATATCCACCCCACCTAGTCTATTAAGGAGCTCCCATTAATTAGTTTTCCCGGAAATGGATAATTCATTTGGAAGAGGTCATAATGCCCTTGAAAATACTTTCAGTACAGGCTCCAGGGCTAAGTAAAATGAAGGTATGGGAAGAAGAATGAAGAGAAGGGACCAAGGGGTCTCCCAGGACTGCACAAGGCTGTGTTCCCTAGTGATGAGAATCGGCTCTCGCCCAGAATCCGCCCATGGGACACTGCTTTCTGGAACAGCGTTGCGGAGTCCTACCTCTGAACTCTGCTCTGAGGAGAGAAGGGGACTGATGGTTAATTTCAAACCGGGAAGGAAGCAACATAGGCATCTGCCTATAGCACCCATTCCATAAAAGCACTCTGGCCTTGAACGCCAGAGCCACTTCCACAGGACAGTGTTGTAGGCCACAGTGTTACGGAGGCCACTCTACAGTGAGTTCACAGGTGCCAAAAAGGGTAGACAAGCACCAGGGGGCGGCAAGGCTGCTCCATCCCACTCCCAGGCTACACCTACCAGCCGGGCCGGCCCACTCTCAAACATCCGCCCTTGACTACAGGATAGACCAGGTCAAATGCAGCATCACCACCGATTTTTCTCTCTTAATCAGAAAGAAAGAAAATCCAAGAAAGTCAACACACAAAGTATTTATGTAAATAACTCAGGTCTTCAACAACAGCGAGAATGTTAACTGAATTACAGAGCATCCACACACTGCAAGAGAAACTGGATGAAGGCAGACCCGTAACATGTTAGAGCACCACACGCTGCAAGGCAGACGGGGCTATTACATGTATGTAAACCTGTAACACATTAGAGCACCACACACTATTAACACAGACTGGGCTATTACATATATGTAAACCTGTAAGATGCTGGTGTCCAGAACATCCACAGACTACAAGACAGACTGGACTATTACATATACGTAAACCTGTAAAATATTAGTTTCTAGAGCATCCACACACTATAACACAGACTGGGCTATTACATGTACGTAAACCTGTAAGATACTCGTGTCTAGACCATGTGAAGACCTTGTACCAAGTTTTTTAAAAAGGGCCAAATTCCAACAGGAAAAAAATCAGCAAAGCATATAATAAGGGCATTTACAAAAGAGGAAACCCCAAAAGCCTTATAAACAAAAGAGATGTTCACTTTCACTAGTAATCATGAAATGCAGATTAGCACAAAGAGAAGCCACTTCACCGTCCTTGGGTTTGTAAAAACAAACCCACCGACACCATCAGGTGCGCCATGGGCTGCAGAGAACTGCACGCTCACCGCGGCGGGTGAGACCAGGAGCAGGCAGGGTGGCCTCTCCAGAAGCCGCGCCTGACTCCTGACAGCGGGCCTCCTCGGGAACAAACACGCTGGACAAAGCCCTGCACGCGCGCAAGGGGCCCGGGGCCCATCAGCAGCAAAGGCACTAACCCAGCTGCGCCGCGCGCACACAACGGCCTCGGCGAGCACTGACAGCGGACAGACAGACCCACTGCGTGAGGACAGCAGGCCTCAGACGGTCGCATAGAGAACGACCCAGTTCACACACACAGCGAGACCTTGTAAAAGGGCGGTATGTGTGTGCACACACGAAGTAACGACTGGCAGGATCTGAACATGGTGACTGCCAAATTCACAGCAGTGGCCCCTCGAGGGAGGGGTCAGGGAGATGAGGCTGAGGGGACACAGACGTGAAATAGATTTAGTAATTTATTTCAGAACTGAAGCCAGGAGGCAAGACGCAGGATTTGATAGGGACAAAAACTTATATGTTCGATGTTTTAAATATGTAACAAGAATATTTTAAAAAGGAAACACGGTACAGCTTTATCTCCAAGCGAGTAAACCGTAAAGGTGTCAGCAGAGGTTTTCGGGATGGCGAGACTATGACTGACTCTCCAGTTCAGTCGCTCAGTCGTGGCCGACTCTGCAACCCCAGAGACTGCAGGCCAGGCCTCCCTGTCCATCACCAACTCCCAGAGCTTACTCAAACCCATGTCCATCGAGTCGGTGATGCCATCCAACCATCTCATCCTCTGTCATCCCCTTCTCCTCCCGCCTTCAATCTTTCCGAGCATCAGGGTCTTTTCCAATGACTCAGTTCTTTGCATTAGGTGGCCAAAGTATTACAGTTTCAGCTTCAGCATCATTTCCTTTAGGATGGACTGGCTGGATCTCCTTGCTGTCCAAGGGACTCTCAAGAGTCTTCTCCAACATCACAGTTCAAAAGTATCAATTCTTCAGTGCTCAGGTTTCTTTATAGTCGACCTCTCACATCCATACATGACCACTGGAAAAACCATAGCTTTGACTAGACAGACCTTTGTTAGCAAAGTAATGTCTCTGCTTTTAACATGCTGTCTAGGTTGGTCATAACTTTTCTTCCAAGGAGCAAGCGTCTTTTATTTTCATGGCTGCAGTCACCATCTGCAATGATTTTGGAGCCCAGAAAAATAAAGTCTGTCACTGTCTCCATTGTTCTCCCATCTATTTGCCGTGAAGTGATGGGACCGGATGCCATGATCTTAGTTTTCTGAATGTTGAGCTTTAAGCCAACTTGTTCACTCTCCTCTTTCACTTTCATCAAGAGGCTTTTTAGTTCCTCTTCACTTTCTGCCATAAGGGTGGTGTCATCTGCATATCTGAGGTTACTGACATTTCTCAGTTCCCAAGGGAGAGGGAAGGGCCAGGGCTCCCGAGGGCAGTGCGGGTGGAGAGGGCGGGTGTTCTGATGTGTTCTCAAGGGGAGTGGCAGCCAGCCCTCGAGGAGGACTGGCCACTTCTTGGGAGAAGAAAAGAATCTTGTTTGATTTTCATGTTCCTCAGCAGCTGACACTCTTCAAGACCACTAACAAGGGCAAAGATATATAAGCGCAAACAGACTTTTCCTGCTCTTTCTTGCCTTTCAGAATCAGAGGGAAGGGAGTGGTTTGGTTTATTTGTTTATACCCTCGTTCTAAAGAGAAACTGAGAACTCAAGGAAGGGCACACCTGCAGCATCACTTTAAACAGATGGAGATAAAACAGAAGGGAAAGAAAAGAACGGCCAAAAAGAACAACGGCGAGGGTTTCCCTGGTGGCTCAGGGGTAAAGAGCCCACCTGCCAAGGTAGGAGACATGGGCTTGACCCCTGATCCAGAAGGTCGCACACGCCGAGCAGCAACCAGGCCTGGGAGCCGCAACTGCTGAGCCCCCCTCCCCGAGAGCCCTCTGCAACGAGAGGCCCAGACGCAGCCACGAAGACCCACCGCAGCCCAAAATAAATAAACAAAATCACACACACACACACACACANGAACAGGGGCAGCGGCCCCGGGCCCTTTGGGACGCGCACGTCCCGCGGGGAGGGGCGCTCTGGGAGCCCGCTCCTGGACCGCTGAGTGGTGTGCTGAGCGACCACGTGACGAGCGCCGCGGCTCTGGGCCCGCTGAGCGTGTGTCTCAGGGGCCGCGTTCAGCAACAGGAACAGCTGCTCCCTCCCAGGCCCCTCGCTCTCTCTGCAGCAGCCCTCGGCAGGCACTGCCGGGCCTGCTCTTCCGGGGCTGCTGGGGGCTGGACACCGCTGTGCTGTTCAGACAGCTTCCCGGAGCCAGGGTGCGTCACACCTCCACTGAAGCGCACCCCTCAACGGCTTTCCGTATACTGAGTTACGCGATCATCACCATAATCAATTTTAAATCACTGGAATCACCCCCAAAAGAAACCCTACACACGCCAGCAGCCCCTTCCCACTTGGCACTCTTAAACCCAGACCAGCTGTGTCTCCCCCTGTGGCATCGGATGTGAGCTGGCGGTGACGGCAGGACCCCCGCTTCACCCTGAGGGGGACAGGCGGGGCTGCCACGCGTGCTCCCCATCAGCTGTAGACATCCCTCCGCAGTCACTGGGAGGCGCCTGTGGACCCGGACGCCCTGTGCCTGCGCGGCACGTGGCCGGGCGGAGGTGCCCGAGCGCCGGGACCACACTCGGGCAGGTGCAGGGGCCAGGGAAGCAACGACGAGGCGGCTGACGTCGGAGCTCGGGACACACAAAAGGCGCCCCCAGAACCAGTGACACTCAACGCTGCACGGCAAGGCGTGTGCTCGGCGACCAAACGGTCCAAACGACCTCCTGACACGGAAGAAGTGGGTCAGGCCAGTGTAGTCTTTAACCACCGGTGAGTCAGCGGGGTAACCCACCACACAAGCAACCCAGCAACCCGCAGTGTGGCCAGAGACGGGCATGGACCGACCGCTACCCAGCTTCGTAGGCAAAGGAAACACTCATTCAGAACAAAACTCAGAGGCTGGAGGAGCTGGGAACCCCTTTCCAGAGAACTCCCCGAGCTGACCACTGCCTCGTCTTCAGCCTGGAGACTGAGATGAGTCAAACAGCTTTAAAAACCAGGACTCAGGGTTTAAATCTCTCACATTCCAAAGACGAGGCCAAATTAACCTGCTGACAGCTTCACTCAGCAGCATAACTGCCCGGCTCACTAAGACCCCGAGGAATTCAGGAAGGCCGACCCCTGTGGTGTGCGTGACTCAGCTGTAAACAGATCACGCAAAGCACGTGCACGGGAGCTGTCTGGGAAAGACAAATAATTTCAGTTCATGTAGAGAGAAACCATTTTGGTTATTTCTATAAGAAAAGAAAAATGCGCCAAGAAAAAAAAGAACGTAAAATCCAGGGCGGGGATCGCGGGAGGGGGAAAGCTGGAGGAGACGCCGACCAAGAGGACCTCAGGCAGGCAGTCTAATATTAGCGCAGGGGTGTTTACAGGGTTGCTAAGGAAAGCCTGGGGCTGCGGGGACGCGCGGCAGCTGCTCCGGCCGCACGCCCTCCCCACCGCGCCTCCGGTCCAGCAACCCTGCACGGTCCCAGGGCCCCGGGGGCCTTCAGGCCGAGGAGCAGTCCTGCAACGGGGTGCAGGCCTGGAGGGCCATGAGGTGGAGGTGGCTGCGCTCCCGTCACAGGTGGAGTGGGACTGGCCCCGGCACTGAACCTTTTCTTTTTTAATCCAAAATAAGAAATGGTTAGGAAGTTTAATGGGGAGGAAAAGAGGCTTGAGACACGGCCCCCATCGCCCGCCTCGATGATTTTGGGCCTCGGCATTTCCACCTGCAACCTGGGGCCGTAACCCCCCTTCCTTTCCATCGGGCAACAGGAGTGTGCCAGGCACAGGGGCGCTTTTCAGGGGGAAAAAAAGAAACTTTGTAAACCCAAGATTGTGCCCTTCTCAAAGGTAATAAACTTCCAGAGGCCCTGCCCTGAGCTTATGCAACAAAACCATAAATTACCTAGACTCCTGCATACGGTGTCTGGAGCCACTTAACTATTACGGCTGCTCCTCAAGGGCTGCGGCCTCTTCAAAGACTCACATCCTCACAGGGACCTGTCCACAGGGCTCGCCAGCCCTCCACCGCCATTACAAGAGTAACACTCCATCACTCTACAACTCTGGAAAATACAGCAAAAAATAAGTTATCCCTCATCCCTGAGAAGAGCCCGATGCTAACCTTTCCCGTGTGGTCACCATGCGGCGTCGCAGCCATGCCCTGGGCCAGCCCCTGCATTGACGCCCGTGGCCCTGTCTGCAGCTCGCAGGCTGAGCGCAGGGCCCCGCAGGGGATGGCTGCACCGGCACCCACTGAGCCAGGGAGGCGGCTCAGAGACAGAGAGCCAGGGCGCCGGGTACGGTGACCCACACCCCAGTTCACAGGCTGCAGTGACGCTGCAGACGGAGATGCTTCCCGAGACGACGCCCCCCCCGGTGAGGTCCCGCTGTGACCGGTCTGAAGGCCTGTGGACCCGGCACTGTCTCCAACGGGACCTGAAAACACAGGCTCTAGGCCTCCAGTTCCCGGCAGGAGCCGGAGTGCCGCCGCGAGGACCTGACTTCAGAGGAAGCTGCGCGTCAGGGCGAGAGGGAGCACCCAGCATGTTTTCTCAGAAGAAAAATTCAGTTGTTTGCAAAACATGTGATTTGTTTCTCTCTCAGCCTGTGTGTCTGAAGGAGAAACTGGATGGCTTTGATTCTGTAAAGGCTTAGTGGCATGCTTTATTCGATCAAGCTGTTCCCCAGCTGAACACACTCCAGCTCACAGCCTTGAGAGCAGCAGCTCAGGCTTCTCAGCACAGACACACCACACCACCAGCTCCTGCCCGCACCTCGGGCACCACAGTCTCCAATTATCCCAGCGGAAGACCACCGGGGTTCCTGTGAAAATCACAAGGACTCCGCGGACGCGGAAAGTGGGGAAGGCTGCGGATGCTCACCCTGCCTGCCCTGAGGCTGGAGAGGGAGCCTGCGCACCATCTGACTGCAGGGTGACATGCTCACTCAGCCACAGAACACGGCTTCTTCATCTAGACCTGCCCCACGGAAGACGCCTGGGCAAACACTGCACGGCCTTACCTCCCCGGCGTCAGGCACAGTGACCTGTTCCTTGCGTGTCTCATGTCCCCTCTAAATCACCGCCCGCCGCCCACAACCGACCCCTCAAAACTCGAGCCCGGAACCTCCTTGGGCAGCTGCCCTGAGCCTCCAACCCGCACTGTGCAGCTGGCCTGTCCACACGCCCGACCTTGGACCTGCGGCCCCCGGGCGGCCCGACCTCAGACCCGCGGCTTCTGGGCGGCCTGCTGGCCTCCCCAGGGATTCAGAGGCCAGCTCTCCTGGGACCTCGGCTCCTGACACCTCCGCCGGGCACACGGCAGCCTCGCCGCACGCTCAAGCAGCACTATCGGACACACAAGCGTGCAGCAGACCCTCCTGCCCCAGGAAGCGCCCCCGACCCCTCACCTGCTGCTGCCGTGAGCACAGCTGCTCACCCCGTTACCCTCACTGTGAATAAAATTCACACTTTACGGCAAGACAAGAACGACTCAGACATAAACCAGCTGTCTCTGTCCTCTGGGCCCCCTCCCTCTACCATGCAGCGTGTCTGCCTTTCACACAGACCCAGCCTCTGTTGGCAGGAACGCCTGCTCAACCACACACAGCCACAGCCCTGACGAGGCAGCCCCTCAGAGAGAGCCCCCTCCTGGAGGGAGTCGTGAGGATGAGCAGACCCGGGGCGTGACAACGGCCAGTAAGACGGCGCGGACAGACACGCAGCCTGTGTCCCAAACCTCACGGCACTGCTGAGCCAGGACCTCCAACGGGAGGCCCACCCTCGGGGCTTCCTGAGATGGTCTTCCAGGTCACACTGCTCCAGTGCGGCTCCAACAAAACCCTGTGGACTGACTGTGCCGACGCGACCAGCCGAAGCACGGTCTGTGGTTTCTGCTGGAGCTCGCGGACCCGACCCTGCGCTGTGAGCACCCTCATGGGGCACGCTGCCCCAGCGCTCGCGGCGTCCCCTGCGAGGGCGTCTCTGGAGGGCACCGCAGCACGGCAGCGCCCCGACTCCAGGCCTCACTCGCGCCTCTTTTCGAGTAGCTTCAAGCGTGTCTGTGCCGTCCGGCCCCCAGACATCCGGAGTGCACACCTGGTTTCTATGTTAGATTCTTAGCTTGGGATTTCCAAACTGCATGTGTAGTAAAAACAGCCCAAAGGAGATTTTTCAGATGACAAAGACTACCGTAAGCACAGCAAACTACACTCAGTATCTTGTAATAACCTAAAATGGAAAAGAACCTGAAGAAGAAAATAACATATATGTACGTATTCTTCAAAATCGCAAGAGAAAAACTTTAAAAGAGTTTTCCATCCCTGCCCAGACCCCTGACCCTGTTCTGGACAGCACTATCGGACACACGAGTGTGCAGCAGACCGGCACTCGGGCAGCCCAGACAGGCTCCCAGCGAATGGTCTGAGCCCACTCAGGCCCACAGCCCGGCGTCCTGCATCCACACTGGGCTCCAAATCCATGCCTCCAGCCCCCAGGCCTCAGGCTGCCCCGGGCCACGTAGACCACTCTGGCTTTTGGGGCCTCCTCACATCTGCCCCCTGGGAGCCTCCTTTCCTTTTCCCCGCTCAGGCGCACTCTGCTGTGCTGACCGGGGAACAGAGCCCTTGTGGGCCCACCGAGCGCACTGGGGAGCTGCCCCGAGGGGGCTCCTCGTCCTCTCCTGCCACGGCCACCGCCCCCTCCGCGCCCCCTGCTCCCCTGTCTGCAGAGGGCCCCGACAGGTCGCCTAACCCCCTCCCCATCATTCCTCCCTGTCCACTCCACATGCAATGCTGCAACCAGAGCTCAAAAGGCAGAGTTTTAAAAAATGTAAGTCAGACCAAGTTATTATTATTGCTTTGGCTAAAATCTTCTATGGACAGATGACAAAGAAATTCTACATTGAGGTATACACCCAAGAGAAATGAAGACATATACCCACACAGAAGCTTGTACCTGAATGTTTATAACAGCCAAGAGGCAGGACCAATCCACATGTCCAGCAACTTATGAATGTCAAACAAAATGCAGGATAGCCACGCAATGGGACAATGCTCACCCACCGGAGGAAGTCCTGAAGCACACCACAGCACGGAGAGCCTCGGAGACACCAGGCCAGGGCAAGGAGCCCCTCACGGGAGCCTACGCACAGACTGTGCTCTGGGCGAGGCTCCAGGTGGGGAGCTCCAGAGAGACACAGGGCAGGAGCGGGGAGTGATGCTCCAGGTGGGGAGCTCCAGAGAGACAGAGGGCAGGAGCGGGGAGTGACGCTCCAGGTGGGGAGCTCGAGAGAGACAGAGGGCAGAGCGGGGAGTGACGCTCCAGGTGGGGAGCTCGAGAGAGACAGAGGGCAGAGCGGGGAGTGCGGAGAGCGGGGACCCAGGGCGAGAGTGAGGGGCCGGGTTCCTCTCGAGGTGATGAAAGGCTCTACGTGGACCGCTGCCCGTACCTGGCACCGCACACGCTGTGCCGCCCTCTCTGCTCAGAACCCCTCCCGAGGCAGATCCTCCCAGCTGTGGCCGCCCGCCCCTCGCAGCCCCGGCCGGCCCTGGGGCCTCAGCCCGGGCGGCCCTGACCCGCACCCTCCACACGTCGGTCTCCTCCGGGGTCTCTGGGGCACCTCGGACACGGCCCCTCTGCTCCCACAGCTCCCAGCAGGGCGGCCTCGCACTCCTGGCCTGACTTCCTGAGCACCCAGGAGTCTTCTGTAAGGCCTGTCGTAAGAACTCAGAGTATGTGTGGGACACGCGCTGCCCCTTGAGGAGATGCGCCGCCTCGCACGCAGCACGCAGGGCAGGGCTGTCACTCAGGAAACACTGTGGATTGCAGGAGCCTTCTGAAGCAAGCCCACAGTCCGCAGCAGGTTGCCGCTCAGAGGTTAAACCCCCAGCAGACGGTCGCCATGTCCCCTGCTCTCCCTGCGGCTCCCGAGCAGTAGCGCGCAGCCTGCAGCCCCTGGCTCAGCCGTCCCTCAGGGCCCGTGGTCCCAACGGTGGATCTAACCCATTTCACTTGTCTCCACTCAGGAGCAGTTTTTAAACGGATTTTTTTTTTCAGCAAATGAAAGATTACTTTTGCATTTAGTTTCTGGATGAAACTAACAGTACCTAAATTATATCTAAAATGTGAAATGCATGAACATTAAACACTGACGATCTGATTTATCAAGTCTCCTGGCTGGAGGCCGATCATAGACGGCAACTGCTGGCTCTGCAACCTGTCAGCCCAGAAAATAGAACCTCTTCAAGTTTATGTAAATAAATGAAAAAAGAAAGGAAGGAAGCGAAGAAGAAACGCACTTTTCAGCCTATTTCCCTTCCGTCTCATCTCAGAAGGCAGGCCTCTGAGCTGGCTTTGCAGTGCACCAGCATCTGGAGGGTGCGGCTCGCTGTGTCTGAGATGACAAGACGCTCGGACAGGCGACACGTGCACACACGGTCACAAACGCAACACGCCTTCTTCTGGATATTCAAAATAAAATGAATCCACACTGGAACCTAAATTTTGCTAAGATTTCACTTCTTCTTATAGTCTTAAAAAAGGGATAATTATGGCTTCAGTCTTCAATTCCCAAATGCAATGCATTCTATTTTTCACCACTTCTTCAAGTGGGAAGAAACGGCCTGTCCATTTCGGTCGATACTCCGAGGTTTCCCAGGCCCGACGCTTAGGTCAGTTCAGTTGCTCAGTCAAAGCGTCTGACTCTGCGACCCCGTGGACTGTAGCACGCCAGGCTTCCCTGTCCTTCACCAACTCCCAGAGCTTACTCACACTCATGTCCATTGAGTCGGTGATGCCATCCAACCATCTCATCCTCTGTCATCCCCTTCTCCTCCCGCCTTCAATCTTTCCCAGCATCAGGGTCTTTTCAAGTGAGTCAGTTCTTTGCATCAGGCCAAAGTGTTGGAGTTTCAGCTTCAGCATCAGTCCTACCAATGAATATTCAGGACTGATCTCCTTTAGGATGGACTGGTTGGATCTCCATGCAGTCCAAGGGACTCTCAAGAGGCTTCTCCAACACCACAGGTCAAAAGCATCAATTCTTCAGCACTCAGCTTTCTTCACAGTCCAACTCTCACATCCATACATGACCACTGGAAAAACCATAGCCTTGACTAGACGGACCTTTGTTGGCAAAGTCATGTCTCTGCTTTTTAATATGCTATCTAGGTTTATCATAGCTTTATTTCCAAGGAGCAAGCATCTTTTAATTTCAAGGCTTCAGTGACCATCTGCAGTGATCTTAGAGCCCAGAAAAATAAAGTCTGCCACTGTTTCCATTGTTTTCCCATCTAACTGCCATGAAGTGAGGGGACCAGATGCCATGATCTTAGTTTTCTGAATGTTGCATTTTCAGGCAGCTTGTTCACTCTCCTCTTCACTTCCATCAGAGGCTCTCTAGCTCTTCTTCTCTTTCCGCCCTGAGTGTGGAGTCAGTTTTCCCAGCTCCCCGCTAAAGTCTCTGAGGTCAGCTCTCACTGCTCCCTCCACCCCTCCAGTGAGTCTACTGAACAGCCAGCCACTGACCGCCGCCCATTCGTCACGCACTGTCCAGTGCCTTTTATGACATTCTTCTCAAATTAATCCCCACTGTACACCGAGCTCTGCTTCTCGGAGCCTTTTATCACATCCCTGCTCTCCTTTGCCGCCAGAGGTCGGCGCGGGCTGCGCAGTGCGGAACCGAGACCCTTCCCCGTGCTCAGGGGCGGCAGCGCCAGGGGAGGCAGGGCCCGAGCAGGGCCTCTCTCCCTGCGACGAGGAGACGGAAGACACGCCCGCATCCGTAAGGGAAGAAGCGCATCTGTTAAGTGACCAGTAAAAGTAAGTAGAGTTGCTCAGTCGTGTCTGACTCTCTGCGACCCCATGGACTGTAGCCTATCAGACTGTTCCGTCCATGGGATTTTCCAGGCAAGAGTGCTGGAGTGGATTGCCATTTCCTTCTCCAGGGGATCTTCCTGACCCAGGAATCGAACCCGGGTCTCCCACATTGCAGGCAGACGCTTTACCGTCTGAGCCACCAGGGAAGTAATTAAAATCTCCATCGAAAGTCTCTGAGAGGCAGAATACAAACCCAAGCCATAAGAGGAAGCTCTGTTTCCAAGAAGCCTCTGAGCTGGGGACTCACTGTCGCCACCCACCCCACACCTCCTACCTCCTGCCTCAGAGCAGGGCCCACAGGGAGCAGGGGCCACACACCTCCTCCTCTGCCTGGCTTCCGCAGAGGGCTCGGGGCCAGGGGCGCAGGGCAGCGCGGCGGCTGGAGCCCCACTGACAGAGCTGGGCGGGGGGCGGTTCGTGATCACGCAGAGCGGGCTGCTGCAGGCGACGCCGTCGGCTCTCTCTGCTGTGGAGTCGGCCTGGGACCTGTAAGGGGTCCTAAAATCAAGAAGGACACAGCAGAAAGGGAATGGTCAGCACATAGACAGCACTGCCCTGGGACCTGTGAGGGTCCTGAAGTCAGGAAGGGCACAGCAGAAAGGGGACAGTCAGCACGCGCGCACACACACAGACACAGACACACACAGACACAGACACACACAGACACAGACACTCACACGGCGCCGCCCTGGGACCTGTGAGGGTCCTGAAGTGGCAGCAGAGAGGGCACAGTCAGCGTGCACACGGCCGCACCGCCCTGCAGAGGCAGAGCCTTGAGGAGGCTCGCCCAGAGAACCTTCTTGTTCAGAATCTGCCTGTGGTTGGTCTGTTTTCTTAATTCTGAGCTCTTAAATCTTACAACAGTGATTATGCTTTCAATCTGACATCTTCTGCCTCAGGAGTTATGTTTCAGGAAAAAGGAAAAAAAAAATTTGAGATACAAAAAAATTTCATTTAATTAACTAAGGCACAAGTACTGACACACACGAGTGCTCTGAATGCCTCCTGAGCACCACCAGGTCTCCACACTCACACACGAGACAACACTGAGGTCACTTACACCGCCCACAGCCCCAGGCGGGGGCCCCGAGGGGCCGCGGCCGACACCAGGCGACCGTCTTCCCGGCTCGCCCGGACCCGCTCGGGAGCACCCTGCAACCTCACCTAGCAGCAAGCTCTCTCCAGGAAGCCAGTGCCTGACTGTCCACAGTCACAACTGCAGACAGGAGTGACCGAACAGAAACTAACGGGCTCCTGCGTGCAACCCTGAGACAGACTTCCCATCGGCAAGCTGTGCAAGTACGCTCGTTTACATGAAAACAAGATCTTTGTTTCTTAACAAAGACTTCAGAGCAGCCGTTGGCTCGGCACCCAAAAAGCCATCGCTTGTGATGTCACAGCTTGTTGCTGGGGTAACAGAGACCCAAAATTGATGCTCACAGAGATGGGGAAGCAACGGAAGCAATAAACGCTAAGAACCTGTTCTCTTCACCTACTTACGACCACCTCAAATGCTTTAAGGAGCTATAAGCTCGTTTTCAAATAATCACATTATAATAAGCTTGAAAGAATGATCAGATCATAAAACTATCAATAGGGTACCTAGATACAAGGATAAAAATAGAGCAGTTCTGAACTGGTGTCTAAGAAACACACAAGCCACTTCTCCAGAAGCAGCTAATAGCTCAGGAAAAAGGTGAGATTTCACATTCACATTTTTTTTATTATTAAAGTGAAGGCAAATAATTCCTCAGACTTCCAAGATGTATAAGCCTCTAGGAAGCACTAATAAAATTAACCAGAAACAAAGGTATAAAAATTTACAATCATCAAAACTTCACATGAAATTCTGCTTAGTTAATAACATGCTTTGATTGCTGCAATTTCTTATGCTGGAGAAATGCCAAGGGTTTTATTTTATCAAATTACAGAATATGATTTTTACTATTTTGAAGTGCGTAATTTTACAGACTGCTGGGATCGGAAGAAGAAAAGCTCCGGGGAACCACCTGGGGCCAAGCCTAACCTCTCCCATCTCTCACCCCCTGAGGGGTATGGTGATTGCCAGTGCACGGTCTTGTGAGACGAAGTAAGACACACCTGCGGAACACTTGGGCTTCCCTGGCGGCTCAGACAGTAAAGCGTCTGCCTGCAATGCGGGAGACCCAGGTTCAATCCCTGGGTCGGGAAGATCCCCTGGAGAAGGTAATGGCTACCCACTCCAGCATTCCTGCCTGGAGAACTCTGTGGATTGAGGAGCCTGGTGGGCTACAGTCCACGGGCTCGCAAAGAGCTGGACACGACTGAGCGACTTCACTTAGTCTTTGTTTTGCTTTGCTTTGTGGAACACTTAGTATAGTACCCAGAATAAAAGATAAACTCAGTGGAAACAAAAAAGTGAAAAAGAGCCCCGAAATGCACAGACCTAGGCTCAGCCGCCTCTGCTCCTTCCAGCCTCGTGACTGCGGGCAGATGGCTGCGCTCTCGGCCTCTGTTTCCTCATCTATAAAGTGAGGCTGCCGCTCACACGCTGGAGGGCTCCTCAGGACCGAACAGGACACACACACATCCACGCTCCTCACTCCAGGCCCCTGTGGCTCAGGGCAGCCACGTGCCCGGTTAAGAATCCACACGTGTCAAAGTCTCGCCGGCTGCTGGAGGGAGCCAGCAAGGCATAAGCAGAAGGCTAGTGCGTCGGGGGAAAGTCTCAGTTCAGAGGCGTTCCCTATTGGCATACCGCCCGTCTCCTCCTCCCTTGAATGGCCTAGAATGCAGCCGTGATGGCGAGAGCTCTGGCAGCTACTCTGGAAATGGAAGCCACGCTCTAACCACTGTGACTTGAGCCACACGCCGGCCCTGTCCTGGGACCATCCTGACTGAGAGGGAAAATGAAGACCCATCACAGCGGAGTCACTACTGCTGGGTGCACCGTGCGTGTGAGTGGGCCAGGTCCTGATGTCACGCTGTTCGGCACGAGCCCCATGCCTGGTCCAGGAGGGCTCCACACAGGCCAGCTGCTACACCTCCTCTGCCCCCAACCACCCAGGCCACGCTCTGAGCTCCGGGAGCCTCTCTGCTTCCGCATCACTGCGTGCAGGGACAACACGCCTGTCCCCACAGGCTAACACCCTGTGCAAACGCGCTGATGTGGGGCCTGGCGTGTGCGCGCGTGGTCACACAGGGGCTGCGAGCAGTGCCCAGCAGCGGGAAGCACCACGCCAGGGGGACAGCGTCAGGCGGCCCTAGCACGGGCGCGGGCGGCACCGCCCTCGCTGACGCTCCGTCGCCTGCGCCAGCTGCAAAGACAAGAGCAGAGCGGCCCTGGCCACACCCAGGGAAGGGCTCTGACCACAGTCACACCAGCTATGGCCGCGGCGGAAGCTCCGCGCTGTGTCACCCACCGCCCACCCGGCTGCCACTCGGACCGGCCGGACGCCAGGAAGACACGGCTGGGAAGAGACCACAGGCGCCACGGCCTCCCCCCGCGGCCCGAGTGCTTCTGAAGCAGGACTGAGCCTCCTGCGCACTGGGGTCTGAACGCCGCCCTCCAGGAGGAGACACAGAAGAGGCCGACTGGGCACTACAGAGACTAAGTGGAAGCGGGGCGTCCGTGGCCTCCGATCTACCACGGTCTGAGGCTGGACTCGTGGTCCCGGCCGCGGGGCTGCTGAGAGGTGAAAGCGGCCGCACTAAGCTGAAGCCCAAACGCCCCTCCACTGGCAGGACGGGCGGCCTCGGGGCGGCTACCGCGCCCATGCCGACGGCAGCACCTCGGGCCGAGCTCGCGACGCCGCACCTGTGGGCCTGCTGGCAGCTAGAGCTTACCTGCCGAGGCGCACAGGCCAGCAACGTGCCCTGCGGAGGGAGGCAGCAGGAGTGGGCTGCGACAGGCTGAAAGGTGGAGACGGAGGGGCCACTACGTCCAGTACAGGACGCACTGCAAAAGGGCACACGGCCACTCCCTCTAGGACACGCGGCTCACCGCCCACCCAGCTGGGTGGAGGAGGAGGGCAGGAGGGGAGCGCAACAGGAGGAAGCAGAACGCGCGGACACAGCGGGCCTGAGAGGGGAGACCGGAAACAGCCATTTCATTAGGAAAAACTCCGACGACCCCCAAGACAGAATGTCACGCGAGCCCAGAGGCCTCCCTGAGACAGAAGTACTGCTGCGAAAGCTCGGAGGCGCTCTGGAGCAGAGACTCAGCACGGAGCGCAGAGTGGAGAGAGGACAGAGGCCAGGGCGCCGAGGGGTCAGGGGCCCACGCCTACACAGCAGCACTCGGGGGCCGGAGCCCAGCCCCCTGCTCCACCGAGACAGCACCACCTCGAGCGCGGCAGGCAGCGTGTCAGCCTGGAGTTATTTAAAACTTGACCACAACAGCAGCCTGGGGGTGTGAGCAAAAACGGTCAGGAAGACTTCTTGGGCAAAAGACGCATCTTACTGGGCTGCACAAAAGGAATTTCTGCCTAGAAAGGAAAACGGGAAGTTTCTGAGAGTTGGCATAGTCCAAGAATGACAAATACCCACTCGCGCTTTCTGTCTGAAACAGCAACTGTGGCTGATTCTCTCCTTTCGAAAGATTATAAGATTTGCTCTCTCAGACTCGCTCGCACAAGGAAGCGCTCCCGCCCTACAGAGAAGCGGCCGCCCCCCACCCCAGCCCTCGGCTCACCAAGACTGTGCAGACGGCAGACGACATCTGCCCACCAGACGCTACTCCCTCCATGCGTCCGCTGAGACATGGACGTGGAAGCCCCAGCCCACCACAGCGCCCCAGCGGCCGGAACAGAGAGCACGGCCCCAGCGCCCCTAGGGCTAGGGTGACGTTCTCCCTGAGAACTCTTCTTAGCCTGGGGTCCCACCGTAAGGAGCAGGAAAGCATCCACTCAGACTAAGGCCCCGGTCCTGAAGACACAGGCACAGCCCCAGTAAGGCCGGAAGCCCGGAGGCGGCGGCACAAGCCCCGGTGCACCCCGAGCTGGACGGGTACACGGTCCCAGCCGAGCCCCCCGGTGCACCCCGAGCTGGACGGGCACACGGTCCCAGCCGAGCCCCCCGGTGCACCCCGAGCTGGACGGGCACACGGTCCCAGCCGAGCCCCCCGGGGCACCCCGAGCTGGACGGGCACACGGTCCCAGCCGAGCCCCCTGGTGCACCCCGAGCTGGACGGGCACACGGTCCCAGCCGAACCTCTGACAGGACACATAAAAAGGCAACAGCGGCTCTCTGATTTCCGAACGGTGCCCACGTTCTGATGTGAATTGGTTAATAAGATCCTTCCAATCAAATGAAAACGGTTTTTAACCCAAACAGTCTGTGGCCAAAGCCTGCATCTAGGGCAGCCAACCAACCACCACAACGCCTGACGATGAAGACTGTGGCACGGAGAGGCAGGTGGAGGGTTAGGACAGTGGGGGTGAAGAGAGCCTTCAGAAGGAGCCCCGAGAGCCAGACTCTTCCACACGAGCAGCAAAGTTTAAGCTGAAATATTAATTGTGTCTTACAGCTTCAGGGCTTTGGCAAAGGTGCGCTGCTTGCTGGCTGGTACATGGCAAAGAAAGTAACTGCAGAAAGGGGCATACAGATGAGAAAGGGGCAGGACGCCCGGGACCTTCTCTGCACCTCACTCGCGACTTTACATCTTGATGGCTCTGAGGGCCATTACAGTTATAAAGGAAACAACAACTCAAGTCCCTGAGTGAACAGGCTTCAGTGCAAGACTCTTAAACTAACCTGTCCCCATCGCCCCTTACACCCGCTGGGCCCCCTGCCTCCCCGCTCCCCAGGTGAGACTCAAGTCCCTGGATGAACAGGCTTCAGTGCAAGTCTCTTAAATTAAACCTGTCCCCATCGCTCCTTACACCTGCTGGGCCCCGCCCTGCCTCCCTGCTCCCCAGGTAAGGCTGCAGACGAGGATGGGGCTTAAGTTCAGTCCCGCTCAGAGACTGCTGGAAGCAGAAAGTGGCTGCAGATTGCACAGGACTGAAAGGGTGGAGTATGTATTCAGATCTGTCTGTGAGGAAAGTTGGAATTAGCTTACTCTAATTCAGTTAGGAAAAGAAATTAATTTTAATTTAAAATTACTTAAGATGTTAATCCCAAGAAATCTAAAAGCAATTTATTTTTTGATTCACTTTTGTGATGGTAATTGGATGTAGTCACTGCCCATCTGTCTACAGCCAGAATGAGGGGGGCGGGTACCTCTTCAGGAAGGTCGACACGTAGGTTGAAGGAGCGGCCGTCTGTGGGGTCTCGCTCCCCTTGGCTGTGTCCCTCCAGGGCTGCCGGGGCTGGGAGCCACTGCGCACCAGGTTAGCAGCCGACTCTCTGCAGAGGCAACAGGCAGGGCTGCGCTGAGGGGGCGGGGCGTCGGGGAGCACGGCAGAGAGGCACACAGGATGCCCTCCCAGGGCCTGTCTGCAGACTCCCCTACTCCCTGTGCAGACGGAGGACCGGCTCAGTATCTCTGTCTGCCCGTTCATCCACTTCAGGGCCAGCCTGCCTCGCTGGGGACCAAGGCCTCGCTCCCAGGGTCTGGAGCTGCTTGAAGGAGCGGCCACTTTGCTCCTCGTTTAGAAGGCTGGCGAGTCAGCCTAGGGCAGGTCACTCCAAGCAAGCAGAGCGGGAGTGGGGATGGGCAGGACAAGCGTCCAGGAGAAGCACCCTCGGCTCACAGCAGGGTGCACACCCAGAAGAGGCTCGCCCCCGCTGGCAACTCGGGGGCTCTGCCTCCCCAGGTCCTCCAGCAGCCCTCCCCAGGCGAGGACTGTGGGCAAGTGCAGGCCGCTCCAGCAGGCCCCGGAGGACCAGGCTGCAGGCTGCAGGCGGCGCCCGGGCCGCGGTGGGGGGAGGATCGCGCCTGGAGGAGCCCCGCCGGCGGGCGGCGTCTGAGACGCGGCTAGGTCACAGTTCCCACGCTCATCTTAATTAACGTGGACATACAAACTAGAAGCTGCCCGACTCCATTCCATAACCAGGCCTCCAGTGCTGCCCACGGGGTGGGCCCTGTGTGAGGCCCGCGTGGACACTGAGCCCCCTTCACAGAGCCTGCTGTGCACAAACGCGAGCCGCCGGGTGGGGCGGGGACCCCGCGCTGGACTGAGGACCTGAGGGGGTGGGGCTGGGGGTCCCGGACAGGGGGCGGGGCACGACAGTACCTGTTCTCCTTCTCCTCCAGGTCGCTAGTGCTGCCCGGCCTCCGCAGCCCCAGTGAGCTCAAGGAGCTTCTGGTTTCTCTCTCCTGCAAAGTCAAAGCAAGTGAGGCACAAAGAAGGCCTGCCCTGCCACACCGGGCAGCAAAGCAGAGCTCACACACCCGCGTGAGTCACTTCCAGACCCAGCACCAACTCCTGCTCGGGCGGCATCAACAAAGGCTTATTCCCAGCTCTCCTCCGTTAGATGCCAACGTGTAGGGAGGGAATTCTCTTTGGAAAACCCGGGATGACCAAAATGGGAACAGCAGCAGTCCCACCGAAAGGGGACCTCTGAGAAGCCAGAGACAAGCTGTGCTCGGACGTTCTCTGCCTCGAAAGGCAGCCACAGGCACGGCAGGCGTGCTGACACCCTGGCCCGAGCGTCTCCAGAAACACGGGGCCGAGTGAGGGGGCTGCGTTCGGAGGAGATGCGGCCACTCAGGCAAGCCGCCAGCATGCCCCGTGGAACCCGGACCATCTCAGGACCAGAACCCGTGGCTCCCAGTGAGCAGTGGGTGAGGGCTCAGCCCCCGGGACGCCCGCCAGCCAGGGAGGCGCACACGGAAGCTCGCTTTCTAAGTGCTCAGATGGCCGAGCTTCACGAGGCTCAAAAGCCCAGCTAAGGGCTCTGCTTCTGAACAGCAAGAGAGTGAGCTGCTGCTGCTGGCTCAGAGAGCGCTTTAGGCTACGTCCCAGCCTGCACGCGCTCACGTTTCTGCCCTCGGGGAGGATGGAAGGGATGAACAGAAGGCAGGCCAAAAGGAAAAGGGCTTTTCTTTCTTGGACAACCAAGTCATTGCAGGCGAACAGCTACCTGGCGACCAACACTCCTGCCTCCTTCCAAGGCTCCGTGCCTCCAGAGCCAGGCCAGGCACGAGACACTGGCTGGCTGTCCCCGAGAGGCACCGCACCTTTTCTCTGTTGTCCATCAGGGTGGAGATGCGGGGACTGGAGGCCGAGCGGTGGACAGATGCACCCCGGTCCCGCAGGGCCTCCCTGGCCCCGGCGGCCTCGCTCAGCACATTCTGGCTGCCGGTCTTCCTGAGGCCCAGCCTCCACGAACACGGAGACTCGTCCCTGGTCTCTTCCGGCTTGCTGAAGAGGCTGGAGGGCTACGAGGGAAGGGGCACCGGAGGTGAGCTCCCGACAGCTCCTCCCACCCCTGGCCGAGCAGCGAGGGCGACGTGAGGAGAGCAGAGGGCCCAGAGCAGGCCAGGCGCCACGGACAACCCCCAGCACCCCAGCCCTCACAGGGCGCCCACCCAACAGAGAACCCACCAGCGGGGGGAGTGCTGACACGGGGCCTGGGGACAGCAGCCCGCCCCTTTCCACGCCTCCCCCTGCCCACCTGTGACCCTGGCCGAGAGCTGACCCTCTTGCCACACATGGACCCTGAGGAGCACAGACGGGCCACGGCCGTGTCACGGGGCTGCGGTGAGCTGACTTATGGCAACCCTGACAGAAACTGCAGGCCCCCCCAGACTCTAGCTGCGTATTCAAGAGAACAGCTTCTCTAAACACAGGCGGCAGCTCTAAACGTTCCAGATTCAAGAAACAGCAACACCAGAAAGAGAGCCGGCAGAGGCTACGTGACCGCCAGGCTTTAAAGAGAGCCGGCGGAGGCTACGCGGCCGCCAGGCTTTAAAGAGAGCCGGCGGAGGCTACGCGGCCGCCAGGCTTTAAAGAGAGCCGGCGGAGGCTACGCGGCCNCTGCCCACCTGTGACCCTGGCCGAGAGCTGACCCTCTTGCCACACATGGACCCTGAGGAGCACAGACGGGCCACGGCCGTGTCACGGGGCTGCGGTGAGCTGACTTATGGCAACCCTGACAGAAACTGCAGGCCCCCCCAGACTCTAGCTGCGTATTCACGAGAACAGCTTCTCTAAACACAGGCGGCAGCTCTAAACGTTCCAGATTCAAGAAACAGCAACACCAGAAAGAGCCGGCGGAGGCTACGCGGCCGCCAGGCTTTAAAGAGAGCCGGCGGAGGCTACGCGGCCGCCAGGCTTTAAAGAGAGCCGGCGGAGGCTACGCGGCCGCCAGGCTTTAAAGAGAGCCGGCGGAGGCTACGCGGCCGCCAGTCTTTAAAGAGAGCCGGCGGAGGCTACGCGGCCACCAGTCTTTAAAGAGAGCACGGCAGAGGCTACGCGGCCGCCAGGCTTTAGACTCTGCCAAGAGAACAGCTTTCAAAAACGAGTTACCATTTTCATTACCATCGTTTCATTAAAAAGTAATGTCAACGTTAGAAAAGAAAGGCTCATGGAAAGCTTACACTGTCCTTAAGCATCTCATTTCCACAAACCGCAGAACACATCACAGGCCGGAGTCAGCCGAAGACAGGCTGAGGCACGGCCGGCCTGGGGACCGCCGGCCCACCGCCCGCCTGGCCACGGGGGCCCCGCGGAGCGCCGCTTCACTCCAGAAGCAGGCCAGTTCTGCTGCTGGCACAGCGGGAACACAGCAGGAGCCTCACGCCGTGCTGAGGTCTGCTCTCCCGCGCACCCCCTCTCCCGGGGGCTCCGCAGAGGCACCCTGTGGGCTCCTCAGGAGCCGTCCGAACTCCCCCCAGCACCTTCTGAGCAAAGCGGCATGGGTGTGTCGGTGGCTGTCCTGATCCAGTCCTCTTCCTCCTAAAGAGCGGGTGATCCGGTGGCACTCCTCACGACAGAGCGAGGCCCACGTCCTGCCAGTGCCGCCCGACAGCTCACGGCAGCGCCCAGGAGCGCAGAGCGGCCGAGCCTCTGCTCCTGGTCCCCACGAGGACGCCAGAGGCCTGCCGCGCATGCGGGAGGCGCAGAGGGGCCAGCAAGCGAGGGAGCGCCTGCAGAAGCACCGCCGCCGCAGCGCGTGCAGCTCCCCCGCGGCGCGCCGCAGGTGGACGAGGCTGGGAGGCCCCCGGCCCTCGGCCCCTCAAGCTCTGCCCCCTGCCAGCAGTTGCACACCTCGCGCATGGGGGGAGAGTGGAGACACTCGCGCAGTGCCCAGGCTGCGCCCTGGCCGGCCTCTGCCCAGCCCGACCGTGACCCGCGTGCCCCAACCTCAGCCTCGGGGACGACAGGCCGCGGCAGCACTCCCCTGATCCCAGGCTGCTGGCACGGGAGCCCAGCCACCCACACGTGGCGGCCACAAGTTCTTTAAGACACACTGTGCGCAAGTCAGAAGCGCCCCGCTTGTGTCCACCCCCCAGACCCACGTCCTGACCCCCAGACACCAGGCGACAGCATCTAGAGACCAGGGGCCCGTCTGAGCGCCAGGAGGAGACCCTCACCACGGACGGAGCCTGCCGGCCTCCGGACAGTGGGACACAGGCCTCGATGTGCGCGCCGCCCCGTCTGTGCCCGTCCCGGCGGCCTGAGCATGCCGCGGCGGGAGGCGTGTGGAGACGCGGTGCACGGTGCGGTGAGCACTTGGCCGCGACAGAGCCACAGACAGGGGTGAACCACGCCATCTGGCGACACGGACGGACCGAGAGACGACCGGACAGAGTGCAGGCAGAGACGCGCCCAACACCACTCGTGTGTGGGCTCGAAAAACACGATTTTATAAAACAGACTCACAGACAGAAAATAAGCTCACGGTCACAAAAGGAGAAGGGGGGTGAGCGATGAATGGAGAATTTGGGGTTAACATATAAACTCTCGGTTACCACAGGAGAAGGGGGGCGAGCGATGAACGGAGAATTTGGGGTTAACATATAAACTCTCGGTTACCACAGGAGAAGGGGGGCGAGGGATGAACGGAGAATTCGGGGTTAACATATATACGCTGCTGCTGCTGCTGCTGCTAAGTTGCTTCAGTGGTGTCTGACTCTGTGCGACCCCATGGACGGCAGCCCACCAGGCTCCCCCATCCCTGGGATTCTCCAGGCAAGAACACTGGAGTGGGTTGCCATTTCCTTCTCCAATGCATGAAAGTGAAAAGTGAAAGGGAAGTTGCTCAGTCATGTCCCAACTCTTCCCAACCCCATGGACCGCAGCCTACCAGACTCCTCTGTCCATGGGATTTTCCAGGCAAGAGTACTGGAGTGGGTTGCCATTTCCTTCTCCAGTGCATCAAAGTGAAAAGGGAAAGTGAAGTCGCTCAGTGGTGTCCGACTCTGTGTGGCCCCATAGACGGCAGCCCACCAGGCTCCCCCATCCCTGGGATTCTCCAGGCAAGAACACTGGAGGGGGTTGCCATTTCCTTCTCCAGTGCATCAAGGTGAAAAGGGAAAGTGAAGTCGAGTCAGCCGGGTCCGACTCTGTGCGGCCCCATGGACGGCAGCCCACACTACTACATGTAAAACTGGAGAGGGACATGGCACCCCGCCCAGTGCTCTCGCCTGGGAACCCCATGGACAGAGCAGCCTGGCGGGCTACAGTCCCTGGGGGTTGCAGTCAGACTCAACTCAGCAACTAAACAACGAAAACATGTAAAACAACAAGGACCTCCTGTGCACGGGCACCCTCTACTCGGTACTTCGTAATAATCTATAACGGAGGAAACCTGGAAAAATATACACGTGACGTGTAACAATCACCTTGCCGTACAACTGAAACGCAGCACTCTAAGCTGCTAGACCAAGTGCGAGGGCAGGCCCGGGTGCATCTTCAAGGCCTGCACGCTCGCTGCTACCGCAAAGGGGGCGCACCCAGCTTAACCGCACACTCACTCTCCTGGCTGAAGAGGCGGGGATGGCGCTCTGCAGGGCTGCAGGGGTCCGCTCGGCGACGCTGCTCCTGCACTCAGAGCTGGGACGGCTGGGGACGGCGCCCGGCCCGCCATCTGGGGTGAAAGGCAGAAGCAACAGGTGCGTTAGGAAACCCTTATGCGAGTCTGTACTGTTCTAACACAAAAGATTTACCATCATCACACAGATCACCAGGGCCATGGAAGGCTTAGTTTCCAACCACGATGAAACCTCCGGCAACCCCTGCCTCTTACAAGAAAACAGGCTCAAGTGAGATTCTGTCTTGACACCAATTGCCACATGAACAATGGACAGCCTTCTCCTCACTATGCGTCACACATACAATCCATCAGTAAGTACAGGTAGAATCCCCTCTGGGGGCCGGGCAGAGAAAGCCAGAGGAAGCGCAAGACAGCCCTTGCTTCCTAGGCCAGCAGAAAAAGAAGAGGCCAGACAGCGAGCGATCACGGTGACACACAAGGTCCCGCACGCCCAGCGCCGAGCGAGGCGGGCTCCGAGAGGAGCCGCCCTCCGAGGGCGGGAACGCGGGGAGGCTGCAGGGCGCCCGGGATCGGGCGTGGCGGGGGGGTCAGGCAGGGGCAGCCTGCAGGGGAAGAGCACTCTCCTCTTGGGGCGCTCCTGGGGGGCGCGGTGTCGACGCAAGGTAGAGGGCTCCCTCCTGGGGTGTCGGCAGAAACCTGTCTGCTTGTGCCCAGGGGCTGCTGCGCCTCTGGCCCCTGGACCCCAAGGCCCAGCCCCGCGACCCCGCGAGGCAGTCTTCCTGGGCAGAGACGTTCAGAATGCCCTGAATATTCACAATGACCACAAGAGCTGTCCCAGGGCTGAACTGGTGAGCCTATACCCTGGGTGTGCCCTCCGCCCCCCACACATTGACCCCAGGCCTGACCCCTGACCGTCTGTGGCCCCTGGGGCTAGGCATGCCCCCCCAACCCCAACACTGACTCTGGGCCTGACCTGTGACCTTGTAGCCCCTGGCCTGCATGTGCCCCCCCAACACTGACTGCAGGCCAGACGTGGACAAGGGGAGTACTCCCCTGAAACGGCGGAAATCAAGTCAGTAAAGGAGACCCCCTCACAGAGCGGGTGCCCGGGATGGGCAGGCTCCGGGGGGACGTACACTCGACTATCAGCCAAGGTGGGCCCGCCCCCTCACTGCAAACCCTGCATCTTCTCGGGACGCCTCGGGAGGGGAACAGGTGGTGACCGCAGGCCCTGGCCTGTGGAGTCTGAGCTCACACGAGCCCCCAGCTATCCGGCAGAGCCCCTGCCGCAGGCAGGACCCCCAGCAAAGCCCAGATCTGCCCGCGCCCCCTGCCCGTGAGCGGAGACCCCGGGCTAACCCGGGGCCCGGCGTCCCTTTCCAGGCGTCTGCCTGCCCGCACATGGCGACGCCAGGCTAACCCGGAGCCCAGTGTCCCCTGCCCACGAGTGGAGACCCCGGGCTAACCCGGAGCCCAGTGTCCCCTTCCAGGCATCTGCCTGCCCGCACGTGGCGACCCCAGGCTAACCTGGAGCACAGCATCCCCTTCCAGGCGTCTGCCTGCCCGCGAGTGGAGAGCCCGGCGTCCCCTTCCAGGCGTCTGCCTGCCCGCGAGCGGAGACCCCGGGCTAACCCGGAGCCCGGCGTCCCCTGCCCGCGAGTGGAGACCCCGGGCTAACCCGGAGCC
>SJYQ01095324.1:0-16553 GCA_006410935.1 Redunca redunca
GAGAGTCCCTTGGACTGCAAGGAGATCCAACCAGTCCATTCTGAAGGAGATTAACCCTGGGTTTTCTTTGGAAGGAATGATGCTGAAGCTGAAACTCCAGTACTTTGGACACCTGATGCGAAGAGTTGATTCATTGGAAAAGACTCTGATGCTGGGAGGGATTGGGGGCAGGAGAAGAAGGGGACGACCCAGGATGAGATGCCTGGATGGCATCACGGACACGACGGACGTGAGTCTGAGTGAACTCCGGGAGATGGTGATGGACAGGGAGGCCTGGCATACTGTGATTCATGGGGTTGCAAAGAGTTGGACACGACTGAGCGACTCAACTGAACTGAACTGAAATATCTACTTTTGAAAATTTAAATTATACAACTGTATATATGAATTTTTGTATTAAATATCTATGCAGCATTGAGAAAGAAATGATTATACTAACAAAATTCCTCAAAAGGGGCTACAATAAGAGCTGGCCATTTTAAGGAGACCACAGGTAAGAATACTGGAGTGGGTTGCCATTCCCTCCTCCAGGGGATCTTCCCATCCCAGGGATTCAACCCAGGTCTCCTGCACTGCAGGTGGATTCTTTATCATCTGAGCCACCAGAGAAGCCCTTGTACTGTTTTAGCCTCATATGAAGTGTTTAGTTTCAAATTTAATTTGCTGTTTTTAACAATGTCATAAATAATACTTTAAAACTTTTTGGGGAATACTGAGTATACAAAGATTCAGATTTTCAAATTAGATTCATTAAAACTAGAAATCTTGTCTTCTCTCAAAGTTTATACTGATGTAAAGAACTGAAGCACCCAACAGAATAAGAGAAATGAAGGATCTAGAGAATAGTGAAAGTACTTTCTTGCATTATTTAAATGTTCTTTGACCCAGAATAGATAAGTTTTCTAGATGAAGTATGTGAGTTATTATACCAAAGTTGGCAAATATTTATGCTACAAAAAAAAAAAATCTATTTTATATGCCAGAAAATTGCACAGCTCTAATAGGGAATAATAAATCTGACTCCATATTAGATGTCTCTTTAACTTTTGTGTTCTGTTGGGTTTTTTTGGTACAAGTTAAGCCTCTTGATGAAACTGAAAGTGGAGAGTGAAAAAGTGGCTTAAAGCTCAACATTCAGAAAACAAAAATCATGGCATCTGGACCCATCACTTCATGGGAAATAGATGGGGAAACAGTGGAAACAGTGTCAGACTTTATTTTGGGGGGCTCCAAAATCACTGCAGATGGTGACTGCAGCCATGAAATTAAAAGATGCTTACTCCTTGGAAGAAAAGTTATGACCAAACTAGATAGCATATTCAAAAGCAGAGACATTACTTTGCCGACTAAGGTCCATCTAGTCAAGGCTATGGTTTTTCCTGTGGTCATGTATGGATGTGAGAGTTGGACTGTGAAGAAAGATGAGCGCCAAAGAATTGATGCTTTTGAACAGGAGGAGAAGGGGACGACAGAGGATGAGATGGCTGGATGGCATCAGTGACTCAATGGACGTGAGTCTGAGTGAACTCCGGGAGATGATGATGGACAGGGAGGCCTGGCGTGCTGTGATTCATGGGGTTGCAAAGAGTCGGACATGACTGAGCTGAACTGAACTGAACTGAACTGAATCACTAGCCCAAAGGAACATTGACTATAGTTTAAAGAATACACAGTGGTCCATCTCCAGGGACCCTCCTTTCCATGCCTGAACAATACCTTTCTTCAGTTCACAAGAAACGTTTTGATCCAGCCTAACTAAAGAGCCTCTTGGTGAAAGTGAAGGAGGAGAGTGAAAAAGTTGGCTTAAAGCTCAACATTCAGAAAACTAAGATCATGGCATCCAGTCCCATCACTTCATGGCAAATAGATGAGGAAAAAGCAGGAACAGTGGTTGACTTTATAATTTTGGGCTCCAAAATCACTGCAGATGGTGATTGCAGCCATGAAATTAAAAAGGCTTACTTCTTGGAAGGAAAGTTATGACCAACCTAGAGGGATCGGGAGCAGGAGGAGAAGGGGACGACTGAGGATGAGATGACTGGATGGCATCACTGACTCGATGGATGCGAGTCTGAGTGAACTCTGGGAGTTGGTGATGGACAGGGAGGCCTGGTGTGCTGTGATTCATGGGGTCGCAAAGAGTTGGACACAACTGAGCAACTGAACTGAACTGAAGACAGCATATTGAAAAGCAGAGACATTACTTTGCCAACAAAGGTCCATCTAGTTAAGGATATGGTTTTTCCAGTAGTCATGTATGGATGTGAGTGTTGTACTATAAGGAAAGCTGAACACAGAAGAATTGATGCTTTTGAACTGTGGTGTTGGAGAAGACTCTTGAGAGTCCCTTGGACTGCAAGGAGATCCAACCAGTCCATTCTAAAGGAGATCAGTCCTGGGTGTTCATTGCAAAGACTGATGTTGAAGCTGAACCTTCAATACTTTGGCCACCTGTTGTGAAGAGCTGACTCACTGGAAAAGACCCTGATGCTGGGAAAGATTGTGGGCAGGAGGAAAAGGGAATAACAGAGGATGAGATGGTTGGGTTGCATCACCAACTCAATGGACATGGATTTAAGTAGACTCTGGGAGTTGGTGATGGACAGGGAGGCCTGGTGTGCTGTGGTTCATGGGGTCGCAAATTCGGACACTACTGTGTGACTGAACTGAACTGTGAATGGCTGCAGAATAGAAGAAATGAACATAAACTATATAGAGTCTGGCCAAAATCTGGAAATACGTGCAAAAATTTTGACCTTTTTAGTTTACCTCCTCCTCACTTCCTCCATGTTTGTTCTATAAAAAGAAAAAAACAAAAAAAAACTAGTATCCAGATCCCAGAAAGATGGTTCTTAGGGACACTAATTCACCATCTTCTTGGTCTTATGGCTTTCTGAATTAAGTCACTATTTCTTTCCCCAACAACTTGTCCCTTGATTTATTGGCCTGTCATGTGGTGAGAAATATGAACTTGGACTCCTTAATGTAGCTTCTGTGACTATGGAGCCATGCACTATAAATACATAGTTTCAGGGATTACCTATAATACATAATCCTTAACTCAGATTCCTGGCAAATTTCAATGGTCTCTTTACCCATTGTTACCTCTCATGTCAAGAGGGGATTCGACCTTGAAGACTTAAATACAAGATATGACACCTTTGTAGCATTGTTTTCTTAGGCCAGTTAGCAAGATGACAGACATAAAAGCAGAAATAAATGGGACCTAGCCAGACTTAACAACTTTTGCAGGGCAAAGAACGTCATGAAACGAAGTGAAGTGAAAGTCGCTCAGTCCAACTCTTTGTATCTTACTCTCTGTGGACCCCATGAACTATACAGTCCATGGAATTCTCCTGGCCAGAATACCGGAGTGGGTAGACTTTCCCTCCTTCAGGGGATCTTCCCAACCCAGGAATTAAACTCAGTTCTCCTGCATTGCAGGTGGATTCTTTACCAGCTGAGCCACAAGGGAAGCCCAAAGAACATTATAAACAAAGTGAAAAGAAAAAACCTATGAGCTAGAGAAAATATTTGCAAATGATGTGACTGAAAGGGCTTTTAATTTCAAAAATACACAAACAGGTCATACAATTTAATAACAGGAAAGGAAAAACCTAATCCAAAAAAAAAAAAAAGAGCAGAAGACCTAAATTGACATTTTTCAAAAGACATACAGATGGTCAACAGGCACATGATAAGATGGTCAACATCACTAATCATTAGACAAATGCAAATAAAAACTACAATGAGGTATCACCTAATATGGTCAGATGGCCACCATCAAAGAGTCTATAAATAATAAATGGTAGAGAACCTGAGGAGAAAAGGAAACCCTCCTACACTGTTAGTGGGAATGCAAATTGGTGCTGCTACTTTGGAAAATACTATCAAAGGTCCTTAAAAACCTAAAAATAGAATTGCTGTATAATCCACTAATCTCACTTCTAAGCATATATCTGAAAAATATGAAAGCCCCAATTTGAAATGGGATACATGTACCCCAGTGCTCACAGCAATACTATTTACAATAGTCAAGACATGGAAGCAAATTTAAGTGTCAATCAAAAGAGGTGGTATATATAGTACATTATTTACTACATACACACATGATGGAATACTACTCAGTCATAAAAAGAATGAAATAATGGCATTTGAAGCAACATGGATAGCCCTAGAAGTTATCATATTAAATGAAGTAAGTCAGACAAAGACAAATAATATATGATATCACTTATAAAATCTAAAATACAGTACAAATGAACTTATTTAAAAAAAAGAAACAGACTCACAGACAGAAAACAAACTTATGGTTACCAAGGGGAAGAGGATGGAAGGAGTAAATTGGCAGTATCTGTTTAACAGATGCCCTCTATCATACATAAAACAAAAGACCAGATATAGTGTATAGCAGAAGGAACTATATTCAATATCTTGTAATAAACTCTAATGAAAAAGAATTTTCAAATGAGTGAGAATATATACATATTTATACATATTACCAAGTCACTTTGCTATACATGTGAAATTAATATCATACTATAAGTCAACCGAACTTCAATAAAAAATAAAAGAGGAGACTGGACAAATGAGTATCTCATCATCCTTCACAAAGGAAATCTGTGAATTTTTGGCCAACTGCTCTAACTCCATTCTCTTTGCATACACCAAAAAAGCTTAGTAAAAAAGTCATCACAAAACATGACAAGAGACAATGTAGTAATTCCACATGTCTAAGCCAGGACTCAAATTCTAGAAAGCTTGGCAATGATGCTAACAAAACTGTCTTGAAAGGTACAGCATGGCTAACAGAATTGAAGGCACAGTGATTACTATACGTTTGTTGAGGAAAATCGCTATCATCAAAAAATTAACCATTTTAATGCTGAAGAATGTTCAAACTACTGCACAACTGCACTCATTTCACACACTAGCAAAGTAATACTAAAAATTCTTCAAGCCAGGCTTCAAAGGTACATGAACCATGAACTTCCAGATGTTCAAGCTGGATTTAGAAAAAACAAAGGAACCAGAGATCAAATTGCCAACATCTGTTGGCTCATCAAAAAAGCAAGAGAATTCCAGGAAAAAAAATCTATTTCTGCTTTATTGACTACATCAAAGCCTTTGACTGTGTGGATCATGACAAAATATGGAAAATTCTTCAAGAGATGGGAATACAATACCACATTACCTGCCTCCTGAAAAATCTGTATGCAGGTCAAGAAGCAACAGTTAGAACCAAACATGGAACAAACAACAGACTGGTTCCAAATTGGGACAGGAGTATGTCAAGGCTGTATATTGTACCCTGCTTATTTAACTTACATGCAGAGTATATCATACGAAATGTGGGGCTGGATGAAGCACAAGCTGGAATCAAGATTTCCAGGAGAAATAGCAATAACCTCAGATATGCAGTGACACCACCCTTATGGCAGAAAGCGAATAAAGACTACAGAGTCTTTTGATGAAAGTCAAAGAGGAGCATGAAAAAGCTGGCTTAAAACTCAACGTTAAAAAAAACTAAGATCATGGCATCTGGTCCCATCATCTCATGGCAAATAGATGGGGAAACAATGGATACAGTGACAGACTTTATTTTGGGGGGCTCCAAAATTACTGCAGATTGTGACTACAGCCACAAAATTAAAAGATGTTTGGTCCTTGGAGGAAAACCTATAACAAACCTAGATAGCATATTAAAAACCAGAGACATTTCTTTGCCAACAAAGGTCTGGGTCTGTCTAGTCAAAACTATGGTTTTTTTCCAGTTGTCATGTATGGACGTGAGAGTTGGACCATAAAGAAAGCTGAGTGCCAAAGAACTGATGACTTTGAACTGGTGTTGGAGAAGACTCTTAGCCCCTTGGATTGCAAGGAGATTCAACCAGTCCATCCTAAAGTAAATCAGTCCTGAATATTCATTGGAAGGACTGATGCTGAAGCTGAAACTCCAATAACTTGGCCACCTGATGCGAAGAACTGACTCAGTGGAAAAGACCCTCTGATGCTGGGAAAGACTGAAGGCAGGAGGAGAAGGGGAAGACAGAGGATGAGATGGTTGGATGGCAACACTGACTTATGGACATGAGTTTGAGTAGACTCCTGGTGTTGGTGATGGACAGGGAGGCCTGGCATGCTGCAGTCCATGGGTTTGCAGAGTTGGACACAACTGAGTGACTGAACTGAATGTTTTAAGGAGTGTGTAAATACCTATGCTCTGCTGAAGTTTATTTTATACACTCTTAATTATTAAAATAAAACATCTCAATTGTTATAAACAATAAAATACTGATACGGATTATGACTAATGAAGCAAACAAACACCACTATCTAGAAGTCTTTTTCACACAGAGAACAGAAGAAGGTTGCTTTCTGGTTTTTGCTAGGCATCTATCACATGTAAGAATATGGTATTATTTGTAACTTTTTAAAACTCATAGTCTGCTTTAAAATGCACATTTAAGTCTGAATGTTGTGATATTCTGAGCTTCCTAGGTAAATGTATTTGTGGACCATAACTCACATAGCTCCTTCCTCTCCTTGCCTTATGTGATTGGCTTTGTAATTCCATTTGTTTTTCTCTCATTTTTCTTTTCCCTCACTTCTTCCCCTCCTTCCTACCTATTGAAAAAAGTGTCTGCTTCTGAAAATGTCCATATCCATTTATAGCACTGATTAGAGTGTACTAAAATTTGAATAAGCAAGAGATATTACATATACCACCTATGCCACTCTACCTCAATTTCCTCATACTAAAATGGGAAGGAAGAGTTGAATATTCCTGAAATTCTCTGTAGCTTAAATACCCTGAAAGTTTAGTAGTTTTCTTTCCTTTTTTAAGTGCTAGTCTTTTAATATTGGGACTGAAATCGAAAGTGATGGTATTTGATACAATTTTCTCAGCAAATGGATATATAGAAATATTTTCAATGGCAAGCCATTTAAAGGAAAATAAATGAGTTCATAAATATCTTGGAATATATTGGAGGGAAAATACAACTAGATAATTTATCTGTATATTAATGTCCAGTTAATTGTATGCTTTTATTCTGACTTTCAAATTCCTCTAGATTTCATTTTTGGCTGTGTTGGGGCTTTGTTGCTGTGTACAGGCTTTCTCTAGTTGCAGTGAGTGGGGGTTATTATCTTGTGGCAGGGCATGGGCTCTAGAGCACAGACTCAGGAGTTGTGGAACATTGGCTTAGTTGCCCCGTGGCATGCGGAATCTTCCTGGCCCAGGGACTGAACCCGTGTCCCCTGCATTGGCAGGTGGCTCCTTATCCACTGTACCACCAAGGAAGTACCAAATTAACCCAGACTTAATGGAATATTTTTATAAAACTTATATTTTTGGTTAAGAAGTGGGACGTATTTTATCAACATTATTTCACTGTACAAATAACTTATTTTTATTGAAATTCTAGGTACACTGGTTATCTGAGTTAGCATTGTCTTAATTGCTTCAGAGACATTTTCTCATTTAATTATTATAACGACCCAGTGAGATACAGAGACTTTTTCATACACTGAAGTTTTAAATTCATCCTAAAGTTTATCTCATTTCGTAGCTCTAAGGGAATGATATCTTGGTAACTCTCGTTTATGAATGATGCATTGAAAATTCACCTTACTCTTATAAAAACAACCCAGGTATATGCACTCTGAATAATGAAAGTGAATGCCTTCTGCAGTTAAAGAGAAAAAATATGTCCCAACATAATTATGAAACATAATAATCTAGCAGCTATAGAATAGCCCATACCCAAAGACACAAACTCTGGCTGAAAAAATTATGACTATCTTTATCTATATACACACACTAGGCAATTGATCCAATGAATAAATATTTCAACTTGTTTTTGTGCACAGGTAAAAATAGAAATTCAAACTATGGAAATTAAAACCCTGGTTTCCTCCAGAGTAAATTATTCTTCTATGTAACACTACATTTATGAATTTTTTCCTTTGCAATGCTGGCATTGATTCATACTTCTGTTAGGCATATGTATAATGTAATGTAGTTTAAAAAACATTAGTGTCAGAGTGGTTGCTTCTGTGCCTGGAGCAATATGACAATCACATGGCCAAATAAGCTAAACAAATGAAAATATAAAATCCTGAATATGAGCATAAGTGATTTTAGAAGAGATTTTAATGTATCATAGTGAAGTACACAGATTGCAATNGAAGTACACAGATTGCAATATAATAAGTTTTTAACACATAAAGAATGATTATAATAATTAACATAAAGTCCTTCCTATGCATTCTATATAATATATGCCATTATAATTGGAAAAAAAGCCTCTTCAAGGTTACAACTAGACTGTAATAAATTTTTGTTAAGTTTGTTGAAGTATTTACCATTGTTCTGATTTCCAAGCAAGCAAAAACTTCATTAAAGAAAAGGCAATTAATTTTAAAAAGCTTTAAATTGCAACTAATGAGGCTACAGGATTCATTACCAGTGAAGGTCACAGAGCTAAACAGAGCCCTGAATTTATCTTTAGCTCCAGTTGTATGGCTGACTGACAGAGATGAGCATTACGAAGTCTATCACACAGCAACCAAAGTCTATCACATAGCAACCAATCAAGCTACCACCCAGCAACAGGACCACAGCAAGGCAATCTAATCAGAACAGCATCAAAGTGGAGTCTATGGACTATGTACATCATGAAAAGTGAAAGTTTCTCAGTTGTGTCGGACTCTTTGGTACCTCATGGGCTATAGAGTCCATGGAATTCTCCAGGCCAGAATACTGGAGTGGGTAGCCAGTTCCCTTTTCCAGGGATCTTCCCAATCCAGAAATCCAATCCAGGTCTTCTGCATTACAGGTGGATTCTTTACCAACTGACCACCAGGGAAGCCCAAGAATACTGGAGTGGGGAGCCTTTCCCTTCTCCAGCAGATCTCCCTGACCCAGGAATTGAACCTGGGTCTCCTGCATTGCAGGGGGATTCTTTACCAGCTAAGCTACCAGGGAATCCCCATGTACATTATATTAAGTTCCAGTTTCTTTCTCAAATGATTTAACTCTAATTTTGTAAAAAAGTGTTTACTTAAATATTGAAAGTGCCCAATGCTTCTTAATGAGAAATTCACATCTTCTATCTTAGTTAACACTTTTATGCTCTTTTAAATATCCTCTGGGAATAAAATATTTTACTTAATATTGAAAGTGCCCCATGCTTCTTAACATAAGAAGTGGTGGTGGTGGTTTAGTCGATAAGTAGTATCTGACTCTTTGCAACCCTATGGACTGTAGCCCACCAGGCTCCTCTGTCCATGGGATTCTCCAGGCAAGAATACTGGAATGGGTTGCCATTTCCTTCTCCAGGGGATTTTCCCAACCCAGGAATCAAACCCAGGCCTCCTGCCTTTCAGGGTTTACCAACAGAGCTACAGCACACATCTTCTATCTCAGTTAACACTTTTATGCTTTCTTAAAAATCCACTGGGAATAAAATATTTTACTTAATGAATCAACAAAGTACCAAAAGCAACTTATGACTATGGTATTGACAGAATGTTCCATATAGAAATCAATGAAAAGTACCATGTAAACTACCTTTTGGGGGCTGCACTGGTATTGAAAAGTATTTCCTAAACATATTTTGATAGTCATTTATTTGTTCCCTTTATTAATGTCTGTTCATTTACTTATCCTCTCATTCAATTTTGAACAGTTAAATAACTATATAACAAACATTATATAAGATTGTAGGAATAAGAAAATAAATATAAAATGGGCCCTCCCTAAAGAAATGTAGACTCCATTGAAGATAGTAAGGTTCACATTCCAAGTAAAATAAGTGTCATTAGCACAAGGGGGTTCAGGATGGGGAACACGTGTATACCTGTGGCAGATTCATGTTGATGTATGGCAAAACCAATACAATATTGCAAAGTAATTAACCTCCAATTAAAATAAATACATTTATAGTTTTTTAAAGGTAAAATAAAAAAGACTTCCAGAGAACAATGAACACTTGATCAATGTAACTCACCTCCATAAAAATGTATTTTTTAAAAAATCTACTATTCTAGAGGCATCAGCAGCTTTTAAAGCTCCCCAGGTGATTCCGAGAGTGGCCAGGAGAGGGATCAGATCAGGCTGGTTGACATTTGTGGACAAGCTGGGCTGTGGTGTGAGCCTCCCTCAGAGAAAGCAGGGATAAATTGTCACCATCTTGGCAGATCCCCAGAAAAGCAATGAAAAGGAGCCACCTGCATTAGGGTATCTTGGGCAGTGTGGGGACAAAACCTGACTCCCTTACCTTCATGCCAGTTCTGACCTCCCTGTTTGCATTTTCTTAGGAGCAGATGCTTTCTTTCAGAATTTGATTTCACTGCCACTTGCTCCCCAAATCCCCTAGTTGGGAGGAGAGTGGGGAGCCGAGACACACATATTCAGCAGGCTTTTCAGTCACCCAATATCAATAACCTCAGATATGCAGATGACACCACCCTTATGGCAGAAAGCGAAGAGGAACTAAAATGCCTCTTGATGAAAGTGAAAGTGGAGAGTGAAAAAGTTGGCCTAAAGCTCAACATTCAGAAAATGAAGATCATGGCATCCAGTCCCATCATTTCATGGGAAATAGATGGGGAAACTGTGGAAACAGTGTCAGACTTTATTTTGGGGGGATCCAAAATCACTGCAGATGGTGACTGCAGCCATGAAATTAAAAGACACGTACTCCTTGGAAAAAAAGTTATGACCAACCTTGATAGTATATTCAAAAGCAGAGACATTACTTTCCCAACTAAAGTCCATCTAGTCAAGCCTGTGGTTTTTCCAGTAGTCATGTATGGATGTGAGAGTTGGACTGTGAAGACTGAGCACCGAAGAATTGATGCTTTTGAACTGTGGTGTTGGAGAAGACTCTTGAGAGTCCCTTGGACTGCAAGGAGATCCAGCCAGTCCATTCTGAAGGAGATCAGCCCTGGGTTTTCTTTGGAAGGAATGATGCTAAAGCCGAAACTCCATTACTTTGGCCACCTCATGCGAAGAGTTGACTCATTGGAAAAGACTCTGATGCTGGGAGGGATTGGGGGCAGGAGGAGAAGGGGACGACAGAGGATGAGATGGCTGGATGGCATCATGGACTCGATGGACGTGAGCCTGAGTGAACTCCGGGAGATGGTGATGGACAGGGAGGCCTGGCATGCTGCGATTCATGGGGTTGCAAAGAGTCGGACACGACTGAGCAACTGAACTGAACTGAACTGAGTTCATTCATTCAACAAATACACACAGCGGCTCTTGGAGGGCACAAGGAGTTGTGTCTGTTTTGTGTTTCCTGCACAGAGTGAAATAAAGTGTTGCCAATATAGACGGCAGCTTGCTGAGGGCATCTGCTGTCTCTACTCCAGACTTAAGCAGCAAATGCAACTTGATGAATGTCATTTCTATACAGACCTTTATGTTTACATGATCTCGCTGTGTCTGGCTCCGTAAACTTTGGTGATGTACCTCCTTGGGACCCTGCCATCTGGCTGTGACTGCCCTTGACCTCAACCACAAGTTTGTGAGGCTCCCATCATTGACACCTGGGCCCTGCTTCATGCATCTTCCCTGCTGTTTGGACTGTACAGTATTAGGGCAGCACAAGGAACTGATCCACCTCTCTTCTAAACCCAGCCCATGGGTGTCTCACTGGATCCTGAGAGTGACCCTGCGAGCCTGGCTCTGAATGGTAGAGTAAAAGTCATCAGGAAACAGAGAGTTCTTAGCCAGCAGTATTATGCTTACCTATATCAGACGTCTTAGGGAACTTATTTAGTATATTAAGATCACCAGTCTGTGTTGTTTTCCAGAGTGGAAATTGCCCTATTCCAGGAGAGTGAATCCCAAATGTGGCTGCATTGTCCATGGGCTTCTCTGTGAAAGACCTTTCTTGGCCAGGCCTCACAGTAGGTAACCTATGCCACCATCCTCAGGCTACTGTTATGGTAATGGTGAAAGGAGTGAACAAGCTTGCTCTACCCCCAGGCAGTGTCTGTCGTTTCATACCCTTTGGAGAAAGCTTTTCCTTTTAGTCTTGACAGCATGGCAAATTCCCTTCATTCTTTATTTTTGAATAAACTCCAGTGGTTTTTTCAGTTGGTTCCCAGTAAGGAAAGAGTGTAAATGGTGGGGAAAGCAAACTTGATTTTCAAAGATTTCTCAGTAATGCTCAGACAGCTCCACAATCGACTGTTTCAAGAAACCTCTGCTCTCACTTCACTTCCCCTCAATTCTCTGAGTAGGAACAATGAAGTTGATCTCCTTTTTCTTTCTGAACTGCAAGTGCTGCATGATATTTCAAGTTTGTTGTCCTGACATAAGCATCTAGCCAAGGATCATTCTCCTGATTTATACTCACTGGAGCTACCAGGTCTGGAGGAAGTTGGTAAAAATTATGGGGAAGAATGTGAACAATTTAGAGATGCCTCTAAGATCCTTGCTGATGCTCTGCAAAAGTGTGCAGATGACATGTACAACCTCTATGGTGGGAATGTACTGGTAGAGTTAGTGACTGTCAGATCATTCGACACATCCCTTATGAAGAAGACAAAGACTATCCTTGAGACAAAACAGGTGAAGGACCTCTCAACTCCTTATAACCTTGCCTATAAATATAATTTTGAATATCCAGTGGTTTTCAGCCTGGTACTTTGGATAATAATCAGCTTGGCCTTGACTCTGATTGTCACCTGTTACAATATTTGGAACATTGATCCTGGAAATGATAGAATCATTTATAGGATGACAAACCAGATTTGAATGGATTGAACTTTCCTTATGCCAAACTTGGAAAAAAAGAGGGTTTGGAATTGGCTGTTTCATTAAAATAAATCTTTTAATGTAGTTTAAACTAGATAGTACACTTTAAATTTATTTAAAAAATCAAATTTTGTTCTCTTTTGTGTGTGCCTGTTCTTTTACAGTGAATTATATAGTATTGCTGTGAGGTGACTTTTGTGATATAGATTCCATAATATGCTCAGATACGATGATACAACCATTTAATATAGTTATTCCATTTACTATTTGGAAATATGCACTGTAATAAGTAACATTTAGAATAGTTTGTGTTATTCATGTTGGCAAAATGCGCTGAATTTGAAATGTTTAACTTCCTTACACAGGACAGGATAAAGTGATATTTGGACTCTTATGTACTATGAACCATTTCTAAATGTCTTAATGTAAATATCTCTGAAACAGGAAAAGGTTTTTAACTTCAGTTAGCTATTAACTATGAATGTGCTTACACAGTCACGCAGATTTGGAATTGTATCTGATTGACAGATGATGGCTATTATTTTAATCTCTTCTGAAAGTTTGGTGATCTGAATGGTGAAGTGTGGATATTGAACACACTACACTGATATAAGAAGGAATTAGCTTTGTAGAGTTATAGACACTTGTAATCATATATACAAAAACATTTGGGGGACATCTTGAGACATGATTTCAGTCATTTTTTCCCTTGTGTAAAAAGGGTTTATGGTACAAAATTGTTCTATAGAAAGTTAAGTGTAAGTAGATACTCCCTCCTTTTAATGTAAAAATGGACAAATGTCTATAAAGAATGACAAATAAAGTTAATAATGATTTTTTTAAAAAAACTACCATTCTTGTACAGGAGTGTTTTGCTGGAACACTGGTCTGTTCTGACCAATTGGGCTTTAACTGAACTTGAAAATCTATAAATTGTGTGCATGTTTGTGCATATGTTTATATTCATATTTAATACTATGCTGTCCACATTTTAAAATATGACATTTCAGAAGTTAGAAAATATAGAAAGACTAATTTAAAGCCTACTGAATTATACTGACAATCTATTATGAGTCTCTGAATTACACCATCAGTATTACTGACAGCAAAGGAGGGGATATATACAATTGTGTAAAGAGAAGAGTAGTCAGAACTTGTGGCTTATTACATATTAAGAGTTGAAGGAGAAAAAGATCTCTAGCTTAAATAAATAGATTCTATCCTTTGAAATAAGGGAAACATATTTGAGGAGAACTGATATGAGAAAGAATCAAGAAAGATATGGGCATGTTGATTTTTATATGCCTGGATAACTGCTAACAGAAGAATTTCAAGGAGTCTAATAGGTAAATGAGAATGGAACTCACATAAAGTTATTTGGTCAGCATTTCCATCTTTAACCACAGAGAGTGAAACAATTAGTTTTGTGAGTGTCAAATAATAAATCTGTAATTATATATTTTTTCTTTCAGTGAATATCTNGAGCATTCTGTCTTAAAATATGGTATGAAGAAACATGAAAAAATGCTCAACATTAATCATTATTAGAGAAATGCGAATACTACAATGAAGTATCACCTCACGCAGTCAAACCAGCCATCATAAAAAATCTACAAACAACTCTTGCACTGTTAGTAAGAATGTAAATTGATACAGTCACTATAGAGAATGGAATGGAGATTCCTTAAAAAAAAACAAAAAACAACTATGAATAAAACTACCATATGATCCAGCAATACCACTATTGGGCATATACATTGAGAAAACCATAATTTAAAGTAATTAACCTTCAATTAAATTTTTAAAAAAATAGACACATGTACCCCAATGTTCATTGCTACACTATTTACGCTAGCTATGAGACAAAAGCAACCTATATGTCCATCACAGATGAATGGATAAAGAATTGTGGTACATTTACGTAATAGAATATTCAGTTCAGTTCAGTCACTCAGTCCTGTCCGAATCTTTGTGACCCCATGAATTGCAGCATGTCAGACCTCTCTGTCCATCATTAACTCCTGGAGTTCACCCAAACTCATGTCCATCAAGTCAGTGATACAATTCAGCCATCTCATCCTCTGCTGTCCTCTTCTCCTCCTGCCCCCAATCCCTCCCAGCATCAGTCTTTTCCAATGAGTCAACTCTTCGCGTGAGGTGGCCAAAGTATTGGAGTTTCAGCTTCAGCATCAGTCCTTCCAAAGAACACCCAGGACTGATCTCCTTTAGGATGGACTGGTTGGGTCTCCTTGCAGTCCAAGGTCTTCTCCAACACCACAGTTCAAAAGCATCAATTCTTTGGCACTCAGCTTTCTTCACAGTCCTACTTTCACATCCATACATGACCACTGGAAAAACCATAGCCTTGACTAGACGGACCTTTGTTAGCAAAGTAATTTCTCTGCTTTTCAATATGCTATCTAGGTTGGTCATAACTTTCCTTCCAAGGAGTAAACGTCTTTTAATTTCATGGCTGCAATCACCATCTGCAGTGATTTTGGGGCCCCCCCAAAATAAAGTCTGACAGTGTTTCCACTGTTTCCATCTATTTCCCATGAAGTGATGGGTCCAGATGCCATGATCTTCATTTTCTGAATATTGAGTTTTAAGCCAGCTTTTTCACTCTCTTCTTCACTTTCATCAACAGGCATTTTAGTTCCTCTTCACTTTCTGCCATAAGGGTGGTGTCATCTACATATCTGAGGGTATTGATATTTCTCCCAGCAATCCTGATTCCAGCTTGTGCTTCTTCCAGTCCAGCATTTCTCATGATGTACTCTGCATAGAAGTTAAATAAGCAGGGTGACAATATACAACCTTGACGTACTCCTTTTCCTATTTGGAACCAGTCTGTTGTTCCATGTCCAATTCTAACTGTTACTTCCTGACCTGCATACAGGTTTCTCAAGAGGCAGGTCAGGTGGTCTGGTATTCCCATCTCTTGGAGAATTTTCCACAGTTTATTGTGATCCATACAGTCAAAGGCTTTGGCATAGTCAATAAAGCAGAAATAGATGTTGTTCTGGAACTCTCTTCCTTTTTCCATGATCCATCGGATGTTGGCCATTTGATCTCTGGTTCCTCTGCCTTTTCTAAAACCAGCTTGAACATCTGGATATTACTCAACCATAAAAAGGAATGAATTTGAGTCAGTTCTAGTGAAGTGATGAAATGAAAACCTGTTATACAGAGTGAAGTCAGTAAGAAAAATAAATATGTCAACACATATACATGGCCTGAAGAAGAAAATATTTAATGCACGTCAATCAGAGTTGAACTTCCCTAGCTGTTAACACAGAATCCAGTGAAGAAGGAGGGACTGTATGTATAGGAGAGAAGAGAAAAAAATGTTTGAACAAAGTCCTGGAATAAACAGAAGTGATCAAATCAGGATAAGAGATAAAAAATGAAGCCTTGAAAGATTACAGGAGAAATGATGATATATTTATAAGTACAAAGGCAAAGTTTTAAAATATTTGCTTGTGGAATTACCTTTCAAAGTCTTTTTTTTTTTTTTTTTCATTTTCTGTTTGTGTGTTGGACATGACATAGAATTAAGTATCATCCAAGTTCAAACTCTACCTACTACTTACTAGCTGAGGGACCTACAGCATATAAAATCTGTGAAAATTTGTTTCCTCATTTGAATGATTGAAACAATAATTTCTATCTTAAGTAGTCACTGTGATAACTAAATGAGATAATGTGGAAAAATTTAGAATGTGTACCAAAATGAAAGGAGATTAGCAAATGTTTGCTCTCCTTCTAGTAAGAC
>SJYQ01095324.1:16695-27478 GCA_006410935.1 Redunca redunca
ATGAACACAATGGAACAAGAAGTTAGATAAGAAAATAAATGTGTTTTTAATTATTTATTTTTTCAAAATTCAGTGCCTATGATGGATGGTACAATGCAAGAATGCTCTCTAAATTATACTTAAATTAATATTAGAAGAAATTTTGCTATAGTAATCTTTTTGAAAAATAGCTAGTTACAGTTATCTAGTCCTCCTCACTTGTGTTTGTATTTTAGTCTTTTTAAAACAAGACTGATTTGAAGGAGAAAAACCATAGTTGTGTCCTCCTGGCAGGTCTGCCAAATGATGGCACCAAAGAATAAAACTTTAATTTTCTGAATATTCCTTAAGACACATACATCTGTAGCTCCCTTGTGAGTTTTAAGAATACTGTCTTATAAGTGCTAGTTCTTCCTTACAAATTCTGAAAATAAATTATACATGAACCATGAATCTTTGCCCTCACCTGGGAGACACTTCAAAAACAAGGATAAAGAAAAAGATTTAATTATAAAAATGAATAAATAAATAAAAGCTGAATGTTTTATCAAATTACCATATGTTTGGGGAAAGTATTTATCTTTATAAATTCATTAAAATTCATATCCATCTCTAAATTTATCATGTCTATTTCCCCATTACCCTCCTCTTCTAGCCCCCAAATAAACAAAACCACCAACCAGCCAAAATATTCACTATTTTATTCTACATTTGGTCAAAATATCTCTGTTTACCAAAATATCTCTATTTATCTCTATTTGGTCACTTGCATCTTGGATTTATTCAGAATTACTTCTTTCATCACTCCCTATGCAAATAACTATGGCCTCCAAATCAGACTAAATCCTCTGTCATCCCCTTCTCCTCCCACCTTTAATCTTTCCTAGCATCAGGGTCTTTTCAAATGAGTCATTTCTTCATATCAGGTGGACAGTCTCCAAGTACTGGAATTTCAGCTTCAGCATCAGTCCTTTCAATGAATATTCAGGAGTGATTTCCATTTGGATGGACTGATTGGATCTCCTTGCAGTCCAAGGGACTCAAACACCAGGGCAGGAGGAGAAGGGGACAACAGAGGATGAGATGGTTGAATAGCATCACCAACTCAATGGACATGAGTTTGGGTGGGCTCCGGAAGTTGTGATGGGCAGGGAGGCCTGGCCCACTGCGGTTCATGGGTTTGCAAAGAGTTGGATATGACTGAGCAACTGAACTGAACTGATACTATATCATGTTAGATGATCACTTTCATGTTTTAGTTTACTTAGCTAAAAGTTATTCCTGGAAATTGCCCTTTTAATAACTTCTCTAAAACCATAACTCATTTAATAAATATTTTGATAATCAATCATAAATATCTTCTTTTTTAACACCAACATTTTTCTTAGCTCTATAAGCAATATCCTATTTCTGGTTCTTTCTTGATGGAATAGGTTTAAAAACTCCTGTAGATCTCGTCAAGAAAATAGCAAAATATAGTTAGCGCATCTCCTGAAGTACAATCTCCTCTCAGATGCTACATGTTTACTGTATGTTTCTTTAATCTTGGACTGTACCATATTATGGGCTTCCCAGGTGGTACAGTAAGTTAGAATCTGTCTGCCAATGCCAGAGATGTGGGTTCTATCCCTGGGTCAAGAAGATCCCCTGGAGAAGGAAATGACAGCCCATTCCAATATTCTCGCCTGGGAAATCCCATGGACAGAGGAGCTTGGTGGGGTATAGTCCATGGGCTTGCAAAAGAGTCAGAGATGACTTAGTGAATAAACAACAGCACAGTGCTGTATTATAATGATTATTTAGCCCCGCTCCTTTCCACTTCTTCCATCTCTTCCCTATATACATCTAGTTGTTGTTGTTCAGTCACTATACCCCCGGTAAGAGATTAAGATTTAGTCACTCAGTTGTGTACAACTCTCCGGGACCCCATGAACTATTCCTGCCAGGCTCCTCTGTCTATGGAGTTTCTCCATGCAAGAATACTGGAATGGGTTGCCATTACCTTCTCCAGGGAATCTTCCTAACCTAGGAATTAAATCTGGGTCTCCTGCATTGCAGGCATATTCTTTACCATCTCAGCCACAAGGAAAACTGGGGCATCTAAATACAGTGGTAAAGTGACATGGTGTTAGTAGGGAGTCTGTGAAGGCAAACATGTTTTAGTTTAACTTTTTTTATACCATCTTTAAAGTATTTGAAATATCCCAAATAATCTGGAACTATACCAACGTCATGTAATAAACCACTTATACTGCAGATAAAAGGAAAAAAAATTGTTTTACTACTCTAAAATTACAAAATACAAAATTTTATTTTAGTACCTTAAGATTTTGTTCACAAACTATGAAATCTACAGTTTAGAAAATAATCTCTTTCAGAAAAATGAAGTTAAAATTCAAAATAAATAGCTAATGAGATTACTGGGCTAATTTCTACCTAGCTTATTAATGTCCTTTAGTTGTTTTACCCCCTCCAAAAGGTATTAGCATTCCATTCCCTTGTAACTCAATCAATATCTCCAAATAATATAATAAGATCCCACAAATGTAAATAATAAAGTTGACTTGTGATTAATTTTGAAAACATATAGTATTCATGAGTTGCTCTATTACTATTCTTATGTATTTAAAATTCTCTTAAAAACTACTTTTGGAGAAATAATTGACTCAGACATTCAATCTGAACATGCATTTGATGGTTATTAAACTCAGACACATGTCTACAGAATTCAAATATCTGATCTCCATTAAAATTAAAACATGAAATCAACCTCCTATTCATAATTGTACTGTGTTTTGACAAGTGTATCATCATAATCTGAACAACATGTTTGGATGTGCAACTAATTTTTTTTTCAGTAGACAGGAATACATTACTAGCATATAATTTGCTTTTTACAAATGTCCTCAGTTCAGTTCAGTTCAGTCGCTCAGTTGTGTCCAACTCTTTGCAACCCCATGAATCACAGCACACAAGGCCTCTCTGTCCATCACCAACACCCGGGATTTACCTAAACCCATGTCCATTAAGTCGGTGATGCCATCCAACCATCTCATCCTCTGTCCTCCCCTTCTCTCCTCCTGCTCACAATCCCTCCCAGCTTCAGAGTCTTTTCCAGTGAGTCAACTCTTTGCATGAGGTGGCCAAAGTACAAATGTCCTACGTGCCCATAATTTAAAAACGCTCTCATAAAAATCAGTGAGGTCATAAATAATTAGATGATGTAGACAGAAAACAGAACATGCAATATTTTTGAAATGCTTAGGGTACTCTCCATGGGGCAGACTACTGTTCATGCATCAATTAGTGTTAGATGAAGTGATATGGGGCACAGATATAAGTCTGTATACTAGGAGGATATGTTAGAATAAAGGTCCTCTCTTCGTAACTCATCACCATGCTATCATGAAAGAATGAGGAAGTGACAGGAAGAACATCCTTCCTCTTTTTCATTCACTATAAGACTACAGTTATGAGAAATTAACTTACAATGAAATAAATTACTTATTTGTTCATTTATTCAACAAATATTTTGAGTACCTATTATGTATAAATATATTGTTAAATGATATGAATTTAGAAATAGATATATAAACAATGATCTACGACTTCAAGGCTGAATTCCAAAGGGAGACACACAAGAAATAGTTATTAAACAACTAATTATATTGTGATAAGAGGAAAAAGTATAGAAAGGAAAAAGAGCCCTAATGCAGTATATGAAGTAAGGGGAGGTTTCTTTGTGATAATATCATTTCATCTGACATCTAAATAATGATTAAACTTGAGCTACCTAAGGAATGAAAGAGAAGTAGAGAGAATTACAGGCTCAGGAACATCTCATACAAGCGTTTTGATGTTGGATGAGGTAGGTACTAGGAAAAGCATTTTAAAAAGTCCGTTTGGAAGGATCACTGTGAATTGAGGAAAGAGAATTTGGAGGTTAAGGTTTGAAAGACAGAAACCATGAAAAATAATTTTTAAAAATGCCATTTGCAACAACATAAATAGGCCTAGAGATTGTCATATTTAGTGAAGTCAGAGAAAGAAAATTGTCATATGATATCGCTTATATGTGGAATCTAAAAACAATACTAAAAATGAACCTATTTACAAAGAACTTATTTACAAAACAGAAATGGAATCAGACATGTAGAAAACAAATATGGTTACCAAGAGGGAAAGAGGTGGAGAGGGAAAAATTGGGAAATTTGGATTGACATAGCCACACTAACATATACAAAATAGATAACTAATAATGACCTATTGTATAACGCAGGGAACTTTATTCAATATTCTGCAATAGCCTATATGGGAAAAGAATCTATAAAAGAATGGCTATAACTGTAGTCATATGTATAACTGACTGATTCAGTTTGATGTAACCTGAAACTAATACAACATTATAAATCAAATGCACTCCAATAAAAATTGAAAAAATAAATAAAAGTAAAAAAGAAGGCAAAAGCCAGATAAGGTAGGTTTATATAGACCATACCAAGCATTCTGAATCATATTTAAGAGAAATTAAAAGATTTTAATATAGTCTGCCAATATCAGGGCCAAGAAATATTAATGTATAAAGCCAATTATTTGTCCTTTTTTCTTTCATTACTTTACTATAGTAAAGTAAGTTCTTCACTCAGAAGCAGTGTTGGTGGGCTGCCAGTGAGTATATGTGATATTTTGCAAATATAAGGACAAAAATCCTTCAGGGGTAAGGGGGGCAGTATAATCTTCAACAATTTTCTCAGTTCAGTTCAGTCACTCAGTTGTGTCCGACACTTTGTGACCCTGTGGATTACAGCATGCCAGTTCTCCCTGTCCAACACCAACTCCCAGAGTTTACCCAAACCCAGGTCCATTGAGTTGGTGATGCCATCCAACCATCTCATCCTCTGTTGTCCCCTTCTCCTCCCACCTTCAATCTTTCCCAGCATCAGGGTCTTTTCAAATGAGTCAGCTCTTCCCATCAGGTGGCCAAAGTAATGGAGTTTCAGCTTCAACATCAGTCCTTCCAATGAACACTCAGGACTGATCTCCTTTAGGGTGGACTGGTTGGATCTCCTTGCAGTCCAAGCGACTCTCAAGAGTCTTCTACAACACTATAATTCAAAACCATCAATTCTTCGGCACTCAGCTTTCTTTATAGTCCAATTCTCACATTCATACTTGACTACTGGAAAAACTATAGCCTTGACTAGACAGAATTTTGTTGGCAAAGTAATGTCTTTGCTTTTTAATATGCTGTCCAGGTTAGTCATAACTTTCCTTGCAAGGAGTAAGCATCTTTTAGTTTCATGGCTGCAGTCACCTTCTGCAGTGATTTTGGAGCTCAAAAATATAAAGTCTGCCACTATTTCCCCATCTATTTGCCATGAAGTGATGGGCCTATTGGGATGGGAATGAAAACTGACCTTTTCCAGTCCTTTGGCCACTGCTGAGTTTTCCAAATTTGCTGGCATATTGAATGTACACTTTCACAGCTTCATTTTTTAAGATTTGAAATATCTCAACTGGAATTCTATTACCTCCACTAGCTTTGTTTGTAGTGATGCTTCCTAAGGCCCACCTGACTTTGCACTCCAGGATGTCTGGCTCTAGGTGACTGAACACACCATCATGATTATCTGGGTTGTGAAGATCTTTTTTGTACAGTTATTCTGTGTATTCTTGCCACTTCTTCTTAATATCTTCTGCTTCTTTTAGGTCCATACCATTTCTGTCATTTATTGAGACCATCTTTGCCTGAAATGTTCCCTTGGCCTCTCTAATGTTCTTGAAGAGATCTCTAGTCTTTCCCATTCTATTATTTTCTTCTATTTCTTTAAAAAAAATGCCAAAAAAAAAAAGCAAAAACTCTCTATATTGGTGCAAATAAGTCTCTGCCCTCTTTAGAATGGTAAAGATTCCAATATGATCATCTTCCACTAGGTGTATGACCAGTGATGAGATTTATGGTACTGGAGAGTAAGCACTGGCAATAACCAAGTTAGTCTTACTAACAGGATGGCCATACCACTGAGATTCTGCAGTCTCCAGTCTCGCAACCAGAGTCTCTTTCCTTTGCCACCTGGGGAATAAGGCTGAACTCACATCACAAAATGAATAATCTAGATCATCTTGTGTTATTACAAGTTTTCTCTGCTTTTAGAGCTTTTGCTGACCATTCAACAAAACATGAATATTTATACTTTCTGGTCATAAATTAGGAGATTCATTAATATATGCCCTTGAAAACTCCTTTTTAACCCATTCATTTACTTCTTTTAAATGTCTGATTATCTTATCAAAGCATTATTCCTAGATACTTCATCTCAGGCCTTCTTCTCTCATTTGAGGTAAAAGTTGAAAATGTGATTGTGCTGTTGAGGTCCTAACTACTAAGAGGTTTTACTTTCTTCACCATAATTTAGAATTACATAAAAGCAGGATTTCAATGTAGTTGTAATAAACTTTTCACCAGGACACACAAACAGTATAGTAGGCCAAGGAAACAGTATAGCATTATCTGTAAACTAGGCTTGAGTATTTTTCTCCTTAGACCAGTGGTCATAAAGATTAATGATAAAGTCACATATGTGTTTTGAGATGAGACACGAAGGGCAGCACAGTCATGTGGAGAGTATGAATCAACTTAACTAATGCCAATTTTGTGTAACTGTCTAGACTGCCTGAAATAATCTCATATGTACTACCCTAATCTTAAAATAAAATGCTGCTGGGAATGTCTAAATTTGTTGCTAATAAAACTTATTAACTCCCAAGTCACCATGTGCAGTTCAGTTTGGATAATCATCTCATATTTCACAGTTATACATTTTAGCTTATATTATTGTCCAGGAACAAGGAAATAACAATTTTTTCAAAAACTATTAAGATACCATAGATTTTTTTCTTCCAATCCTTGGGGTACATTCAGAATTTTATCCTAAGAAAATTTTATGCTATTTTAATGAGCTTTGCCATAGAGTTAAGCCAAACTTACCTTTGCAATAGACACTTAAGCAACACTAGACCAATGGGGTTATAATGGAGCAACAGTACAGTTGTATAATGGCACTTTACATCATTCAGAAAGCTTTCTGGGCTGATTCAATGCTAAACTTCTATAGTTTCCCTAGCTTTGAAATGAGTCTGAGAAGTATTATACATGATATGTGTTGCCTTCAAATCTTTGAAAAGCCTACCAAGCATTTCATGACTTGTTTTAGTGGAGTATAAAATAACATGTAGACACATGTTACTGTAGGTGAATATCTCAAGATTTCCAAATCTACTTAATGCTCAGTTACTCCACAAATACTGTAGACATCAGAATTTTCATGAAAAGAGTCTCTTCTCTTCTAACATAGCATCTAAAATACTTATCCTACTTAGGAATATATCTACCTAAAGAAACTAAAGACCTATACATAGAAAACTATAAAACACTGGTGAAAGAAATCAAAGAGAACACTAATAGATGGAGAAATATACCATGTTCATGGATCAGAAGAATCAATATAGTGAAAATGAGTATACTTACCCAAAGCAATTTATAGATTCAATGCAATCCCTATCAAGCTACCAGTGTTATTTTTCACAGAGCTAGAACAAATAATTTCACAATTTGTATGGAAATACAAAAAACCTCGAATAGCCAAAGCAATCTTGAGAAAGAAGAATGGAACTGGAGGAATCAACCTGCCTGATTTCAGGCTCTACTACAAAGCCACAGTCATCAAGACAGTACGGTACTGGTACAAAAACAGATGGAACAAAATAGAAAGCCCAGAGATAAATCCATGCACCTATGGACACCTTATCTTTGACAAAGGAGGCAAGAATATACAATGGAGAAAAGACAATCTCTTAACACGTGGTGCTGGGAAAACTGGTCAACTGCTTGTAAAAGAATGAAACTAGAACACATTCTAACACCATACACAAAATAAACTCAAAATGGATTAAAGACCTAAACATAAGACCAGAAACTATAAAACTCCTAGAGGAAAACATAGGCAAAACCCTCTCCGACATAAATCACAGCAGGATCCTCTATGATACACCCCCCAGAATACTGGAAATAAAAGAAAAAATAAACAAATGGGACTTAATTAAAATTAAAAGCTTCTGCACAACAAAGGAAACTATAAGCAAGGTGAAAAGACAGCCTTCAGAATGGGAGAAAATAATATCAAAGGAAGCAACTGACAAACAACTAATCTCAAAAATATACAAGCAACTTACGCAGCTCAATTCCAGAAAAATAAATGACCCAATCAAAAAATGAGCCAAAGAACTAAACAGACACTTCTCCAAAGAAGACATACAGATGCCTAACAAACACAAGAAAAGATGCTCAACATCACTCATTATCAGAGAGCTGCAAATCAAAACCACAAAGAGGTATCATTTCACGCGAGTCAGAATGGCTGCAATCCAAAAGGCTACAAGCAATAAATTCTGGAGAGGGTATGGAGAAAAGGGAATCCTCTTACACTGTTGGTGGGAATGCAAACTAGTACAGCCACTATGGAGAACAGCGTGGAGATTCCTTAAAACACTGGAAGTAGAACTGCCTTCAGTTCAGTTCAGTTCAGTCGCTCAGTTATGTCCGACTCTGCAACCCCATGAATCGCAGCATGTCAGGCCTCCTTGTCCATCACCAACTCTTGGAGTTCACTCAGACTCACATCCATCGAGTCAGTGATACCATCCAGCCATCTCATCCTCTCTTGTCCCCTTCTCCTCCTGCCCCCAATCCCTCCCAGCATCAGAGTCTTTTCCAATGAGTCAACTCTTTGCATGAGGTGACCAAAGTACTGGAGTTTCACCTTTAGCATCATTCCTTCCAAAGAAATCCCAGGGTTGATCTCCTTCAGAATGGACCTGTTGGATCTCCTTGCAGTCCAAGGGACTCTCAAGAAGTCTTCTCCAACACCACAGTTCAAAAGCATCAATTCTTCAGCACTCGGCTTTCTTCACAGTTCAACTCTCACATCCATACATGACCACAGGAAAAACCATAGCCTTGACTAGATGGACCTTAGTCAGCAAAGTAATGTCTCTGCTTTTCAATATGCTATCTAGGTTGGTCATAACTTTCCTTCCAAGGAGTAACTGTCTTTTAATTTCATGGCTGCAATCACCATCTGCAGTGATTTTGGAGCCCCTCCCCCAAAAAAAAGTCTGACACTGTTTCCACTGTTTCCCCATCTATTTCCTATGAAGTGCTGGGACCGGATGCCATGATCTTCATTTTCTGAATATTGAGCTTATGACCCAGCAATCCCACTGCTGGGCATACACACCTAGGAGACCAGAATTAAAAGAGACACGTGCACCCCAATGTTCTTCGCAGCACTGTTTATAATAGCCAGGACATGGAAGCAACCTACATGTCCATCAGCAGATAAATGGATAAGAAAGCTGTGGTACATATACACAATGCAGTATTACTCAGCCGTTAAAAAGAATATATTTGAATCAGTTCTAATGAGGTGCATGAAACTGGAGCCGATTATACAGAGTGAAGTGAGCCAGAAAGAAAAACACTAATACAGTATACTAACACATATATATGGAATTTAGAAAGATGGTAATGATAACCCTGTATGCAAGAGAACAAAAGAGACACAGTTGTATAGAACAGTCTTTTGGACTCCGTGGGAGAGGGAGAGGATGGGACGATTTGGGAGAATGGCATTGAAACATGTCTAATATCATTTGTGAAACGAATCGCAAGTCCAGGTTCGATGCAGGATACAGGATGCTTGGGGCTGGTGCACCAGGAAGACCCAGAGGGATGGCACAGGGAGGGAGGAGGGAAGGGGGTTCAGGATAGGGAACACGTGTATACCTGTGGTGGCTTCATGTTGATGTATGGCAAAACCAATACAATACTGTAAAGTAAGTAACCTCCAATTTAAATAAATAAATTTATATTAAAAAAATAAAATAAAATACTTATCCTCTCCTTTTCATCTACTACTGGGAGGAGAATACCAATGTCATAAGAGGATATCATTTGGGATAGCGAATTGGCCAAAGTCCTTTTTTTACTATAAGATGGTCAAGTTCCATCAAGACCAAATGGTTGTTCAGAATTCAAAAAATAACTTAACACTGAGGTAAGACACTGTATGTAGAGTAGTGCTGTTCTTGCCAGATTGGGGGGACAAAAAAAAAAAAACTGCTTCAAGTTTTCATAATTTCTCGATAGAACTTTTTTTAAAAGTCACAAAATCAAAAACAATATATCAGGTAGGAAGGCTTTTAGTTTATTCATTCCTTCATTCATTTGAAGAGAACATATCTAAAACATCAGTGACAACGAGTCATTATTTGATTAAAAATGTGATAATCCACTCATTTCCAAGATCCATCATCTTCATCCTTCTGAAATAATTGATAACTATAAGGGGGTGGGAGATAAATATTTATTATTTTGGTTAAAAATTTTAGATGGTTGACTGGGATTGGCCTATCTAGATTACTATGTATAAAAGAGATAACTAATGAGAACTGACTGCACAGCACAGGAAACTCTAATCAGTGGTCTGTGGTGACCTAAGTAGAAAGGAAATCCAAGGAAGAGGAGATGTATATACCCAACATCTAACAGTTATACTCCAATAAAAAATTTTAGATAGTTGAATAATGTTTCTTGAATTTTTCCAAAGCTGTGGTTTTTGATTGATATATTGATCAAACACTAATATATGATTACTATGTGCAGACATCGTTATCAGTGTTCCTTAAAATACAGAAATTTAGAATATATAATATTCAAGTACATACATAGAATTTATAGGCCAAA
>SJYQ01095324.1:45006-59438 GCA_006410935.1 Redunca redunca
CGAGACAACAAAAGAGACTCAGATCTATAGAGTGAACTGGTGGACTCTGGGGGAGAGAGGGAGGGAGAGGGTGGGATGAGATGGGAGAATGGCATTGAAACATGTATACTATCATGTAAGAAATAAATCGCCAGTCGATGTCTGATGCAGGATGCAGGATGCTTGGGACTGGTGCAAGGAGAGGACCCAGAGAGATGGTATGGGGTGGGAGATGGGAGGGGACTCGTGTTTGGGAACGCATGTACACTCGTGGTGAATTAATGTCAATGTTTGGCAAAACCAATACAGTAATGTAAAGTAAACTGAAGTTAGAATAAAAATTAAAAAAAAAAAAATCATGTCCATTTGCATCGGTGATACCATCCAACCATCTCATCATCTGTCATCCCCTTCTCCTCCTACCTTCAATTTTCCCCAGCATCAGGGTCTTTTCAAATGAGTCAGTTCTTTGCATCAGGTGGCCAAAGTATTGGAGTTTCAGCCTTAGCATCAGTCCTTCCAATGAATATTCAGGACTGATCTCCTTTAGGATAAACTTCAGAGAATGGGGCTGGGATTAGGCTGCTGGCACTGAGCCAGAGTTTCCACTGAGTCAGAGATCTCCATTGTGTTCTTGTGCACTGGCTTTTGGAACTCAAGAAAAGACCCTTTCATTTCTGGTGAAATTCCTCTTGGTAGATTGGACCTACGTTGATCTTTGGAGAGAGATTAAGCCCTAAGCCTTTGGAGTGGGAGCACTGATTCCAAGACCCTAGACTTCCAGAGAACTAACCCTAGGGAGTATCAAATGGTTAGAACTCATACAAAGGAAACCACGTGAATACAAGACCCAAGATCACCCAACCACCAGTAACACCCTGTGCAGGACACTGCATCTAAACAACAAACAAAACAAAAATACAAACCTAATCATCAGCAACCAGGATTATCACTTCACTTAGCCTTGCCCATCAGAGGAAAAACAAACAAACAAAAGCTCAGCACAAATCTCACCATAAAAGAAGCTTACACAAACCACTAGGCCAACCTTAGGAGGGGAGAAACCAAAAGGAAGAAAGAATTCAACCTTGAAGCCTGGGAAAGGAGACCTCAAAAACAGTAAGTAAAAAATAATAATAATGAAAAGGCAGAGAAATACTACACAGATGAAGGAACAAACTAGAAACACAGAACTGCAAATAAATGAAGAGGAAATAGGCAAACTACCTGAAAAAAGAATTCAGAATAATGATAGCAATGATGATCAGAAACCTTGAATACAAAATAGGGAAAATGCAAGAATCAATTAACAAAGAAAGATTGTTAGAATATTTAAAGAATAAACGTGCAGATACAAACAACACAATTACTGAAATTAAAAACAGTTAGAAGGAATCAGTAGCAGAATATCTGAAGCAGAAGAACAAATCAGTGAGCTAGAAGATAACATGGTGGAAATAAGTTATGAAAAGCAGAATAAAGTAATAAGAATGAAAAGAACTGAGGATAGTCTCAGAGACCTTTGGCACAATATCAAACACACCAATATTTGATTTATAGGGGTCCCAGAAGAAGAAGACTTCCCTGGTGGCTCAGATGGTAAAGCGTCTGTCTACAGTGCAGGAGACCTGGGTTCAATCCCTGGGTTGGGAAGATCCCTTGGAGAAGGAAATGGCAGTTCACTCCAGTACTACTGCCTGGAAAATCCCATGGACAGAGGAGCCTGGTAGGCTACAGTCCAAGGGGTCGCAAAGAGTTGGACACGACTGAGTGACTTCACTTTCATTTTCACTTTCAGAAGAAGAAGAAAAAACAGAAAGGGTATTAGAAAATTTTTGAAGAAATTATGGTTGAAAATTTCCCCAACATAGAAAGGGAAATAGTCAATCAAGTCCAAGAGGCACAAAGAGTCCCATACAGGATACACCAAAGGAGAAACATGCCAAGACACATAATAATCAAACTAACAAAGACTAAACAGAAAGAAAGAATCTTAAAAGCAGCAAGGGAGAAGTAACAAGTACAATAAAAGGAAAACTCCTCTCACTTAACAGCTAATCTTTCAGCAGAAATTCTTCAGGTCAGAAAGGAATGCAGGGTATATTTAAAGTATTGAAGGGAAAAATCTACAACCAGGATTATAGTATCCTGCAAGGATCTTGTTCAAAATTGATGGAGAAATAAAAAGCTTTTCAGACAAGCAAATGTTAAGAGAATTCAGTACCACCAAACCAGCTTTACAACAAACGTTAAAGGGACTTATATAGTCAAGAAAAAAGAGAAGAAAAAAAGATCTACAAACTCAATCCCAAACAATTGACAAAATAGCAATAGGAATATATATATATATATATGTATGTGTATGTGTGTATTACTTCAAATGTAAATGGATTAATTGCTCCAATCAAAAGACACAGACTGGCTGAATGAATACAATAACAAGACCAATAGATACATTGTCTAAAAGAAACCTACTTCAGACCTAAAGACACATATAGACTGAGATGAGAGTGGAAAAATATATTCTGTGCATGTGGGAAGCAAAAGAAAGCTGGAGTAGCAATCCTCATATCAGACAAAATAGACCTTAAAGAGTATTACAAGAGATTAGGAGTGACACTACATAATGATCAAGGGATCAATCCAAGAGGAAGACATAACAATTGTAAATATCTATGCACCCAACTTTAGAGTACCTAAATACATAAGACAAACACTAACAGGCATAAAAGGAGATACCAACAGTAACACAATAATAGTGAGAGACTTTAACACCCCACTCTCACCAATGGACACATCATCAAAACAGAAAATAAAGAAACACAAGTCTTAAATGATACATTAGATGAGCCATCTCATTGGGATATTCCATACAAATGCAGAAGAACACACCTTCTTCTCAAGTGGACATGGAACATTCTCCAGGATAGACTGTATCCTGGGACACAAATCAAACCTCAGTAAATTTAAGGAAGTTGAAATCATATCAAACATCTTATCTGACCACAACACTATGAGACTAGATATCAATTACAAGAAAAAAAAACTGTAAGAAACAGAAAGAATTACAGATTAAACAACATGCTTCTAAATAACCAACAGGTTGCTGAATAAATCAAAAGGGAAATCAAAAAATTTCTAGAAACAAATGACAATGAAAACAGGACAACTCAAAACCTATGGTATGCAGCAAAAACAGTTCTAAAAGGGAAGTTTATAGCAATACAATCCTACCTAAAGGAATAAGAAAACATTGAATAGACAACCTAAATTTATACCTAAAGCAACTGGAAAAAGAAGAACAAAAACCCCAAAAATTAGTAGAAGGAAAGAAAACATAAGATCTGAGCAGAAATAAATGAAAAAAGAAATGAAAGAAACAGTAGTAAATATTAATAAAACTAAAAGTTGGTTCTTTGATAACATAAACACTGACAAGCCTTTAGCCAGACTCATCAAGAAAACAAGAGAGAAGAACCAACTCAACGAAATTAGAAATGAATAAAGAGAGGTTACAACAGACAANTAACATAAACATTGACAAGCCTTTAGCCAGACTCATCAAGAAAACAAGAGAGAAGAACCAACTCAACGAAATTAGAAATGAATAAAGAGAGGTTACAACAGACAATGCAGAAATGCAAAGGATTATAAGAGACTATTATGAACAACAACATTATATTATGGCAATAAAATGAATAACCTGGAAGAAATTGACAGATTCTTAGAAAAGTTCTATCATCCAAGACTGACCCAGGAAGAAATAGAAACTGTGAATAATACAATCACAAGAACTGAAATTGAAGCTGTGATAAAAAATCTCCCAAAAAACAAAAGTCCAGGACCAGATGGCTTAACAGGAAAATTCTGTCAAACATTTAGAAAAGAGCTAATGCCTATCCTTCTAAAACTATTTCCAAAAACTGCAGAGGAAGTTTCCTCTTCCAACTCATTCCACAAGGCCACCATCACCCTGATACCAAAACCAGACAAAGACAACACAAAAAAGAAAACTACAGGCCAATATCACTGATGAACATAGATGCAAAAATCCTGAACAAAATTTTAGCCAAAAGAATTCAGTAACACATCAAAAAGCTCATACACCATGATCAAGTTGGGTTTATTCCAGTAATGCAAAGATTCATCAATATAAACAAATCAATGTGATACACCATATTAACAAATTAAAACATAAAACTATATGATCATCTCAATAGATGCAGAAAACACCTTTGACAAAATTCAGTACCCATTTATGATTAAAACTCTTCAAAAAATGGGCATAGAAGGAATCTACCTCAAAATAGTAAAGGCCATATATGATAAGCCTACAGTAAACATTATTCTCAATGGTGGAAAACTGAAAGCATTCCCCCTAAGGTCAGAAATAAGACAAGGGTGTCCACTCTCACCATTCAACATAGTTCTGGAAGTCCTAGCTACAGCAATCATAGAAGAAAAAGAAATAAAAGGAATCCAGATAGGAAAAGAAGAAGTTAAACTCTGTTTACAGATGACATGACACTGTACATAGAAAACCCTAAAGATAGTATCAGAAAGTTACTAGAACTAATCAGTGAATTTAGCAAAGTTGCAGGATACAAAATCAATACACAGAAATCACTTGCATTTCTATATAACAACAACAAAAAACCAGAAAGAGAAATTAAGGAATCAATGCCATTCACTACTGCAACAAGAATAATTAAATATCTAGTAATAAACTTACCTAAAATAACAAAAGAACTGTACACAGAAAATAATAAGACACTGATGAAAGAAATCAAAGACAACATACACAGATGAAGGGACATTCCATGTTCTTGGGTAGGAAGAAGCAATATTTTGAAAATGACTATACTACCAAATGCAACTACAGATTCAGTGTGGCCTCTATCAAATTACCAATGGTATTTTCTACATAACTAGAACAAAAAATTTCAAGATTCATATGGAAACACAAAAGTCCATGAATAGCCAAAGCAGTCTTGAGAAAGAGGAATGGAGCTGAAGGAATCAACCTTCCTGACTTCAGATTATACTACAAAGCTACAGTCATCAAGACAGAAAAACAGAAGCCACAAAAACAGACACATAGACCAATGGAACAAGATACAAAGCCTGGAAATAAATCCACACACCTGTGGGTTCCTTATTTTTGACAAAGGAGGCAAGAATATACAATGGGACAAAGATAACCTCTTCAATAAAAGGTGCTGGGAAAACTGGACAGCTACATGTAAGAGAATGAAATTAGAACACTTCCTAACACCATACACAAAGATAAACTGAAAATGGATTAAGGACCTAAATATAAGACCAGAAACTATAAAACTCTTAGAGGAAAACAGGCAGAACACTTGATGACATAAATCAGAACACAATCCTCCCTGGACCACCTCCTAGAGTAACGGAAATAAAAACAAAAGTAAACAAGTGGGACCTGATTAAACTTGAAAGCTTTTTCACAGCAAAGGAAACTATAAGCAAGGTGAAAAGACAATCCTTAGAATGGGAGAAAATAATAACAAATTAAACAAATGACAAAGGATTAATTCCCAAAATATACATGCAGCACATACAACTCAATGACAGAGAAACAAACAACCCAATCAAAAAGTGAGAAAAAGATTTAAACAGACATTTATCCAAAGAAGACATACAGATGGCCAATAAACACATGAAAAGGTGTTAACATTGCTTATTACTAAAGAAGTTCAAATTAAAACTACAAGGAGATATCACCTCACACTGGTAAAAATGGCAATCATCAAAAAGTCTACAAACAATTAATCCTGGAGAGGGAGGGAAAGCTCTTGCACTGTTGGTGGGAATGTAAAATGATGCAGCCGCTATGGAAGATGGTGTGGAGATTCCTTAAAAAACTAGGAATAAAACCACCATATGACCCAACAATCCCACCCCTGAGGAAACTAAAACTGAAAATGACACATGTATCCCATGGTTCACTGCAGCAGTATTTACAATAGCTAGAACATGAAAGCAACCTGGACATCCATTGACAGATGAATGGATGAAGAAGTAGTGGTATATATACAATAGAATATTACTCGGCGATAAAAAGGAATGCATTTGAGTCAGTTCTGATGAGGTGGATGAACATAAAACCTATTATACAGAGTGAAGTGAGTCAGAAAGAGAAGGATAAATATCATATTCTAACACATATATATAGAATCTAGAAAAATGATACTGAAGATTTATTTTCAGGCCAGCAATGGAGAAACAGACATAGAGAATAGACTTATGGACATGGGGAGAGGGGAGAAGAGGGTGAGATATATGGAAAGAGTAACATGGAAACTTACATTACCATATACAAAATACATAGCCAACAGGAATTTGCTATATGGCTCAGGAAACTCAACAGGCAATCTGTAACAATCTAGAGGGGTAAATGGGGTAGGAGATGGGAAGGTGGTTCAAAATGAAGGGGATATATGTACACCTATGGCTGATTCATGTTAAGGTTTGATATAAAGCAACAAAATCCTAAAGCAATCATTCACTAAAAATAAAAATTAAAAAAATAAACGAGTGGTACTCTTTTTCTTCCATCTTCATAAGAGGTGAAGATACATTATATATTTATGGAAAATTCAATACAAAAGAAAGAAAGGAAATATCAGTATTTACACACCAATAAAGAGATATATAAGGCAAAAATTGAGAGGGTTAAGGGAATAGTAGAGAACCATAAAATAATAGAGGCTTCACTACCCCACTCTCAATGATGGATAGAACAAACAGAAAGAAGTAAAGCAATTAAGTACTTGATGCGATACACAAACTAGATTTAACAGGGATGTGCAAAACATTCATCCTGAAACAACAAAGTACACATTCTACTCAAGTACACTCAAGACGTTGTTTCAGGATAGATCATAGGTTCAGTTCAGTTAATTTCAGTCACTCACTCGTGTCCAACTCTTTGCGACCCCATGAATCACAGCACTCCAGGCCTCCCTGTCCATCACCATCTCCCAGAGTTCACTCAGACTCACGTCCATCGAGTCAGTGATGCCATCCAGCCATCTCATCCTCTGTCGTCCCCTTCTCCTCCTGCCCCCAATCCCTCCCAGCATCAGAGTCTTTTCCAATGAGTCAACTCTTCACATGAGGTGGCCAAAGAACTGCAGTTTCAGCTTTAGCATCATTCCTTCCAAAGAAATCCCAGGGCTGATCTCCTTCGGAATGGACAGGTTGGATCTCCTTGCAGTCCAAGAGACTCTCAAGAGTCTTCTCCAACACCACAGTTCAAAGTATCAATTCTTCGGCGTTCAGCCTTCTTCACAGTCCAACTCTCACATCCATACATGACCACAGGGAAAACCATAGCCTTGACTAGATGGACCTTAGTCAGCAAAGTAATGTCTCTGCTTTTGAATATACTATCTAGGTTGCTCATAACTTTTCTTCCAATGAGTAAGCGTCTTTTAATTTCATGGCTGCAGTCACCATCTGCAGTCATTTTGAAGCCCAAAAAAATAAAGTCTGACACTGTTTCCCCATCCATTTCCCATGAAGTGATGGGACCGGATGCCATGATCTTCGTTTTCTGAATGTTGAGCTTTAAGCCAGCTTTTTCGCTCTCCTCTTTCACTTTCATCAAGAGGCTTTTTAGCTCCTCTTCACTTTCTTCCATAAGGGTGGGGTCATCTGCATATCTGAGATTATTGATATTTCTCCCGACAATCTTGATTCCAGCTTGTGTTTCTTCCAGTCCAGCGTTTCTTATGATGTACTCTGCATAGAAGTTAATTAAGCAGGGTGACAATATACAGCCTTGACGTACTCCTTTTCCTATTTGGAACCAGTCTGTTGTTCCATGTCCAGTTCTAATTGTTGCTTCCTGACCTGCGTACAGATTTCTCAAGAGGCAGGTTAGGTGGTCTGGTATTCCCATCTCTTTCAGAATTTTCCACAGTTTCTTGTGATCCACACAGTCCAAGGCTTTGGCATAGTCAATAAAGCAGAAATAGATGTTTTTCTGGAACTCTCTTGCTTTTTCCATGATCCAGCGGATGTTGGCAATTTGATCTCTGGTTCCTCTGCCTTTTCTAAAACCAGCTTGAACATCAGGAAGTTCATGGTTTACTTATTGCTGAAGCCTGGCTTGGAGAATTTTGAGCATTACTTTACTAGCATGTGAGATGAGTGCAATTGTGTGGTAGTTTGGCCTTGGAATGCGGAATGAAGCAGGGAAAAGGCTAATAGAGTCTTGCCAAGAAAATGCACTGGTCATAGCAAACACCCTCTTCCAACAACACAAGAGAACACTCTACACATGGACATCACCAGATGGTCAACACCGATATCAGATTGATTATATTCTTTGCAGCCAAAGATAGAGAAGCTCTATTCAGTCAACAAAAACAAGACCAGGAGCTAACTGTGGCTCAGATCATGAACTCTTTATTGCCAAATTCAGACTCAAATTGAAGAAAGTAGGGAAAACCACTAGACCATTCAGGTATGACCTAAATCAAATCCCTTATGATTATACAGTGGAAGTGAGAAATAGATTTAAGGGCCTAGATCTGATAGATAGAGTGCCTGATGAACTATGGACTGAGGTTCATGACATTGTACAGGAGACAGGGATCAAGACCATCCCCATGGAAAAGAAATGCAAAAAAGCAAAATGGCTGTCTGGGGAGGCCTTACAAATAGCTGTGAAAAGAAGAGAAGTGAAAAGCCAAGGAGACAAGGAAAGATACAAGCATCTGAATGCAGAGTTCCAAAGAATAGCAAGAAGAGATAAGAAAGCCTTCTTCAGCGATCAATGCAAGGAAATACAGGAAAACAACAGAATGGGAAAGACTAGAGATCTCTTCAAGAAAATTAGAGATACCAAGGGAACATTTCATGCAAAGATGGGCTCGATAAAGGACAAAAATGGTATGGACCTAATAGAAGCAGAAGATCATAGGTTAAGCCACCAAAAATTATTCTCTCAAAATTATCCAAGATAGGCTTCAACAGTATGTGAACTGAGGGCTCCCAGATGTTCAAGCTGGATTTAGCAAATGCAAAGGAACCAGGGATCAATTTTTCAACATCCGTTAGATCATGAAAAAAGCAAGAGACTTCCAGAAAAACATCATCTTCTTCTCTGACAATGCTAAAGCCTTTGACTGTGTAGATCGACCACAACTAACTGTGGAAAATTCTTCAAGAGATGGGAATACCAGACCACCTGACTTGCCTCTTGAGAAATCTGTATGCAGGTGAGAACGCAACAGTTAGAACTAGACATGGAACAACAGACTGGTTTCTAATTGGGAAAGGAGTATGTCAAGGCTGTATATTGTCAACCTGTTTATTTAACCTATATGCAGGGTACCTCACGTGAAATGCTGGGCTCAATGAATCACAAGCTGGAATCAAGATTGCTGGGAGAAATATCAGTAACCTCAGATACACAGATGACACCACTATTATGGCAGAAAGCAAAGAGGAACCAAAGAGCCCTTTGATGAAGGTGAAAGAGGAGAGTGAAACAGGTGGCTTAAAACTCAACATTCAGAAAACTAAGACCATCATATCTGGTCCCATCACTCCATGGCAAATAGATGGGGAAATAATGGAAACAATGAAAGACTTTATTTTCATGGACTCCAAAATCACTGCAGATTCTGTCTGCAACCATTAAATTAAAAGATGCTTGCTCCTTAGAAGAAAAGCTAGGACAAACCTAGACAGCATATTAAAAACCAGAGATATCACTTTCCTGACAAAGGTCCATATACTCAAAGTTATGGTTTTTCAAGTAGTCATGTACAGATGTGAGAGTTGGACCATAAGGCTGAGTGCCAAGGAATTGATGCTTTTGAACTGTGGTGTTGGAGAAGACTCTTGATAGCCCCTTGCACTGCATGGAGATCAAACCAGTCAATCCTAAAGGAAATCAGTCCTGAATATTCACTGGAAGGACTGTTGCTAAAGCTCTAATAATTTGGCCCCCTGAAGAAAAGAGCTGACTCACTATAAAAGATCCTGATGCTGCCAAAGATTGAAGGCAGGAGGAGAAGGGGACAACAGAAGACAAGATGGCTGTGACTCAATGGACATGAGTTTGAGCAAGTTCCAGGAGATGATGAACATAGGGAAGCCTGGCATGCTACAATCCATGGGGTCTCAAATAGCTATACAGGACTGAGCAACTGAATAACAACCACAATGGAAGAAGTTAGAAGTCAATAACAGAAGGGCTTCCCAGGTGCATGAGTGGTAAAGAATCTGTCTGCCAATGACGTTGATTCCAGAGACGGGGGTTCAATCCCTGGGTCAGAAAGACAGATGCCCTGGAGAAGGAAATGGCAACCCATTCCAGTATTCTTGCCTTGAAAATTCCATGGACAGCAGAGCCTTACAGGCTATAGTCCATGGCATTTCAAAGAGTCGGACAAGAATATGTATGCAAACAGACCACCATCATATCAACAGAAGGAAAAACTGGAAGATTCTTATTGTGGAATTAAACAACAGACATGACCAACATGAGAGTCACAAGTTAAGTTTTATTGTGGGCAAAATGACTACAGCCTGGGAAACATCAACCTAGATAGCTTTGAGAAATTCCTCCAATGAGATAGGGGGAAGGTCAGTATACGTGCGATTTTGGTGAACTTGGAAAACATATAATCAAGCACATGTTTTTTGCAGAAAGTTTGTGCTAGTCACAAGGAGCAGTTATCATGGATGAATATAGTGCTTTTCTAGATATGAAGAGATACAAGAATTGGGCTCATAAAATCGGCTGCAAAAGTATCTGACTATTGGAAGACCCGTTTTGTTAGTTTTCCTAGAGTAAACGGTGCCTCATTTCTGTTCTCCATAATGAACTCCTTTCATGGGGGTGATGAAAATCAGCAGCTGCAGCAGTATGTGATATAACCATTGTAGAGGTAGATGACAAGTGCCAGTTTGTAGTTGACAGGATAAAATATATGTTGTGCTAACACATAACAACAGAGCTTTCAGTTTAGTCGCTCAGTCGTGTCCAATTCTTTGCAACCCCATGGACTGCAGTACACCATGCTTCCCTGTCCATCACCAACACCCGGAGTTTACTCAAACTCATGTAAATTGGTTCAGTGATGCCAACCAACTATCTCATCCTCTGTCATCCCCTTCTCCTCCCGCTTTAATCTTTCCCAGCATGAGGGACTTTTCAAATCAGTCAGTTCTTCACATCAGGTGGCCCAAGTATTGGAGTTTAAGATTCAACATCAGTCCTTCCAATGAAAATTCAGTACTGATTTCCTTTAGGATGGACAGGCTGGATCTCCTTTCAGTCCAAGGGACTCTCAAGAATCTTCTCCAATGCCACAGTTCAAAAGCATCAATTCTTCAGCACTCAGCTTTCTTTATAGTCCAACTCTCACATTCATTCATGACTACTGGATAAACCATAGCTTTGACTAGACAGACCTTTCTTGGCTAAGATAGCTTTTTTAATATGCTATCTAGGTTGGTCATAACTTTTCTTCCAAGGAGCAAAACTCTTTATATTTCATGGCTATAGTCACAACCTGCAGTGACTTTGGAGCCCCAAAAAATAAAGTTTGGGAAACAGTGAAAACAGTGACAATCTATTTGCCATGAATTGATGGGACTAGACGCCCTGATCTTACTTTTCTGAATGTTGAGTTAAGACGCCATGATCTTAGTTTTCTGAATGCTGAGTTTTATGCCAACTTTTTCAGTCTCCTCTTTCACTTTCATCAAGAGGTTCTTTATTAATTCTTCGCTTTCTGCCATAAGTGTAGTGTCATCTGCATATTTGAGTTTATTGATACTTCTCCCTGCAATCTTGATTCCAGCTTGTGCTTCATCCAGTCAGCATTTCTCATGATATACTCCACATATAAGTTACATAGCAGGGTGACAATATATGGCCTTGATATACTCCTTTTCCTATTTGGAACCAGTCTGTTGTTCCATGTCCAGTTCTAACTGTTGCTTCCTGACTTGCATACAGATTTCTCAAGAGGCAGGTCAGGTGGTGTAATATTCCCAACTCTTTCAGAATTTTCCACAGTTTGTTGTGATCCACATAGTCAAAAGCTTTGGCATAGTCAATAAAGCAGAAGCACATGTTTTTCTGGAACTCTCTTTTCGATGATGCTTTTTTGATGATCCAATTGATGTTGGCAATTTGATCTCTGGCTTTTATAAAACCAGCTTGAACATCTGGAAGTTCATAGTTCATGTATTATGAAGCCTGGCTTGGAGAATTCTGAGCATTACTTTGCTAATGTGTGAGATGAATACAATTGTGCAATAGTGTGTGCATTCTTTGGCATTGCCTTTCTTTGGGATGGGAATGAAAACTGCCTTTTTCCAGTCCTGTGACAACTGCTGAGTTTTCCATATTTGCTGGCATATTGAGTGCACCACATTCACAGCTTCATCTTTTAAGATTTGAAATAGCTCAACTGGAATTCCATCATCTCCACTAGCTTTGTTCATAGTGATGCTTCCTAAGGACCACTTGACTTTGCATTCCAGGATGTCTGGCTCTAGGTGAGTGATCACACCATCATGATTATCTAGGTTGTGAAGATCTTTTTTGTACAGTTTCTGTGTATTCTTGCCACCTCTTAATATCTTCTGCTTCTGTTGGGTCCATACCATTTCTGTTCTTATCAAGCCCATCTTTGCATGAAATGTTCCCTTGGTATCTCTGTTCTTGAAGCAATCGATCTCTAGTCTTTCCCATTCTGTTCTTTTCCTCTATTTCTTTGCATTGTTCACTGAGGACGGTTTTCTTATCTCTCCTTGCTATTCTTTGGAACTGCATTCAAATGGGTATATCTTTCCTTTTCTCCTTTGCTTTTCACTTCTCTTCTTTTCACAGCTATTTGTAATGCCTCCCCAGACAGCCATTTTGCTTCTTTGCATTCCTTTTTCTTGGGGATGGTCTTACTCCCTGTGTCCTGTACAATATCTGAACCTCGCTCCATAATTCATCAGGCACTCTATCAGATCTAGTCCCTTAAATCTATTTCTCACTTCCACTGTATAATCATAAGGGATTTGATTTAGGTCATACCTGAATGGTCTATTGGTTTTTCCCACTTTCTTCTATTTAAGTCTGCATTTGGCAATAAGGAGTTCATGATCTGAGCCATAGTCAGCTCTGGGTCTTGTTTTTGCTGACTGTATAGAGCTTCTCCATCTTTGGCTGCAAAGAGTATAATCAATCTGATTTTGCTGTTGATCATCTGGTATGTCCATATGTAGAGTCTTCTCTTGTGTTGTTGGAAGAGGGTGTTTGTTATGACCAGTGCATTCTCTTGGCAAAAGTCTGTTAGCCTTTGCCTTGCTTCATTCTCTACTCCAAAGCCAAATTTGCCTATTACTACAGGTATCTCTTGACTTCTTACTTTTGCATTCCAGTCCCCTATGATGGAAAGGGGTGTTATTTATAGAAGGTCTTGTAGGTCTTCATGGAATCATCCAACTTCAGCTTCTTCAGCATTACTGTTCAGGGCATAGACTTGGACTTGGATTCCTGTAATATTGAATGGTTTCCCTTGGAAACGAACAGAGAACATTCTGTTGTTTTTGAGATTGCATCCAAGTGCTGCATTTCAGACTCTTTTGTATCCTATCATAGCTACTCTATTTCTCCTAAGTATTATTGCCCACAGTAGTAGATATAATGGTCATTTGAGTTAAATTCACACATTCCAGTCCATTTTAGCTCACTGTTTTCTAAAATGTAGGTGATCACTCTTGTCATATTGTTTGACCACTTCCAATTTGCCTTGATTCATGGACCTAAGATTCCAGGTTCCAATGCAATATTGCTCTTTAGAGCATTGAACTTTACTTCCATTACCAGTCACATCCACAACTGGGTGCTGTTGTTTCTTTGCCTCTATCTCTCCATTCTTTCTTCTCTTCTGATCTCCAGTAGTTATTGGGCACCTATCCACCAGGTGAGTTCATCTTTCAATGTCCTATCTTTTTGCCTTTTCATACTGTTCATGGGGTTCTCAAGGTAAAAATACTGGTTTGCCATTCCCTTCTCCAGTGGACCACATTTTGTCAGAAGTCTCCACCATGACCTGTTCATCTTGTGTGGCTCTACATGGCATGGCTTATAGTTTCATTGAGTTAGGGCTTTGGATTAGCCCTAAAATATCAAAGTAAATTTCAAGCCCATTGCTTTAACCACTAGGCCACAATGAAGTAAATGTCAAAGCAAGTAATAGATGATATAAATAAGGCACTTTATAAGTATAATTGGGTTGATTTTTCAACAGAACCTCATGATCCAAAACATTTATGAACTTAATTTATATAGGTTTTAAATGTACAACACAAAATCTGAAAACAATATGGGAGAAATGAATTGAAACTATAACTGAAGATTTTAGTAATGAGAATAATTAAATCATTAAGATAATAGAAAT
>SJYQ01095324.1:59686-114589 GCA_006410935.1 Redunca redunca
TGTGAGGCTGTGGAGATGCTTTGCTCAAGGTCATTGCCATGGGCAACACAGAACCTCCTGAGTCCTGGTTCTGTGCTCTTTCCTCTACACCTACCTCCTTCCTTTCTCGTCTGCTGCCACAGGTGGGAGGACAAGAGAGAAGTGGGGCTCAAGGACTTGGGGAGTTACACACCAGCCTGGGCTGAAGCTGGGATAGAGCCCTTCCCAGTGGGACTGAGGGACAAGAGAATTCCCCAATGTGCCCTGTCCTCTAAAATGCAATGCACGATCCTGGAAGTATTTGGCCCCAAGCTACTGAGTTGGGGCTCCCTGTCTCCTGGAAAGAGGTTTGTTGACTTGGAGGCTTTCCGTTGAATGTTATCCTCGCAGCCTCCAATCAAGGCTGATAACTCCTTGGAGGCATTTTATCTCACACCCCATGTTTCCTCATTGCCCCGCAGAGGCGGTTTTGCTCCTGCAGCCGAGAGATAGCTGCACCCACTGAGGCTTCAGAGAAGCCGGGCAGGGCCGTGCAGACTTTGGCCCCAGCGTGCACTGTGTCAGCACTTGGCACTTGAGAAAAACCCGCCTGGGGGAACCTGGACAGCAGCCCCAGAAGTAGCCTGGACCTGGTGGATATTAATCAAACAACAGATTAGGTGCAGACACACCTGGGAGAGCCTCCAGAGGAGAGCAGGAATCCAGCAGCTTAGAGGGCAGGGAGGGCTTGAGGCTGCCATGATGGTCCCCGAGACAGGAGGCAGAGGGAACCTGTGAACCTTGCCAAATCTGACCACCCTGGGGGCTCCACCTGGGTACAGCTGGCAGAGGCTTGAGTGGACACGGCCAGGCAGAGCCATGCTGAGGCTACAAGGTGCATTACAGAGCCGACCACGGACTCCATCTCCTTCTCTCCTCTCTCTCCTTTCCTTCACCTCCTGCCTCACCCTTCCTTCCCCCTTCTCCTGTTTCCTCTGCACACCCCCACCACTCCCACCTTGTTCCCTTTTCTCCTCCTTTAGCCCAAGCCCAGCCTGGCCACTGGCCACATGTGGTTTTGTCCATCTGGACAGGGTGTGGGGTGAGGGGACCAGATTATGACTGTATGAAGCTGTTCTCAACATGAGCAGGACAGGTATTAGAGTGGGAAGGAGGAAACAATGGCTAACTTCAGTTTGATTTCTTTAGAAAGAGTATCCACAGGTCCCAGGAGCTGCAGGCAGTAGATATATTCAAAGAAGAGATTTTTTTAACCACCCAAAAACATCCATGAAAACCCTCTGGGGACTAAAAAAGAAGCATAATGTATTAACACAATCCTTGCCTTTTTTCTATCATCAGGCAACAATGGGCCATTGATAATGGTCAGTATGGTGTTTGTCAAAAGAGTGAGAGGTTCTTGTTCATAACTTGTTTAGTTATGCTCAGTTACGTGCCTTGGGCACCTACACCAGGCTAGATCCCAATTCAGAGCCTGGAGGCTCAAAGTCCTACCTTCCAGGAGCTCCCCGGCCTATGGGAGATACCAGAGCAGGGGGAGATCAGCAAGGGCCAGGGGCCAGGGAAGGATTTTGAGAGCTTATGGAGGAGAGACCGAACAGGACCCTCAGGCAGAAACGATTTGGCCTGAGAGTTGATTTTTAATTCCTGCTGTTGCCTGGAGGCTCACACCAGTGAGAGAGATTTTTCCTTGAAGGAAGCAATCCTTCTGTGAAACAGAAGGGGCAGTGGGAGACTCGGCACCAGGCCCCCTGTGGACGCTTCTAACTCAGTCATTTAAGTGGCACAGCACCCTGTACTGAGTCTCACTCCCCGGGAGAGGAAGCTGATCTCCAACACTGAGTAACCTTTCCAGGGTCCCACAGTTCCAACTAAGGCTTAAACTTTTGGCTTGGAGAGTTTCCACTACACAGTGCTCCCCCAGATCTAGAGCCCCAGGCTGGCAAGCGGGTGCTGGGGCTGGCATGCCACGGAGGGAGTTTTTCCAGGCTTGGTGGCAGCAAGCCAGGCCAAATGTGTGTGTCTGGGGTCATGAGGATGGAGCCATGCTTCTCTCAAAATGGAGGTGATCCGGCCCCAGCGCTGAGCTTACCCCGATCCCAGAGTGAGAAGGTGACCAACCAGGTCCCAGGGCTACTGGACCAGGGTCACACTCGCCTGCTCTCAAGCCTCCTCATCAACAGTGGTTTTTTCCTTGCAGATCATCAGCCAGAGGGCAGGATGGAGAATGCTCATCTTCCTCCTGATGTGCCTGCAGGGTGAGTCCCAAGCAGCCAGATTCAGAGCTTGCACACCCACACCCGAGCCCTCCAGGCTGCAGCCTGGCGGGCACCTCAGTGGCCTTCAGCCACCCCTCCAAAGTGCAGGCATTCTCCATGGCTTTGGAGCAAGGGAGTGATTGGATCTGGGCCCAGGGAGAGTGTGGGAGGCAAGAGCTCACACAAAAAGGTGTATGTCTGACCTGATGATCACTGGGATATTCAGTGTTTTGATCTGTCTCTGGCTTCTTCAATTCAAGTTGACAACTGAAAGTCAGCTGCATTTCCAAGATATGGGTTCCAGGATAGCACTGCTCTATTAGCATTCATTCTAAAATAACTCAAGTGCCAGGCCGCAGTACCAGTCATATAAAGACGAAGACCTTGCCTTAGAGAGTGCAGAGTCTACAAAGAAACCAGATGGGTAAATGAAAACTACATGGATGCATTTTGTTCTTTAGTCAATACACACTTATGGAGGGCCTACCCTGTGTCAGGCACTAGGGACAGATGGACAGAAGTCAAGTTGCAGGCTGGTGTGGTGATCAGGCTCAGACAGGGCAGCACAGTCCTGTCTCCAGGCTGTGCTGTCTGGTTTTATTCTGATGGTAATGGGGAGCCACTGAGGAAGGCAGTAAGTCTGTGCCCAGAGTATCCAAGTAGCTGCTTAATAAAAAATGGTGAAAGAGTAAATTAACAAATAAATGCTATGATAACACCCTGATGCTGGGAAAGATTGAAGGCAGGAGGAGAAGGGGATGACAAAGGATGAAATGGTTGGATGGCATCACCAACTCAATGGACATGAGTTTGAGAAAGCTCCAGGAGATGGTGATGGACAGGGAAGCCTGGTGTGCTGCAGTCCACGGGGTCACAAAGAGTCAGACATGATCTATTGACTGAACAACAAATAATAACACCAAAAACAATTTTGTTTGGCTTATAAACAAATCAGATTTTAATGAATCAAAGGTAGCTAATGTTGGAGCAAGAAACCTCTGTGATATAATCACACCACCTCTTTATTTTCATCTCTCACTGCCCCTTTTAAAATTTTTCAGTAGGAGCAAACTTCCTGGCCCCCAGATGAAAACTCAGGCAGGCCCATGATTTCAAGTCTCTAAAGTTCTAATTGGATCATTTTAAGTAACCAGTTAAATATTTTGGTCAACCATTTCATCTTCATTCAGAGATGTGCTCCCCCGGCCACCCCAGGCCTGCAGTCAGAAAGGCAGGGAGGGGTGTGAGGCTGCCTTCCCCTCTCCCCTGGTCCTTCTCCCCGCCTCGGAGGCAGCTGGCACCTGGGATCCCAGCAGGGTCACAGTGGCGAGTGGGGGGGGGAAGCAGGAGGCAGGCTGCTCATACCTGATGGAGTGGCCTGGAGCTCTCTGGCCTGGCAGGCGTCAGAGCTGGCTCTTCCTCTTGTGGATGTCTTTGCAGACCCCTCCAGGGGCCATCTCCCCGCTGTGGTCCCTGCACACAGAAGACCCCATCTCAGATGGCTGCAGGCTGGTCCTCTCCCCGCTGGGCCCCACCACTGGGCAAAGGGAGTGCCCAGACCTTTCTCATCCTGTTGCTGGGGCAGAAGTGATCCATCCCAGGCCCAAGTCGGCTCTCCTTGCTGCTACCACATGCCCCTTGCACCTCCTCACACCAAGTCAGGCTCCAGTCTGCAGTCTCCAACTGCAGGCCTCACTTGCCCGTCCTTACCTGAAGCCACACAGCGGACACTGCTGGGAGATGATGGGTGAATGACAGCAGGGGCACCGCCTCCACCAAAGGGGCCCCTGGGAGCCGTCACACTGACCCTAAAATGCCAGCCCTTTCTTTAATTCTCACAGTCAACTAGTACAAAATTCCCAAAGCGTTTATCGTATGTAACTAAGAGCTTACATAAGAGTCAGGCTTCCTGAGTGTCTCCAGCGGTAATGAACCCGCCTGCCAACGCAAGAGACATAAGAGATGCAGGCTCGACCCCTGGGTCGGGAAGATCCCCTGGAGGAGAGCACGGCAACGCACTTCACTGTTCTTGCCTGGAGAATCCCATGAACAGAGGAACCTCGTGGGCTACAGTCCACAGGGTTGCAAAGAGTCAGACACGGCTAAAGCAACTTGGCACGCACACACGCAAGAGCTACCAGTTATCCACTGAACAAGTTCTTAAGGATGCATGAAATTTGATATTGATAAGAGAAAAAAATGTGCCTTGCAAAAGTTGATTAAGGATTCCTAATCAGTTCTCAACTGCAAAGTCAGAACACCCCATCCTGCTGATCAATGGGGCTCATAAATCCTCTTGCTCTGGCCCCCTCCCCCCACACACATGTAGATCACACACAGATTCCAGAAATCAGAGCGTCATCATTGCTGTCCTGAGATGGTCCTTTTTTGTAATTACAAAGATTCCTGCTTTTTATGATAAGTTGCTATGTAACTTTACCAACAGTGGCGTAGTTGCGGTGTGTCGTTTGATTAAACCCACAGTGAGTATTGATCTATCTCTAGCATTTATGGTCTTGACTCTTCCTATAATGAGACCTTAAGACATGTGCAATAGGCAGGCCAGCTTTATGGGCATGTGCCCTGTGCAGTCACAGGGCCTCATCTATAAGGTGCCCGGTTTAATGCTCTACTATTGCCTTAGTGAACTCTTAGTATCTTTGGAACTAGAGGTCCTCCATTTTTATTTTGCACTGGGCCTTGCAAATTATGTAGCCAATCCTGGCAATAGGGTTAAACTTTCTTGGGTTCAGAGGTGCTAAACACATGGAGCCTCCCTGATGGCTCAGTCGGTAAAGAATCCACCTGCAGGGCAGGAGACCCCGGTTCGATTCCTGGGTCAGGAAGATCCACTGGAGAGGGGATAGACTACCCACTCCAGTATTCTTGGCTTCCCTGTGGCTCAGCTGGTAAAGAATCTGCCCACAGTGCGGGAGACTGGGGTTTGATCCCTGGGTTGGGAAGATCCTCTGGAGAAGGGCAAGGCTACCCACTACAGTATTCTGGGCTGGAGAATTCCATAGAATGCATAGACTATGGGGTCGCAAAGAGTCAGACATGACTGAGCGACTTTCACTTTCATTTTCAAAGACATAGAACAAATTGTAGATGCCAGGCACCCGTATCCTAAAGCAAGATGTTGAAGCACCTGGACAGGACTGTGGAGAGAGATGGCAAAGCTGGTCGTTCCAGAAATCGCCCCCCATGTCATACCCCGCAGAATCATCAGGGGTTGAAAAGAAGAGCTCACAGTAAGAGCTTTCTGGAAAGAGGCAGTGGGATGTGCCCTGCACCACCGGTCCGTGAGGGACAGAGGGCTCACCCCTCCCCCACTTTTAGAGGAGTAAGAGAAGGAACTTCTAGGAAGCCACTCAACAAGCTTGCTGTAGTCCCAGCAGTCTCCCGACAGCTCGGTTCCAGCAGGGACCAAATGTGGATCCCAGAGAAGGAGCTGCCCCAGGGCCTCCAGCAAGAGAGCCACCCACAGGGGACTGTGCCTTCAACCAGAGGGGTACGCGGCCCCAGGTCACAGGCTTGATGTCAAGGGGCCGTCACAAGGCCAGCAAGAGCAGAGGCCGCTCCTGCCAGGAGGGAACTAATTGCAGAGAGGCCCCGACAGGGAATCTGGGAGGCAACGGGGAAGGATGCGCCGCTGGATGCTGCCTTGCCCAGAGGATGCCACCCGCAGGCCAGGACTTCTCCTCTCCTCCCCTCCCCTCTCCCCTCCACGCCCAGCCCCAGAGGGGCCCCAACAGCAGTTCTGAGTAGAGTAAGGAGTCCAGCAAAGCAAAAGACCCTGAGCTGTCCCCCTCCCAAACATCAGGCCTCTGAGCATAGCTGGAAGAAAGGAAAAAGGCTTCAACTGGATAAGAGATTGGAATTGCAACAAGCACTGGGCTGTGTGTTTTCTTATCCAAATGAGATTACAAAAGGTACTGTACTTGAAATTACGTCTGAGATTTTGTCAAGGGGCAGAGACATCCCAGAGCCAGTGTGAAGAGGCAGTCAGTGAAAGGGCCGTAGACTGAGCTTCAGCTATGATCTCAGCCACTGCCAAAGCAGACACAGTCACAGTTCTGCTCGGCTTTGACGGCAGCCCTTGGTGGTTTCCACTTCTAGAGAAAAGTGAGCAGTGTTGCAAGCGCTGGTCTGAGGAGGTACCACCAAGCAGGGCAGGATTCCTGTGCTTCCAGCACCCTCTCCTTTCAGCAGCAAGCATACGCTTCTGTTTTTACTATTTAACATCTCTCTTTTTAAAAAAAAATGTATTGAAGTATACCTGATTCACAATGTTGTATTAATTTCTGCGGTACCGCAAAGTGATTCAGTTATACATATATGTATTTTCTTTTTCATCTTGTTTACCATTGTGGTTTATCAAAGAATACTGAATATAGTTCCCTCCGCTACACAGTGGGACCTCGTTGTTCTAGTATCTCTCTTTTACATTCCATGCAAACAAATCAGGGTCTTTAGTCAGGTTTTGCCTTGGCCCCCTTATAGGTGCTTAGGGAGCAGCTTTTTAAACATCTGCATTTTTAAAAAAAACATCTGCACTGGAGCCCAGTGGCTAGAACCCAGGCTTTGGGCAGACTCGCAGATCAGCTGGCACATGGTAAGTTCTATGGCGGTTAGCTGAACAGCGGTAAGATCATTCTTGCATTTTCATCTCTCAGATGGGGCCTATCACACAGCTCCATTGCATCCCTTGGGGCTACTCCTGAGCTAGTGCTAAGCACTGACATTTCTATATTGATTCTTTTTAGCTTCCCTGGTGGCTCGGGGGTGAAGGATCCTCCTGCTAATGCAGTAGGCACAGGTTCGATCCCTGGGTCAGGAAGATCCCCCGGAAGAGGAAGTGGCAACCCACTCCAGTATTCTTGCTTGGGAAACCCCACGGACAGTGGAGCCTGGCAGGGCCACAGTCCATGGGGGATCACAAAAGAGGCAGACACAACTTTAGCAACTAAACAACTACAACAACGAAAGCTCTGCTTTCGAGGGGGCACTTTCTGACTTGTTCCCTCATTCTAGCAGAGTCTGGAGCTCAGAGCTCCTCAAACGGCGACACACTCAGTACTCTTCCTCCGTGGACTTTTTTCTCCCTCTGCCTGCAGCCGCCAGTGCAGTGACGGGCCCACGGCTGGTGTCCGGGGAGCCTGGGGGAGCTGTGACCATCCGGTGCCGGTACCCCCGCTTGGCCATCAACAGCCACCAGAGGAAGTACTGGTGCCGCCTCAGGCCCCCAGCGGGGGTCTGCCGCACCATCGTGTCCACCAGCCGCTACACGCACCTGCGCTACCGCGGCCGCGTGGCCCTCGCAGACTTCCCGAAAAGAGGCTTGTTCGTGGTGAGGCTGTCCCAGCTGACCCCGGAGGACGAGGGGCGCTACCGCTGCGGCCTCGGGAGCTCAAACAACGCGCTGTTCTTCAGCATGAACCTGACGGTCTCTCCAGGTCAGGGCCGGCAGCTGGTGGGTCAGGCGTGGGGAATTCTAGGAAGGGGGAGAGACCACAGGAAGCCCAGAGACCCAGGAGGGTGTTAAACACGAGGACAGTGATGATGAAAGCTGGGGTCACGCAAGAACCGAAGGTGCGGGCTTGCATCTCAGACGGAGGGAAGGTAGATACCAGGGAAAATGGCCCAGTTGCACCAACGGCCCAGTACTAGGGTCTCCCCGTAAGCGATCCCACCCTATTCCCCCTGAACGTTGTGGCACGTGTATTTGAAGAGGGTTCCGTGAAGCCAGTGAGTTAGATAATGTGGCTTCTTATGGTCTCGTCTCTTTGTTCAGACGTGCGGAGCAGGTAAGATGGGCAGGACTGAGCCCTTCCTAAGACAGAGCCTCTCAGCAGGCATCCGGCGGCAGCCAGGCCGGGGTCCTGTGCAGCCAGTTCTAGAGAGCTGTCCGGAGTCAGGTACCCGGAGCCCAGGGAAGGGCGCCCAGGCTGTGAGAGGAGGTGCAGGCAGGCAGGAGTCCAGAGAGAGGACTGTTCGATTAGAGGCTGCTCTCTAACCATCTGCGGACACTGGCCACTCTGCTGTGACTGGAGTTTTTCTTTTTTTCTCATTTGCAGAGCAGTACGTGAAGGACAGAATGGGGTCCTGGGGCAGTTGGATAGAGAACATGTGGGCATAAAAGGAGACGGGAACATAAAGTGTCAATATTCACAACGGACTGGAGAATACATCTGGCTTTCTCTGTTTTATCCAATATACTGGCCAAAGACTTCACTGCTTAGTGAGGGTACATTCTAGCGGCAAACACCTCAAGCCTAGTGTCCTTTGCTAAAGCCTGTAGGCAGCCTGGACAGCCCTCTCACTAGGCCTCCTTCTGCTGTTCACACAGGTCTTTCCAGAACCATCCCCACAGCCACTCTGGCCTATGGTGAGCTCATCACAGGATCCTTTGAAATAGCATCACCCCCAGCAACCAAAAGATGCACACAAGGTAACACCCAGACGACAGGAAGACAGAGGACAGGATGGGATACAGTTGCCCTGACTCCAGGAGCCAGGAAAACCACGGCTTCAGCCACGGGAGGGCAAACCCCAGGAGCAACTGCGGTGGTGGCTCCGGGGACAGGCAGCCCGGTAGAGGGCTCCGTCTGGGCAACTGTGCCCACTGTGCAGAGTCCGGCTTCAACAGCCAGAGGCGTGACCGGGACAACAGAACGGGGTCTGGTGTGGGGCACCAGCAATTCAGAAGCAACCAGGGCCAGGGCCAGCAAAAGAGAGAGGGAAACTATTCCTGGGGCTGACAGGCCAAGCGAGGAGACAGAGAGCGTCAGCGCAACCCCAGGCACCACTGAGACAGCCGCGGGGAGCGTTAGGCCATCGACCCTGGCCTCAGAAAGATGGATGTGGGAACCCCTCCAAGAGGAGACATCAGCTTCTGAAACACAGAGCCTGGGCTCCATTGAAGGGACCATCCCGGCTGCAGTTGTGTGGACCTCAGAGCCAACCCGCATAGAGATGGCATCTGCGGAGGGAAGCGGTGACGGCGACCTGGGCACCCCTGCCAGAGACGGTGGTCTGCACGTGATGCCAAGCCAGGCCCTGGCAGCGGAGCCCCCCGGGCCCCCGGCCAGGGAGTCTTCCGTAAAGAGGTAACGCCAGACCCCCTCCAGTGAGCTCAGCTTCACGCGCCCTTGGGTCTGCTCATGCCTCTCCTCCCCCTCTGTAGCCTCAGGACAGTTAAGGGCAAAGGTCACGGGGGGTCAGAATGCTCCCTCCTTCCAAAGTCCTCACTGGGAGAACACCATCTGAGTATTTTCACGTGACTGAGCAAACATCTAAGCGACAGAATATTCAGAATATTTAGGTGGGACTGTTGGGACTTTTCGTTTCTTAGAGATGAGGAAACAAAGCTCCAGCGGGTGGCAAGGTGGGGTGGTGGTGTGACTCACCGAAGCCACAAAGAGAGACTCTGCGGCAGAGCCAAATGCCTAGCATGGATTCCCCGACCCTGACCCAGTTCTCTTGGCCCCCGCGGCCCACTGGCAGGGACCCCACACAGGTGGTCGGGGAGGGACAGGACTGAGGACTTGGAAACCGGGAGGCAGAGATCGCGACCCAGGTCAGCGACTAACCTGCCGGCCCAGGCCTCCACATCGCCTCTGTAACATGAGGGGTGCGGCCCCAGGGCCTTGGCCCCCCCGGGGCGCTCCGGGCCCCCCTCTCTTGTGCTTTTCTCCCGCCCACGCCTGCCGCTTCCTCTGCAGCGCTCCTCTGGAAGAGAAGAGCTTCTGCAGGATCCTGACTCCAGTCTCGTCGGCGCTGTGCCCGCTTGTGCTGGTGACCCTAGTTCTGTGGAAAAGGAAGCTCCAGAGGAAAGGCAGCTGTGAGTGGGGTCTAACTCGCCCCCGGCCCGCAGAGGGGAGGGCTCGTTCCCCTCTGACACCCTCAGGACTGGGGCGGGTCAGGGCCTGGGCCAGGACTGCTGGACGCAGAAATGCTAAATGCTAGTCTGGGCCATGCTAGCCAAGCTTGGCCTTGGTTCCTTTACCTGTCAAATGGGAAAGTCATCTCTTTGTTTATGTCCTGGTGACGTCCGAGAGCCTAGGGAGGCGTTCTTCAGAGAATGGTGAGGCTGTTGCTCAGTGTAGGGCTAGGAACCACGTGAACGGTGCTGGCAGCAGACAGGAGTGCAGGGCCCAGAGGTGCAGCCAAGCTATACCTGCACCCGCTGCAGACCTCTTACAGCACCAGGCCCAGGGTTAGACACATGTAAAGCGACTGCTCCACGGTGGTTAGATGTGATGAAGAAAGGGTGAGATACTCTGGGAGCAAGCAAAAGGGGCTAGGCTTCCCAGACCCAGGGCCCTGCAGGCCTGGCCCCGTCTCTGCGGATCTAAGGGTCTGACTAGAAACCTTCTGACGCTGGCAGCGGGTGAGGGTGGTTCTTGGGGAATCAGGCTCAGCGCCCAGGACCCTCACAGTGTGCTCTATGTCTGTGCAGCTCAGAAGACAGGAAGGTCACCAGGGGTCACCTTGATTCAGATGACACAGTTCCCGGAGCTGGGCCTCCAGCCAGGCCAGCCACCCCAGGTGGGAAGGAAGAGGCTCCAGGTTGACCTTCCTCCTCTCCACACCAGCCTGAGTCTCCCGGCAAGAGACCCGGGACCCTAAGGAATGGAAGGATAAGCCACTCGGTCACTGTGGAAGCGAACCAGGACTGAATACCATAGCCCAGCTTCTTCTCTTCCTTCCTCCACGTGAACGAGCTGGGGCAGAGGGAGCTGGGGGAGTGGGACTCCGTCTAGGGAGACAAAGGCTGGGCCAAGGAAGGTCGAGCATTTTCCACGGCCATAAGTCACACTGTGACTCAAAGAAGGCTGCAAGACAGAATCAGTTCACTCCTGGTGGAGGTCAGTGGACCCAGATAAGGCGTGAAATTTCCATTCCTGGAGGTTTGAAAATATGAGAGGCTTCCAATCAGAGTGCAATGTTAACAAAATTTCAACCATCACTCCTAGCCCTCGTAGGTGCCCCCTTTTCCGATGTCTGTTAGCACCCAGCCTACTGCACACATTTGATTCATTCCCAGTAGATTCTAAGCTCTAGGGGCAGTAATTGCGGGTTGTCCTTCTCACTATGTTCCTTCAGCTCAGTAGAGCCCCCAATAAATAACTGTACTGAATGGCTGGCTGGAGGGGCGTGGTCTCTGTGGCCTCTGGTGACCCTGCCCATGAAGATGCTCTGAAGTGCTTTCAATGTGGGGGGCAGCCCACAGGTCCCTACATGGGGACCAAAAGGAGGAACACTTGTTCCCCATTCATCCCTCCCCATTTGGCCCCATACTCACTATGCTGTAGACCTTTTGACCCAGTCAAGATTTTCTGGGATTTTCCTAAGTTCATGAAGGAGAAGGGTATTTTTCAGTAGATTCTCATCTTCTTCATAAAGCTCCTCTTATTCAATTGCTTATAAATCCCTGGTGCCAAGGACTGTTGATAAAGCTGGAAAGCAGTTATGGTAAGAGGGGTGGATAAGAAAGAAGATGGCCAAGAGGAATTTTATGTGGCTTCTGCTTTGCAACCATTTCATCACATGCTTGTTGGGGGGTTTGCTCTAGTCCCAGGTGTCACGTCTCATCAAGGGTCACCTCTGCTCTGTCACTTTGCCTGATCTGTCAACAAGCTGTCTGAGCTTCACATTTGGACAGAGCAGCCCTCAAGCAATGGAAGAGAAGGGAAAGAAAGGCTCCAGCATCAAGTCAGGAATTGTCAGGTAGATATTCCCAGAAGGCTCAGCCCTGCCTCCTAAGCGGCCAGCAGCACCACAAATCCTACCTTGCTGCCTCTGCAAAGCTGGGGCTGATCCCAGACACTGTCCAGAGAGCATAAATATGATACGTTCTTCATGGTTTGGGAGAGACAGGCTCACTGTTTTGGATAAGCAGTGAAGTTGCCTGCACCTAACCAAATGGATTACAGAACTTCATCACTAATAGATTCTCAGAGATCAACCAGTCTAAAACCCACTGCCCAGGCTGAGATAACTGAGACCCTGTGGCAGCAAAACAGCTTGCTGAAAGGCACTCAGTTAACCCAGTTAGGAATAGCAGGATGAGGACTAGAAAAGGAAACTCGTGACCTTGACCTAGTGCTTTCCTCACTTCACCTTTGCTAAACACCATAACAGAGCAAAACTCATCATCAAGAATCAAAGACACCACACCCCTGGCTCTAGACCATTTTCATGCACATGATCGCAGGGGCCTGCCTCAAACACCTGTAAGAGAGACAGAAGAGCCACCATCATCCCATCCAGCGGGTGGAAACAGGCCCTCAGGGGTTTGGAGTTCAACCACAGTCCCTCAGCTCACCTCATGTAGGACTGGGAACAAGCCCAGGCTGTGGAGGACCACTCCGCAGTGTTTTCCAGAGGCATGCGCAAAATGCTAGCTTCTGAGGACTGTTACAGGCTGTTCTCAGGAAAAGGTTTGGTAGATCAAAGAAATTTGGGAAACATGGCTTAAACCAAAAGCAGGTTTTGTGCAGGAGTTTTGGAAGACTTTAATACACCAAGGTGCATTGTGAAGAGCCCTGATGGGAGGGTCAGGGGACACTGTACGTGTTTCCCCAGGTTTTGGACTATCGTGTTTAGCTTGAAGCGACCTCCCAGGACTGGGCTCCTCAAATCACTCCTTGTTTGGGGAAGCCTGAGGCACTGAATCAGGGGTCACAAACCTTTTCTATAAAGGGCCAGAGAACAAATACTTCAGACTTTGCAGGCTGTAAAGCCTCTGTTGCAACTGCTCCACTCTGCCCTGCCCTGGCAGCACCCGAAGTGGCCAAAAACCATCCTGAAGTGAATAACTTTTGGCCGTGTTCCAACAAAACTATTTACAGAAGCAGGCCACAGGCTGGATCTGGCTCAAGAGTGGTAATTAATTTACAGCCTTAATGCCAATCCCTGCATTAAACTGTAAAACCAACTGAGGCTCTCCACTTCCCACTCTGATATGAAGGATCTGACTCCAACCTCCTCAACAGCTTCCCTTGACCACCCTTGGCTGGCACCTTCCTCCTTCTGAGCCCCTGTAAGCCTCTGTCTGGGATGCAGTAGTTGGGCATTCAGCCTGACCACCTGCCTGGGGGAGGAAGGGCACCTGCCGGCCAGGGTGTTGTCCAAGGGGTTGGGGTCAGGGGCAGCTTCCAGAAGTAGGAGAGGCTGCCAAACCAGAGCGTTCCAGGGAAAGCTGAGGTCCACCAGCGGGGAGGGGAGAGCCAGTACAAACTCAAAGGGATGGAGCAGAGCCAAGACCAAAGTCTTTGGAGCTGAAGAGAGATAAGATCTGAGTGAAATCTTGGCCAGGAAGGAAGTGGGGGAACCCCTAAGGCTTAAAGCACTCCTTTATGGGCTTAAGGCACTCCTTTATGGGCTAACGGATATCTGGAGAGGGGCAGGGGCCTGGATTTAAAGGGCCAAAGGCAAAGGAGGCTAAGAAGGCCATGGCCACTGCTGGGAACTGTCAACACTCCGGTTTTAATCTCTTATCCCCAGCTAGCTTGATAACCACATCTCTGGGACGAGGAGAAGGGGGACTTCCGCCTCTGAAGCTGGAATCAGCCAAGTGTCCATGGGTATCCAAGATACAGGGGAGCACTCCCTTTCCTAAGATCAAGCATGTTCTCTGGATTAGGGAGCAACCCTCCCAGTCTCACCTTGCTGCACAACAATGCTGCTGCTGTTCATTGAGTATCTCTACCAAGCAGGCACACTTCTGGCTGTTTTCACATTCTACATCCACTTGATGCAACATTTCTATAAAGTAGGCAAGATAATCCCCATTTTACAGATGAGAAGACTGAGGAGACAGAAAGAGGCCGGGAGCCACCGAACACAAGGCAGCCACAAACTAAATCCTTGATCATGGAACTGCACCGCCATGCTTGGACTTACAGTCTGCTTATTTTGGTCACATGCTTCCCTGTTTAAGATTCTAGAGAAGTCCTTGTTTTCCTCTTTTAGGCCTGTGTATAAAAAGTCCCATAATCATTTCCAGTAATTTGTTCTCTTCAGTCACTGAGTTAACCTATTCCTGTCCTGGCTAAGTGAAGTGGAAAAGTTCAGAGAGCTGGAGCTAAGAGCGAAAACTTCACTGACCAGTCCTGAGGTCCTTGCTGGCATTTGCAAAAATTGAGCTCAGATCCTAACCGCTTGCAGGGGTGTCCATCTGTCACAGGTAACTCAGGACAAGCACTTGACTTGGCAGCTGACTTCTCATACTCTCCACAAGGGTTTGGGGTGTTTCTTCCTCTCCTCCAGGAGCCAGGGGGGTCTGGGAAGTACAGAATCAGCTCCCGTCAGATACAGAGAGGGAGGTATTTCCACGAAAGGACTCACACCTCACTTCAGTCAAGTAGACATGTATTATGTGATTATTTTCCATTGGTGCAGATAATCCAGGGCTAAGAGCTTGACAAAGGTCGAATGGAGAATGGAGAGCCCGTACTAAAGGACGTACTCTCTGTGGGTGGTGCTGTATGCCAAGTCCTGGGACATCAAGCCCTCCATTTTTCTTGAAGTGACACAGTGTGACTTACAGGCACTGGGCCTCCCAGACCAAACTGCTCCCCTCACTGTCGACAAGGGGCTGAGCCATCACCCCACGGCCCACCGTCCAAGGGGGCAGCTGAAACCCAGATGGGCAGCAGAGAGGTGCCAGCTGCCAGAACAGACCCGATGCTGCACTCCTAGAGGCCCGTAGACATCACGAGCACTGAAGCGCTGAGTCAGGGGGCCGCCGTTTGCCTCCTGGTCCTGTTTGGCTGAAACATTCCCTGATTAGCATCTCGGGTTTTCTGTTCTGCCTCTTCCAGCCTCTGACCAAGTTCCCATCCTTTGCCTGTTTGTTGCCTTGATGTAGACCTACAGTTTTGCTCTGAGCATAGAGGTTCAGTTAACAAGAGCCACTTCTTTTCCTAACGTTACAGATTCCTGGTTCCCCAACCCTGAGTATCTTAGAAGGAAGAGAGCCATGATGACCATGACCGAAAGCATTTTCCAAGTTGTCCCATAATTTGACGATATTGCAGCTTCAGACAAGAGTTCAGGAAGAGGGCACTGGGGAGTTTGCTTCTTTAAATCCTGGCATGGGAAGGACAGATTGGTTAGGAAATACAACTCTCCCCCACCTGTGTAGCACAGACAGCTGAAAACCAACTACAGTATATGTCACTGGAAAGAAGCAGATTGTATACCATTGTACAGATGGGAATGTTGAGGCTCAGATGGGCACGGGCTGCAGGGGATCTCAGAGGATGTGTTTTTAATGGCTGCCACCAGGCAAAGCTTGGGCTAAAGGCCAAGCTCAGACCAGGAACAAGGAAACACCAAGTTTTCAGGAGGACCCCGGTGGCTTATGAGAGGGGCTGGGCCCTGCCACCTGACACTCCACCTATTGACTTTGGATGTCTGCTCTGAATATCTTCCTTCTTCCGCCCCTCCCTGGCCAGGGGATGGAGGCAGTAGAGGGCAAGAGAGTGGTTTGGTAACCTCAGAAAAGATTTGCTCATTTGTTCCTGCCTCGCAGAATCAGAGAATAAAAGCTCTCTGGGGTCCCGAAACTGGCCTAGGGGAAACTGAGGGAGCCTGGTGACTGAAGCCGACTTTCCACTTCCAGGATCTTTCACGTTCAACTTCGACACTTCTGGCCTCCTCGGGCTCAGCCCACCGCCGTCTCTGCCATCACACCCCCACCAGTTACAGCGATCGAGTACAGACAACCCCCGCTCCCGCCCCACTCCAGAAGGCCTAGAAGAAATGTCGTTTTCACTTTCTAATTAGGAATCAACGGAGCTAGGAAAACAGTGAGGGGCTGGACATCTGGGCAGTGACACAGGGCAGCAGGTTGTCAGGGAGAAAGCAGTGACTCAGTGAGTTCATGGAGATGGAAGAAAAGATCTGAGGCCCCGGTGCACACACGTGGCCAGTCAGTGGCTCTCTGGCACATCCAGCAACCTGAGCCTTGAATCTGGTAGCAGCCCTCCTCCCCTCACACTCCCCACACGCCTGCCACCCAGCATGGCACTGTGACTTTTCCCTCATTGTGGTTGTTCTTGGCATGGACACGAAGCTGCCAGGTCATAGACACTCTGCTCCGAGCCCCCTAAGAAGGGCCCTGTGGAGCCCCTACGAAATCACCCACCAGCCAGGCAAACATTTATAAGGAAGCTTCCTCCTACTTACTTCCTGACGAGGAGGTTCACCAGAAAACCTCTGAACATAAGTCTGGGCTCAGAGACTCCCCCAAAATCTGACCCGAGCTAAGCCAGGCCAACTGGACTGTTCCAGTCTGGGGCTCCAGGCAGTGACCACACAAGGACCACACTGCCAAGACCACACTAGGGACCACACTGCCAAGCTGAGCAAAAGTGCAGTCGTCCACGTCCCAGGCCCTCTCTCAAGACCCAAAGGTGAAATTAATACAGCAAGAGCCAACGCTGTGCTCCTGCCAGTGGGTGACAGCTGGGCCAGGAAATACTTGATCACTATTTGCTGATGGCAAGGGCAGGCAACCTGGGCATAAATAATCCCAAATGGTCCACTTCCTTAAAAAACGGGGTTGAAGGGGAGAGGGGCTTGGCATTTAGCTTTTGCAGAGTCACTGTCACAATTCTCTTTTCCAGCGATTGTTACTAAAATGCTCTATAAATGCTTACCAAGAAATGCTCGATTTCAGGGCTGGCTGGCCTGGGATTAAACATTGACTGCAGACAAGAGTTAAACATTGACTCAGCTAAAGACCTGCACATGGGGGCAGAGAGCTGGCAGCAAACAGCAGTGGAAGGCACTTCCTCCCTCCACTCTTATCCCACTTGTCCCACAAAGCCGCATTCGTGAGGACTGTCCCCAGTGAGCGATGCTGAAAGGGCAGTGGAGATCTGGGGAAGGACCAGATAGCGTAGGCCTCCCCTTCTCTGGTGGCTGGGTCAGCCCAGGGTCTGGGAGCTTCACACTGGTAGTGCCTGGGAGCCTGTGGACCTACCTGGCTTTCTCCAGTCTTAGCAGGATCAATTCAGTGCAAACGGGAGCCCTTGGCTGCCTGGGAAAACAGACTTCAAAAGATGCATCCAAGGGAGTAAAGGCTTTGGGAAGTGGAGGAAAGTGCTCAATGCTGGGAGACCTCGGTTCTCGACCCATCCATGCCATCAGCTCATTGTGCAAACCTGGCCAAGTCCCCCCACTTCCCTGCCCTTGGTTCCTCACGGGTCAGCGGGGAATCAGTCCATTCCAACAGCCTATGCTGTCCCCGTGCTGAACCATCAACACCTTCTAGATGCCAACCACTGTCCATATTATACTTAATCTCTACACCATAGTAATGGGGTAAGGATAATTAGCCCCACCTTATAAATGAGAAAACCAAGGCCCAGAGACATTAAATAACTTGTCAAGGGGCCCCCTGCTAGGAGGTGGCAGGACTTGGATGTAACCCAGGGAGTTCCAGGTCTGGAGTGTGGGAGCTTTCCCAAGGCTGCCTGGCTGGTGTGTGGGGCTGATGACTCTTCAGTTAGACAAGAAGCCCTTGGGGAACAGGGATGTACACCCCTACATGTCTCAAATTTCCCTGGACCTCAAACTTGCTGTGGGGCATAGTTTTGTGGTAGACTGATTCAACAACTGGTCACCGACACAGCAGAAGTTTGTGGTAGGCTGAAAAATGGCCTTCCAAAGACAGGTCCACCTCTGATCTCTAGAATCTGTGTTACCTTATTTGAGAAAAGGTCTTTGCAGATGTAATTCAGTTCAGGATCTTGAGATGAGATCATCCTGGATTATCTAGACAGACCCCAAAGGCTATCACAGGTGTCCTTATAAGAGAGGCAGAGAAACATTTGAGACACACAGAAGACAATGTGAGCCAAGGACACAGATCAGAGTGGTGTGGCTACAAGGAAAAGAGGGCCAAGGAATGCCAGCAGCCACCAGGAGCTGGAAGAAACAAGGGTCCGGTTCTTCCCCTGAGCCTCCGAGGGAGCCCTGAGCCCACACCCTGACCTCCGACGTTTGCCTTCCAAGAAAACACTTTTCAGCTGTTTTAGGCCACCCCGGGTGTGGTCATTTGTTGCAGGCACCACAGTAAATTAATATGATGCTCAATCAAAACACAGAGTCCTAGAACCGGGAAAGCCCTGGAGGTCACTTGGTCCAGTGCCCCGGTTTAACAGATGGAACACCTGCAGCCCTGAAGGGGGAAGTGGTTTGGCGAAGGTCGCTCAATAAGTTAGAGCCGGGCACAGGCTCACTGATCCCAGGCTAGGGCTCCCCAACTGATTCGTGCCGAGTCCCAGAGTCATGAAAGGCAAACGAGGAGACTTTCTCATTATTATTTTCCTCTCTGATTATTATTTGAAGAGGGAGGGGGAGTTCTTAAACAGATGAAGCGCTGTCCGTGTTAGAAGTGTAACTCCTGCTTTTACCATCATCACTCTTGAGTCGGGCGGCCACTCTCCTCTCCCAGGACTGTGATGCACGGCCTATGTCTTGGGGCCAGTGGGTTCCCAGTGGGGAAACCGCAGCGAAAGATGGGAAGCTAGGGGACTCCAGTCACACCGCTAGCACGTGGCTGAGCCCAAAATAGGACGCAGGGTTATGACTTCATAACTCTTCCCTGGTTCTGCTTCTCATTTGCTTCTTTCCCTAAGCTGGGTCAGTAGGCAACATGGACTTGGGGTACGTGTGGGGGCATGGGCACCGTCAGCTAAGATGGTCTGGGGGACTCCTGGGAACACACCAAGACATGATCCAGAAAATGTCCCATCATCACAGACTGTAGGGCTGGGAGAGGAGCCCTGGGCCCCCAAGGTAGCCTGAGAAGCAGCTGTTTCCTGGACCTGCTTCCCTCCCTCCCCACAGGCCTGTAACTCATCAAGGTTGTGTCCTAGGGCTCAGTGGGTCCCCCTTAAGCCAGACTCCAGACAACCAGACACAAGGAAGCCCTGCTTTGGGGAAAGTGGGTAAGTGAGAATAAGAGAACAAAACCTACAAATAGCTTGACGATCGAATTCCAAAGAAGAGAGAAATAAGAAGGAAAAACCTTTGAAAGGAGCCGTATAACCTGGCAGAATTAGAATTTTCCCCTCATTGTCCTCAAACCTTCTCCACCTCCCCTCACACTCTCCCACATCATATTGACCCTGGGGCTAGGGAAGGGGACGGCTGAGCGGGGAAGAAAGATGGCTCAGCTACCCAGGCGTCTCTGTGCCTGTCATCCCCCTATCACCTCGGGGCTTAGTCCAGGGCTGCCGCTGGAGAGGAGACTGACATTGATGGAGAGACCCCCAAGGGTTTGGGGATGCCAGACAAGGGGGCCTGCGCCTTGCTTGTCCTGTATGGAGCCCTGGGGTCGGCATCTTACCAATGTCTACTGAAGCCCTAGTTATGTGGGGCAGTTGAGCGCAGAAAGCTACAGGGGTGTTGGGGAAAATGAGGCTCTGCAGCACGGGATCTGAAAGGACCAGGAAAATGTGAGTGAGCCACACTTGCCCTGCACACACTGGAGGGCCTACCTGCAGGAGCCCAGACGCAGAGACAAGGAGACCCAGGGTGGACAACAGACCTTTCAAGATGGGCCTGCATAAAGGCCACCAGCCAGCAGGAGGGGTCACACTGCAGCGGACAGGGCTATTCCCTTCTAGGGCGTGAGGCCCACTCAGAGCCAACGTGGGGGGCTCCTTCCCTCCGTCTTGACAGTCACACTGGTGCAAGCCGCCCCCTCACCAAGACCGGCTCCCCAGGGTTCACAGAAACACCAGAGCAGAGACGGGGGACAGAAAGGAAAGCCAACCTGGAATGAAACTGAGTTTTAAATCAGGAGGAAAGTGAACAAGTTATCACTGAATCAGACCAACTTTACCTATAAGTGACTAGGTAACATTTTCCAACATCAGTCAGATTATGGCTTTAAGGTCTGAAAAAAAAGCTGCATAATAGAAAACAAGGTTTATCTTCCCACCATCCAAACCCATGGCCTCAGGCTGATAACCCACTGTGACTGAGTGGGTAGCTAAAATAAGACCCGGGTTCTGCCTGCCTTGTGTTTTTTCTGGGACTCTATTTCCCCTTTCCTTCTTCCCCTTCTGGGGTCCGGGCTGCAGGACACTCTAGAAAGAGCCTGGGCCGGCACTGCACAGGTAGGACTGGGTGGGATTCTTGCATGGGGTGGGCGTGTGAGGTGTGGGGGGAGCACACGGGTGTTGGGGAGGGGGCTCCACTTGTATGACTTGGACGAAGATCGTTTGGGGAACTCCTGGGAGTCCTAACCAGGTCAGGTCAGGGAAACCACCAAGGACTAACCGAGTCAGGGAGAGGGGCTTCTACCACCGCTCAGACGGTCAGCGCTCACTTTGCCAAGTAAGGCGCCAAGCCCGGGTCCCAACAAGACCCTGAGCTTTGCCATTCCCGGAACCCCGGGGCAGCTGGAGCCTTCAGCTCCTCTAGCAAGTGAGAGGGGAAAAACATGGTCCCCCGGGTCCTGGGGGCTCTGGGACTGATGAAAGGGGCTCTGCAGGAGATGCAGAAAGAGTGGGCTTAATCCAGGGAGTAGGGGACGGGTCCCCAGGTGCGTGGAGATGTGAGGCTATTCCTGCCACCTGTACCCCTTCAAATGCATATCAACTCTGCACTAATATCTGGTGCTAGCCTCAGCCTGTAGGTTTGGTATCACTCTGTCTATTTTCCAGCTGAAAAAGAAATAATGAAGGGGACTTGCCTAAGATCTTGCAGCTGGAAAGCAAGCAGAACGGGCTCTCTATGCTTGATACCCTGTCTCCCATCCTGCAGGTGCAATGATGGGGGACTCCCAAGTAACAGAGTCTCCCCAAGGTCAAGGGGAAGCAAGTGGAGCCAGGCAGGAAGGCGGAAAGGAAAGGAAAGCAAGGGCTCTGTGGGAGTCACGTGCCGCTGGCCGGCCGCCATGCCCATGGGAGAGTGTCCCTTTAAGAGCCCAGGTGTGGGTCAAGCACCACACAGTTTCAGTTTTGGCAGCAGCATCCAGTGTCCCGTCGGAGGCTTCTAGAAAAGCCAGGGCTGCGGACTGGTCAGCAAGCGGTGCTCCCGAAGCTGACGGGATAGGAGGAAGGAGCTCAAAGTAAGTGGGGCTGCTCTGGGGTCCCCAAAAGGATGCCATCTGGGAAGGGCCCTCTGCACACACGACCCCAGTCCCCAAAGAATGGGATGAGGGGAACGTGGCCACCGCCTGCATGCCCAAGCGTGTCGTGGGGGAGCTGATGGGCACAAGCCTGGGTGCATCCCAGAGAGACAAAGCAAGGTCCAGGGGTGAACGCTCAGCAGGTGGGAAGAAGGGATGTCTGGGCTTGGCACGTGGCATTCTGCTCAAAACTTGGTCTCTGAGTTCCCTCCTAATTCCTCCATAATTTAACTGTGACCTTAGGCAAGTCACCTAATTGCTCTCTCAGCCTCTGTTTCCTAATGTGCAAAATGGGCATAAAAATAAGGCCGATCACTTATGGTTGATGTGAGATTCAAATGAAAAAAGATGTGTGAAATCGCTTTGAAAACTCTAGAGCAGAATAACAGTTGTTTTGTTGTTTTCCGATTCAGTTCAGTTATTCCAGGACTATTGAGCACCAGACCGACCCAGATAGGATGATGCCAATGCAGGTCCTGGTACAAGGCAGGCACCCTTCTAGCCCTTGAATATTTCTCCTTTCAGCTTTCTGATGGAGGTGCATGCAGTCCATTTTTCTGGGTTTCAAAGACACCCTGAGATCCTTTCCAACTTCAACCCCGCTTTGCTCTCACAGATCCCTGACACCCCAAGGTATAATGTGCATCACCGTTTCATCCTGTACCTGCTAAGCTGAGAAAAATGAAGTCCTTCCCAGGAAAGTGAGTTAGGCGGGCAGAGCCCCCTGCCAGGCGCAGGCAGCATTCTTCACTCCTCAGGCTCCCGTTGCCTCTGCAGCCAGGAGACCTCAGACACCAGCTCTGCTCTCCTGACAGTGTCCCAGGCCAGCCAGGGGACCCTCAGCGCAAGCGCAGCTGCTCTGCAAGCTGCATCCCTCACCAGCCCCACTGCGCGCCACTGCCCCAGGTGACCTACGCGGCCAGCGCTGTTTGGCACCACAGCCTTCACTGTCGCTCTCCCCCTTCACTAGGGGAATTACAAGGCCCTGAACGTCTGGAGTTGGGGTGTGTCAATTCGTGGGTTAGTGTAGAAGGCAGCTGTCTATGCGCAGAGCCGGTTTTGAAACTCTCCATCCATCATCCCTCGCCCTGCCCTTGGGTGTGGTGATGTGGCAGACAGAGCAACGAACCAGGAGCCAGAGAGCAGCTGGTTCTGTTATCTCTGCCTGTCTCTTAGAACCTCTGGACTCTGTGGCTTTATTTTACAAACAGTGTAATAGCAGCAGCTTCCAGGTAGAAAACACACTTATCCTTGGCTTTCACAGCTTCATCTTCTTCCTACCTGAAACAAACCCAGTGGGAGGCCGGGTAGGAGTCATAAACCTGTGTTACAGTTGAGGAAAGTGAGGCTGTGAATTAATGTGAGTGGTGTAAGGTCACCCAGCAGGTATAAATGACAACATTTGGATACAGTCATTTTGGCATGGTCATGGGGATATTTTGACATCACCTAATAAAACACGATGCACAACTTTTTAAAAAGTAGCACACGCATGTGCTCAGCAGAGACCCCCGCACCTATGTCTTGCCCCCTCTCTGGGTGGGCGGGGGCTGGGATCCCAAAGACCCTGGCATTGACACAGTGTGATGGACTGGAAAGACGTTTTGGAGGCCATGTGTCTGGTTACAGGAAACAAATGTAACCTGCCGTACATATGGTAAGTGCTGAATAAATAGCAGCCATTATTAATTTTCAGGAAGAAATTCTTCTGTTGGCACCTACCTCTGAGTTCAAACACAGTCTTTTCCCAGGAACCACCTTTCCTGTGAAAAGCAGAGAGGAGAGAATTGGACTCAGTTCTCCTCTAAGACTGGATTTCCTACTCCTGCCCCTTCTGATTGCTTCCTCTCAACTTTAACAGCACAGTAACTAAAACCTTGTATGCTTGATCCAGAGTGCCCGAATCGGAACCCCATCCCAGTCACTTACCTGCTGTGTGACTTTGGGCAAGCGTCTTGCTTCTCTGGACCTCCACTGTCTCATTTGTGAAATGAGTTTACCCATTGTACCCTACCTCCCAGGGTAACTGTGAGGACTAAATGAGTTAACACGTGTAAAGCGCCTGAAAGTGACTCCATTGTGCCAGCTAAAATCAGGATCCCTCACTTGTAACCTAGTCCCTGGCACACATCTGCTCTTTCCGGCCGTGACAGTCCAATCTGAACAGCTCACCTCCAGTCTTCGAAGGATGCTCAGCAAACAGATGTCTGTTCTCTCACTCTGAGACAGGAAAAAGAGAAGACTGTGTTGATTTTAAAGAGGATGTGGGAAAAGAACTGTTATTTTTAAGCCAGATACCCTACTTAAGACTTTACATATGTTGCCTCATTGAATCCTTATGGTGACTCACTAGACTAGATGCAATTATCTCCAGTTTACAGATGAACAGTGGGGCTCAATGGATTTAAATAGTCTGCCCCAAATCACACAGTCCTCAAGTGAGAGAGCCAACAGCCAACCTGAGCAGTCCATACGCTGTGCTACTCTCTAAGTGCACAGCACCCGTGAAAGTCAAGTGCATAAGCCCCTCAACCTCCTGTGCTAACAAGTAATTGCAGCCTCTTACAGTGAAAGAGCACTTTATGCTATTGGGAGTGCCTCGCTATATATTAACCATCGTCCCCCATCCCAAGGTAGCCCCTCAACTAGACGAGTCAGGGATGACAATACCCATTTTACAGCTGGGAAAGTTGAGCCAGCACATTTTGCCCAAGTGGGAGAGCTCTTCTGGTAGCCTGTGACACAGCAGAACTCAGGACCTCTGAGTCTCTTCCACCCTCCTTCGAGCTACTGTCCCGTGAGCACCCAGAACAAAGAAGGCATTGGGCAGAGTGAGAGAAATCAGCCCTGACTTTGTCCTTCTCAGAGAGGGAATGAGGCGATAACCATTCCCAATCTGGTCGGTCTTTTCTAAACAGCTGGTCCTGTTCAGAACAGCCAGGCGCTCCCCGGAGAGCAAGGCCTCCTGGAGATGGGGAGATGGATCTCAGTTGGCCCTGCCTTCCAGGACCTTGCCATCTGGTAGAGTGGGTGAGATAAACACCCACAGACCAAGCTAGGATGGGATAGAGTCAGTAACAGGGCCTCCCAGTCTCTGTTGAAAGGCCATCTGAAAATCTACAAGGCTTATTCCCAGAGCTTCGTGAAGCCTGGATTCCATGTGTTGAATTTCTGCGGAAGTTTTACATGCCTACTTTTGACAGGGATGGGGCCAGAAAGTCTTGAATCTTCCTAGCTCACGCCTTCTTTGGAACCTGTGGCTTCTCTCTCCATCTCCCTGCTCTCTGGAGCTTCAGTGCCTTTTCTCCAACATTGCCTGTGCTTGAAGATTCTCACATATTCCAGGGCTTACGTAAACTATATAACCTCTCTTACAACCCTGCCTGTCATTACAAGCCCGAGGCCCTCCAGACTCCATGGACTGCGCTCCCTCCCCTAGTGGTGCCGTGGTTTCCAGGCTCACCCTCGTGTGTGCTCAGCCTCTGCATCTACGGGAGAAGAGAGTGATAGGTCCACACGGACTTGAGCAGCGCCTCTCCTGGCCATCAGTCCAGGCCAAGGAAAGCCCCTGCCCCAGCCAGGCCAGCTGCTCCCTGCTTCTCTGAGCCCCAAGCTCCCTGCTGCCCCAAGTTCAGACTCACAGGAAGTCAGAAACTGCCAACATGGCTTCAGGCCCCCCGTGGTGCCTGCTCTCTCTTCCCTCCAAAGCCCCGAGGACCGTGAGAGCCTTAACTGTCTCTCTGCTGTGAGCCAAGCCAGTGAAAAGCCCAGAGCTATTGAAGGCCATATGTTCACCAGCCCTGGTCCAGAAGACCCTCTCCCTGTGATAGAGGAGAAAGCCTGAACTGAGACGAACAAACATGTGACTCTCAACCACGAGAGCTAAAGATCAGTCACTCCGACTGAAGGCGAGCTAGCTAGAGCAATTTCATAAGACCGTAGACTCTATTCTTCAGCAGGGCCTGTACCTGGCCCCAACCTGCAATTGTACAGACATATATTGTGAATATATGAGGGGCAGTACCTTGGTAAAATGAGAATGATCTAGAATATCCCAGCCTGACTACAGAAAATACAGCTCCTATTTTAAGAGCCAGGAAAGGTGCCTTCATGCATGATATACTTACCTATGTATATCTGGGAGAATAGGTCCCTCTGAGCATCCAAGGGTACCAATCTGATCTGGGAGAATAGGTCCCTCTGAGCATCCAAGGGTACCAATCTGATCCCATTCTGTTATAAGTCTTGGGGCCAGAATCTCTCCAACCCTTAGATTTCCTATCTGCCCAGGAAGATATTCTCTATCCCTTGGGTTGCTGTGATGGTGGATAAAGTCATAAAGCAAAGAAGGTAGAAGAGCATTCTGTACCCAGTAAATAATATGCGCTCTCTTTCCTTCCTAAAGCAAATACTTTGAATCCAGCTCCAGCCCCATGGAACTGGGGCCTCCCTGACACCCAAATCTCCCAGGTTTGGGAACAAATATGGTTTTAAGACTTTGAGTGGAAGGGATTTCTAATGATTTGCAAAGCCCAGGGTCTTTCAGCTCAGAGCAGAGAAACTGCTTTAAGTGAAGTTTTGGGCAGAGACTTCCTGCTCCTGAGAACGTGGGGGTGTGGGGAGAGTCCAGTCTAAGCGGGGACTGGACTGTGCGCTTCCTACCAAGGTCAGCTTCCACAAAACTTGCCCTCTAGCTCTGCATGCCTGGTGATCTCATCCCTAGTGGGAGGTTATGCAAAGGGTAATTGGGCACATGTGAGCATCCTCCCCTACATGGACCTTCACTGCTAGCCAAGCATGTCACAAATGAGAGGCGCCTGGGGAGGAAGTCAGGACCACTGCTTTGGAAAATATGGCCTCTGCCTGCAGCAAGCCAGGGCAAGTGGCTGTTACCAGTCCAGACTAGGGACTGTCTCCTCCAACTCAGCCTATGGGAAGACCCACTGCAGTCAGAGAAATATCAGGAAGTTTACTGATGTCAGGGGAGAACAGAGGTGAGAACCAGAGAGCCCCTATTGGTTGGGGCTCCTTAAAGCAGATGGCATGGTGTCCTCCCTCCGGCCACTGCGCCCAAGCCCAGTGCAGATGGCAGGTGGCGGGACTCTGCAGTGAGCCCATCCCAAGGAAAGAAGAGAGACCTCCCAGCCCTCTGACCCCCGCTCCCACCTGGGAGTCAGTCCCACGTCCACCCGGGTGGTCCTGCAGCCAGCTTCGTCCTGAGCACATCTAAGCTGGAGCTGACGTTGGCATTTGGCTAAGGCCGCACTCCAGAGGTTAATCATTGGCCTGGTATGAAAAGTCCAGGGCAATTAACCGGAATCAAGAGAGGCTCAAGCTGCCACCCGACACCCATATTTGTCCCTACCTCCCCAAACCCGCTCCCCCAACTCTTCCGAAGAACAGGATAAACAGAATACCTTTATCTCCACGAGGAAATAAAGAGGTGCTTTGCTGGGAAATTCCCTCACAGAAAAGAAGGAACCAAGATAAACAGCCCTATTGCCTTTGGCTCAAGCTAGCGAAGGGCGTCTCTGGGAGCAGGAGCAAGGCCAAGGCAGGAAGGGGGGCCTGGGAGATGGGTGCCCGCGCTCCCTGCTGCCTCGAGCCTCCTTATCTTTATGGGTGCTCATCTCTGCCCAGCACGTGTTAACACACCTTTCTCCTTTCCCCCCTCAACGTCAAGTCTGCTCCAAAACTGAAAACCTGGCAAGGTCCACGGGAGAGTGGGGACTCCCTTCTTCACCTCCATCCTCCTCCAGGCTGCAGTCAGGGTCCAGAGGACAGCAGGGGTCAGGCCAGGCCCTGGGGATCTCAACCCTCCCCAGCCCTGGGCTGCGTCCCCAGAAGTGACCGGGTCCACACGTGCGACACCCTCTGAGTGGCCTCACCTCGGATTTTCCCTCTTGGTCCGTCAGCCTCACCAAGCAGGAGGTGGTCACACCGACATGTTTAACCCTGACCCCATAACGGAGTCTCTGGGAAATCCTGGGCATGTCACTCAGCATCTCACGATCTTGATTTTTCTTATCCAGGAAGTGGTTGTAATTCTATCTGTCCTGTCGCATTTAAAGGGAACTTCTAGAGCTCCAGTGAAGTGGTGTAAATGACAACGCTTGAAAAGCAAAGAGCGCTCCACAGATAACAAGAATAAGCATGAAGGATAAGCACCTCACTCAGTTTGAGATGGAATACGGGCAGTGAGACAGACCCAGAGCCTGGACTCTGGGGGTCAGATAAAGCAGGGTTCGGTCTTCCCCACCACCCCCACCCCAACCCTACTGATGCCCACATTTAATCCCTGTGTGGCCTTGAGGAAAGCCCTTAACCTTTAAGCTTTCATTTCCTCCTACGTCAAGTGTAGATAAGGACGCCCGCCTCTTAGGTGCGATAGCAAGCTTAAATGAGATACTGGAGGTGCGTTGTTTCACGGGAACATCATGGAACGAGCTGCGAGGGCGGTTGGTGGTGGTTGTGACGGCGCTGCCTCTGTGCATCTCTGTTTACTCGTGTGACAGGCCATAAATTGTGCCAGCCCCCTCCACCTCCCAGGGGTGCAGGGAGGGCAGCTGGAGCAGAGAGGTGGAGACACTTCTTGGTAATAACCAATGATCTGGGGAGCTATTCCTGAGATCTTAAGATCTTGCCCAGGACGGTGCCTACCCCCAACCCCACGTGGGTGGGGAAACAGAGGAAATGACGCGTGTGTGTCCCTATCCCAAAGGAACTAGCAACTTAGCTGAGAAGATGAAAGTGTACCTATCCCTGCTAAAGAACAAAAGGCACTGTGGGACGACGGGTCTTTGAGCTGTGATGGGAAAGGCGGGGCCATTCATTCTTTGACAGGTTTTATGTCCGTTACTGGAGACGCAGAATCGAACAGGTGTAACAGGGGCTGGAAGCTCAGCTAGTCTTGGACGACAAAGGCCTTTCATCCCCTCGTGCCGCTGTCTTTCAGCAACCTCGCAGGACGGTGGCTGGCGGCAGAGACCCGCGGGAGCCCCCAGCGATGTCGCGCCTGTTCCTCGCCTGCCTGCTGGCCGTCTTCCCAGGTGCGTCAGCCAGGCCCTGGCCCACTCCATCCTAGTCCCCTGGGGCCCAGGGATCGGGCCCGTCCCCCGCAAAGTCCAGGCAAGGCTGGCACCCCCTCGGGGAGCAACCACAGACACTGCAGAGAGGATGGGTGAGCCAGCACCGGCGCGTCAGGACTAGAAATGGCATTCTCTCGCATCGGGCCAAGGGTCTTCACTGGGAATAAGAAAACGAGACCTTGACCTTAAACCAAGCCTCACTCTTGAGTTGCTTTGGGGTTTGGGAGAAATGACTTATATTTGTACCTGTTGACATTTTTATCTGGAAAAAAAAGAAGAAAAGAATCTACAAAATATTTTAGAAATATAGGGAAATAGCAGATACAAATGAAACAATGTAGCACTCCACAAGGATGGTTTTAAACATATATATGTAATATACACATATATAGTATATATATGCTGCTGCTAAGTTGCTTCAGTCGTGTCCGACCCTGTGCGACCCCATAGACGGCAGCCCACCAGGCTCCCCCGTCCCTGGGATTCTCCAGGCAGGAACACTGGAGTGGGTTGCCATTTCCTTCTCCAATGCATGAAAGTGAAAGTGAAGTTGCTCAGTCGTCTCCAACTCTTAGCGATCCCATGGACTGCAGCCCACCAGGCTCCTCTGTCCATGGGATTTTCCAAGCAAGAGTACTGGAGTGGGGTGCCATTGCCTTCTCTGATAGTATATATATAAATGTATATAAATATAAATAATTATATATTATAAATAATATATAAATATATTATACCTATTTAAATATATAAAAATATGTATGTATGCAAGAAATATTATAAATATATGTATACAAGCAAGGAGATCACTAAATAAGTTTGCCATTTGTTTTCTTAATGCAGCTATCATTAATGAATTATGATTAAAATCTTAGAATTGCTTAATAATTGTGCAGTGTAGCAATTGCCTAGCTGCAGCGCCTGGTAACTAACCCACAGAAGACACATGTCTCAGGAGGAAAAGTTCATGACCTCAGCATGGACTGTCTAGACCCCCTCAGGAGGCTTTCCCTCCGGCAGCCTCAGAAAGCCCCTGTCTCTGTCCCCACAGTGGTCTCCATGAAGAGTCCCATCTTCGGTCCCGAGGAGGTGACCAGTGTGGAAGGCCGCTCAGTGTCCATCACGTGCTACTACCCGACCACCTCCGTCAACCGGCACACACGCAAGTACTGGTGCCGGCAGGGAGCCAAGGGCCGCTGCACGACCCTCATCTCCTCAGAGGGCTATGTCTCCGACGACTATGTGGGCAGAGCCAACCTCACCAACTTCCCGGAGAGTGGCACGTTTGTGGTGGACATCAGCCATCTCACCCGGAACGACTCAGGGCGCTACAAGTGTGGCCTGGGCATTAGCAGCCGCGGCCTGAACTTCGACGTGAGCCTGGAGGTCAGCCAAGGTAACGGCTCGGCTCCTTAGATTTCTGGGGAGAGTGAGAGGGAGGAAGGATTTCCCGACGGGGCAGGGTGTCCTGGCATGGAGAAGGCTGTGGGTCCATCCAGAGCCTTTCATTTGCACCGTAGAAGGTGGGAATGAGACAGATGGGACCTACTTGGATAGGGGGAGGGCGGATGGGCCTCTCTAGGTCTTAAGGGCCTGACACAGTTCTGGTTTTACTGAAGCTCTAGCTTAGAAGAGCGGGAGGAGAACAAGTTCTCTCCTCGTATTTGTTGCAGGTGGGACCAGAGGTCCAGGAGCCGGGGGAGATTCGTAGGCATCCTTAAGTTCTGCTGTTAGAGCACCCTTCACATCAAGACCTTGGCCACCAGACTTCTTTTAACATGTATTCTCTTAACCTGATCTCCAGTAGTCCCTTGGAAGTCTCTGCATAAATTAAATGATCAGTTATTGTCCAAAAACCATAAGATTGGATATAACAAATGACATGGACACAAGTATCAAGAGAGAACAGAGCAGGGAGAGACAAGTGCCAGCTTGGGAAGGCTTCCTGGAGGGGGCAGCAGAAAAGCTGGGCTTTGGAAGACAGATTCCAATGCTGTCTCTCTGGGAAAGAGGGCCTTCTGGGTGATAAGCATACCCAGCCCTCATCAGAGACATTGAGGAAGTAAACCATGTGGAAGGCAGCTCAGCATCCTATGATGCAAGAAAGAAAACCACAACTTGTTCCCCACCCTTCACCCTGCAGATCCTGCCCCGACAAGTGATGCCATCTACCATGTAGACGTGGGCAGGACCGTGACCATCAACTGCCCTTTCACAAGTGCGAATTCTCAGAAGAAAAAATCCTTGTTCAAGAAGACAGGTCAGGACTATTTCCTAGTCATCGACTCCACTGGATATGTGACCAAAGACTATAACGGCAGAACACATCTCAGTATCCTGGGTACCAGCACATCAGTGTTCAGCGTTGTCATCAACCGAGTCCGGCTCAGCGACGCTGGGATGTATGTCTGCCAGGCTGGGGACGATGCTAAAGCCGATAAGAGCAACGTTAACCTCCAGGTGCTGAAGCCCGAGCCTGAGCTGGTTTACAGAGACTTGAGGAGCTCGGTGACCTTTGACTGTTCCCTGGGCCCCGAGGTGGCAAATACGGCCAAATTTCTGTGCCAGCAGAAGAATGGGGAAGCTTGCAATGTGGTCATCAACACCTTGGGGAAAAAGGCTCAGGACTTCCAGGGCAGGATTCTGTTCCTGCCCAAGGACAATGGCGTCTTCAGTGTGCACATTACCAGCCTGAGGAAAGAGGACGCGGGGCGCTATGAGTGCGGGGCCCAGCCTGAGGGTCAGCCCGAGGAAGGCTGGCCTGTGCAGGCCTGGCAACTCTTCGTCAATGAAGGTGAGACCTGAGAAGCAGAAAGGGGAGAGATGGGCAGTCTGCGGGCGAGAGCCCCGCTCGGCCCCTCTGAGTATCTTCCAGCTTCCGTCCGTTGACCATATCTGCTCACTGACGAGCCCTGGACCAGATGCTCCGGGGGCAGCACGAGAGCCCCAAGGCTGTGCGCAACGGCCTCTGCCTTGTGCGATCTCTTAAATCTTCCTCTCTGTTACCAAAGGCCTTTGATGGCCGCCCCTGATCCTCAGGAATGAGAGGAGTGAAGATTCCGACTGTCTGGGTTTCAGAGAGCCGTGGGAAGCACTCTACGTGGAGTCTCCCTGACCCCGGAGCAGGATGGCAGCTCACCCATCACATTCCGGTGGAAGAAGCCTTGGCTTGTGTTGGTCTTGTAGCTTTCCCAAGTCAACGCCCCGGCTTCTAAAATCTCCCCTCCAACATCTCTTAAGGCTACTTGTTATTCAGCGTGATCTGGTTGAACCCTGCCCCTTCCCACCCTGTGAGCACTCTGTAGTGAGTTACCGTCTTGAGAAACTTGAAGTTCGTGGTCACTACGCTTGAGGCTTTCCCGTAAGGGGCTCCCATTCCCTGTCCTTCTTTCTCCTTCCAGCTCAGTCCTCACCACCTCCCTCGGTGTCTTCGGTCACCTGGGACTCTCCCAGAGCTTCAGCTTTAGTTTCTTGAAGATAGACCCTGCTTCTCTTGGACGTGGCCTTTGTGGCCCTCGATAATTAAATTTATCTATGCTACATAGTATATATTTTAAATCAAACTGTTCTAAATATATTTTCTTAATTTGGAGAAAAAAAACCTACCTGGCCATCTTGTGGGACGAGCTAATAATAAAAAGACAAAAACTACCTAGAGGGAGATTTTATAAGAAGCCCAAGGCGAAAGGCTGATGGTCACTCTTTAAATGGCTTCTGTTCTCTGCTCAGGATAAGGTGGGGAAAGAATAGTGGGGGAGGTCCCTGGAGATGGGGAGAAGGCTCCTGCGCCAGGCTCCATGACATTCGGAAAGGCTTTTTCACTTTCTGAGGCCGGTAAGGATTGTTCTACGCCTCACTCTCCACCCTGGCTGAGCACACCGGGAGGAGGCTGCCCAGCCCATGCTGAGTTCTCCCATCCCATCTTTGTGCTTCCAGAGACGGCAATCCCCGCAAGCCCCGCCGTGGTGAAAGGTGTGAAGGGAGGCTCTGTGACCGTATCTTGCCCCTACAACCCAAAGGATGCCAACAGCGAGAAGTACTGGTGTCGCTGGGAAGAGGCTCAAAACGGCCGCTGCCCACAGCTGGTGCGGAGCCAGGGGCTGGTGAAGGAGGAGTACCAGGGCAGGCTGGCACTGCTCGCTGAGCCGGGCAACGGCACCTACACCGTCATCCTCAACCAGCTTACCAACCAGGACAACGGCTTCTACTGGTGCGTGACCGACGGCGACACACGCTGGACGTCCACAGTGGAGCTCAAGGTTGTCCAAGGTAAGAGTTGAACTTGGGCAAGAGGGAAGGGAGGCAGCTCCAGGACCCCTGCAGTCAACCACAGCATCACCCCCAGCCACTCTGCCTCCCGCTTCCCCCGCCTCCAGGCTGCTGGAGAGAGCCCCCCGTTCATCCCATAACCACACCCTTCCCCCCACCTGTTCATCTCAGCAACAAACACCCTTTCCTGCCCCCACACTCTTCAAACCACCACAGACAGCAACTCCTGTGATCAAGAGCATCGGCTTCTTTGACAGTCTGGGTAGCATCAGCTGAAGCAGAGCTCAGTTCTTTGTACTGAGTCTTACTGCTGTCGTTCAGTTGCTAAGTCACGTCCAGTTCACTGTGACCCCATGGACTACTGCACACCAGGCTTCCCTGTCCATCAGCAACTCCAGAAGCTGGCTCAAACTCATGTCCATTGAGACAATGATGCCATCCAACCATCTCATCCTGTGTTGTCCCCTTCTCCTCCTGCCCTCAATCTTTCCCAACATCAGGGTCTTTTCCAATGAGTCAGCTCTTCGCATCAGGTGGCCAAGTACTGGAGCTTCAGCTTTAGCATCAGTCCTTCCAATGAGTATTCAGAGTTGATTTCCTTTAGGATTGACTGGTTTCATCTTGCTCTCTAGAGGACTCTCAAGAGTCTTCTCCAGCACCATAGTACTGAGTCCAGGAGAGCAGATAACAGCAAGGAAACACAGGGAAGCCCTTGGCAAGGCCCATGGTCTGTGATAGACTGGAATGACTCATAGTGGTCACCAATAATCTGTTACATGGTCACATAATTGTAAGTGCTTTTTGTTCAGTATGGTGTATTTATTTAGCATGCTGTCCAAAAAGGAACCAGACTGTGGACAAAGCACCCCCACCCCGGCCCCCCATCAAATGCCTGCAGCATCACCAGGGCCAACTTCTGCACCTGTTTCTCCCTCCCTGCTCCAGGAGAACCAAGCCTCAAGGTACCCAAGAACGTCACAGCTGGGGTGGGAGAGGCCCTCAAGCTCTCCTGCCACTTCCCCTGCAAGTTCTACTCCTTTGAGAAGTACTGGTGTAAGTGGAGCAACAAAGGCTGCAGTCCCCTGCCCACCCAGAACGACGGCCCCAGCCAGGCCTTTGTGAGCTGCGACCAGAACAGCCAGATCGTCTCCCTGAACCTGGACACGGTCGCCGAGGAGGATGAAGGCTGGTACTGGTGCGGAGTGAAGGAGGGCTCCCGATACGGGGAGACAGCAGCTGTCTACGTGGCGGTGGAGAGCAGGGTGAAGGGTGAGTCTCCAAGGGCCAGGCCCACATGCCCCAGGGGACTCCAGAGAAAACTGCTGAAGAACATCTCCATCAAGGGTGGCCCCAGGTTTGACTGTAAGAGGCAGGGTCGGGGGGAGGCCTTATGCCCCTTTCTGGTCTCATTTGTCCTTCCAAAAAGGGCATCCCAAACAAACATACAAACTCATCAAAAATAGTCCATTTGTCAATTAACCTAAGTCTCAGGACAAATCCCATAGTCACCCTTTCAGGCCACCATGAAGCCCATTCTATATGGAGAGGTCTTCTACATGTAGACATGTCCAAGTCACCGTTACACCATGCTCTGCCAAAGTCGGCTCCAGAGAGCCAGATAACCTTCATGCACAAGGTCTGGTAAGGAAAATCCAGGCAATCTCTTCCAGTAAGGCTGCATTTCAAACCACTTCTAAAAATATCCCATGAAATGTCTTATCCCTAATGAGGGGGTATTTTTGTGTGGATGCATGCTCAGTGGTTAAGTCGTGTTCAGCTCTTTGTGACCCCATGGACTGTCACCCTCCAGGCTCCTCTGTCCATGGGATTCTCCAGGAAAGAATACTGGAGTGGGTTACCATGCCCTCCTCCAGGGGATCTTCTCAATGCAGGGATCGAACTTGGATCTCTTATGTCTTCTGCACTGGCAGGCGGGTTCCTTACAGCTAGCGCCACCTGGGAAGCAGGCACTAGAGATCAGGGATCGAATAGGTGTCTCCTGATTTGGTAGGCAGATTCTTTACCGTTGAGCCACCAGGGAAGCCCAAGGGGTATGTTTAGTGCCTCTAGAAATGAGGTTACAGCAGCTTCCAGTTGTCAGACTCACTGAGGGACCCCTCGCCAAGCTGCCCCTGACTCTGCAACCCCATGGACTGTAGCCCACCAGGCTCCTCCGTCCATGGGATTTTCCAGGCAAGAATACTGGAGTAGGTTGCCATTTCATTGTAGTCAAGAGGCCCTGGGCAAACCCTGTGGAGAATCTCCCGTCAGCCCTTGTGCACAGCTGGATCTAAGCACACAGACTTACAATGGAAGTGAAGTTGGTATGAATAGGACAGAGGTTGTCTGTGACAGGGTGGAGATGAGCGTAACTCCCCTGCTTCTAGTGTTCTCTGAGACTGTCCGAAAAGGCATGAGATCTCCCCACAACCCTGGGATTCCTAATGAAGCCCCGCTCCGCAGACTCCCTAAACTCAAGCCCCTCTCTGCTCTCCGCAGGGTCCCAAGACGCCAAGCAAGTGAATGCTGCCCCTGCTGGGGCGGCAATAGAGTCAAGGGCTGGGGAGATCCAGAACAAAGCCCTTCTGGACCCCAGCTTTTTCGTAGAGGAAAGTGCCGTGAAGGACGCTGCTGGTGGGCCCGGAGCACCCGCAGATCCCGGCCGGTGAGGAGAGGTCTGGGGACCCCCACTTAGAGAACATTCGAGAAGCCAAGGACCTGGGGCTGGGTCACCAGGTCCCAGGAAGGGAGCCTGTCTGCCTCTTGACAGCAGGTGCACCCACGCCGCCTTGGCCTACGGTCTCTCCCTTCTCCTGAGGCCAGGGCGCGGTCCACCATTCAGCTCCATCTCCCGGTCCTGGGATGCAGGGAAGGCCCAGTACTCACTTTTGTCCTGTCTGGGAGGGCTTATTAGAAGGACGGAGCTTGGGGTGCTGTATCCGGAGGAGGGAGTAGATAAATCTGGTTGGCTGGAGCCAACCTGCCAGCCCCTCCTGGGACCCCCAGTGTCCCCTTCAGGGACTAAGTTAACCCTTCTCCCAGACCTGCAGGACACAGCGGGAGCTCCAAAGCGCTGGTCTCCACCCTGGTGCCCCTGGGCCTGGTCCTGGCTGCAGGGGTCGTGGCGATCGGGGTGGTCCGAGCTCGGCACAGGAAGAACGTTGGTGAGTCCCAGGGCACTGCCTGCCCGCCACCTGCAGCCTCCAGCCCTCAGTCCTGGCCCCGCAGCCCTGAGGGGACTGCCAGGGTCCATCCCATCTCATCCGCTCGGAGGAAGGGTCCAGGCAAAGTGAGGCGGGGAATGACCAAGGCACACATGCCCGAAACTTCCATTAGGTGCTGCTGTCCGAAGGCCATCTCTGGAAGTGCATCTTCAGTCGCTAGGGGGTCTAAGCTTACAGGGAGGGGCTCTGGGAAGAGGAGGGCAGGGTCCCGGAAACCTAGGCTCCCAGCCTGCGTGCGAGGACCAGTCAGCTGGGTGGCGCTGGGCATCCCCTTCATACCTCTGGGGTCCATACGGCTCAAGACAGAGATGAGGATAATCACCGAAAAGGGCTGGTGAGAGGGCAAAATGAGATCCTGTGCCCTGGAAGGTCCCAGAGTGATGAGCAGAGGCCAGGGGCTGCTGGGCCTAGGTTGTCTGTGGACAGGGCCTGGCGGGGAGGCTCGGGTCATTTTCATTCTGAGTCCTCATCAGAGACAGCCATCAGAGACCCTGCCCCGCTCCAGCCTTCCTGCAGGGATCCCTCGGGGACCTTCCGCCCCCAGCCCTGCACCAACCCCCCTCTTTCCCCGACAGACCGGATTTCACTCAGGAGCTACCGGACGGATATCAGCATGTCGGACTTTGAGAACTCCAGGGATTTTGAAGGACGCGACAACATGGGAGCCTCTCCAGAGGCCCAAGAGACGTCTCTCGGAGGGAAGGACGGTACGCCCCTCCCTGGAGGACTGCCCAGGCCCCGGGGGACAAGCGTGAGCCCCGACTCTGCCTCTGGAGCGGGAATGGGGGGCCAGGGAGGGCTGATCCCCCCTCTCCTGCTCTTCACACAGAGTTTGCCACTGCTACCGAGGACACCGTGGACAGCAAAGAACCCAAGAAGGCAAAGAGGGTGAGGGCAAGGAGGGAGAAGGCGGCCTCGCATGAGGGTGACGAGGAAAGGCAGTAAGGCCTGCAGTTAGACACCGGGAGAAGTGGGGGCTGGTGCCAGGACAGGGAAGGGGTGCATCTTTCTGGCTGCAGGGTTGATGTGGCTGAAATCCAGGCAGGAAGTGAGCTGCACTGATGGGCTATCAACAGGAGGAGCGAGGGAGGTAGTGCAGGGGCGTGGGGAGGGGACTGGGGGGTGAGGACAGTGACTGCATTAAAGATTCTGGCCACAGGGTGGGCAGGTCAAATGGCATTCCCCAGGGATCAGGGAGGTACTCTTCCCAGGCCGTGAGACTCACAGACTTGGCTCAGCACCCTCGCTGGAGGATTTTGGGGGACCGGCGTTTTCACTGGGCCTGGAAGACTTTTGCTCATGGGGGGCCCCTTCCCACCCCAACTAAGATCCACGTCAGTTGAAATCCTACCTGCCCTTGGGTCAAAGGTTACCCTCTCCTTGTGTTTCCCTGATCCCGAGGCACTAATGCTTATTATCATCACTGATGCTTATTATCATGTCCACACCCACTGGCCACAGTAAAGACCCCAGCATCTGGAACAGTGAGGGGAACAGGTCGGTCCAGGAGATAGCCGTCCCCTCCAGGCTGGTGGTATGTCTCTGAGCTGGTAGAGGAAGAAGCTGTGAAGCTCTGTGGCTAATGCCAGCCTGGGTCACCTTGGCCACGACTGTGGGCAGGGCTTCCGGGGATGGGCTCGGGGCCACAGAGGTGGTTCCACTCCACGTGTTGGAAGGAGGTAGTGAGACCGAGGGAGGTATTTTTAGAAGCTACAGCTTTCCGTTTCTCACGATCAGTCCCTCTAGGTGAGCATGGCAGCTGGGGTGAAGCGGGTGGGCGGACACAGGCTCGAGCTGCTTACGACAAGATAGTGAATTTAGGACCCTTAGCGCGTCCCCTCCCCTGGACCCCCACTGTCCCAGAGCAGCGGCCTCCAACACTGACTCCTCTCCTGTAACCCCCCCACCCCCAGTCGTCCAAGGAGGAAGCCGACGAGGCCTTCACCACCTTCCTCCTCCAGGCCAAAAACCTGGCCTCCGCCGCGACCCAGGAAGGCCCAACAGAAGCCTAGATGGAGCCCTGGGCGCCCCTTCCCTCCACACGTGGCAATCACGCTCCGAATCACGCTGATCCTCAGGGCCCTCAGCTCGGGGGGCTCCACTGCCTGCACTCACACCCCGCCTAGGCCTCTCCTACCTGTCCTCAGAGGGTGTGCTGGCCCCTTCTTGGTGGCATCCAAGCCTGGCTTACTTGTTCCTATTGGGGGTAAGGTGATATGAGGAGTTCCCACCTGCAGCTTATTCGAACGAGAAAACTAAAGGTGTGGAGGAGAATTAAGATCACAGAGGGGCCTCTCAGAAAGAAAAGGGACCAGAGTGGGTGGGGAGACAACCGCAGAAGGGGGGCCACTCAGCGCTTCTCTGTCCCCTTATTTGGGGACATCAGTGGAATTCTCCCTTCCACCCCATCTCTGCACCTCTCCATCCCCACTCCATCTTCTCTTCTTCTTTCCCTCATTAAAAATGTGCATTTGGTTACTCACTAGATTCCAGGTGCTCTGCTAGGCACTGGGATAGACAGGCCGCAATCCCAGCCAGCAGCCTTCTGGAAACATCATGGGGCCCCTGGAGGCCACAGCATCTCTTCATGTGCACACTCACTTACATCTCATCAGGTTTCCTCACCTCTGCCTCTTCTGGGAAAAATCATAAAAGACCTGCAGCCCTGAGGCCTTAAGGATTATGCAACACTGACATACACACAAGCCAACATTAACACATTCTTCCCATTTTACAGGTGAGAAAACTGAGGTCTTAAGAGGTGAAGAGGTTTGCTCACAGGCAACAAGTGAGATGTACTAGTCTCAAAGCTAGATTTGACACCAGCTGTCTCTACAGGAGGTCCTCTGCTCTCCAGATGAGACAGAATTCCATAGGAAGGAGAAGAAAAATGAAATAAGACTGGTCTTTCACAGGCCCCACCTCAGGGAAGACACCCCTTTCCCTGTCTGTCACTCACAGAGACCTAATAGGATAAGTGAATGGTCAAATACTCAAAACCCCAGAATCTGAAGAGTTCTGAGTGGAAAGGGAGAAAAAGGGGGGGGATTTGATGGTGCCAGGGAGGGGCTGATCTCCAAAGAACTAAGGTTTCAGTTTTTTTTTTTCCTTCTAAGCTCTGCACTTCAACTAGCATCTATGAGCTGGCACTTGCTAACAAATCAAAAATGTAAATTAATTAATAATTAAAGACCGTGATTTCCTCCAAGGAGGCTCAGACTGCATTTGTCCCCATACCGACTGTTCCCCAGGCAACCCTTTCAGAGCAGTTTGCTCTTTTAGGCACCCCAGGACACAAGTCTAAACCAGCTTTCCCCTACCGCCAGCGCTGGGCTGAGAGGGGCTAGCAAGAGGCCTGCAAGTGGGACCAAGATTATCTTCAACAAAAGGATAGTTTGGGGTCTATACCAGTGGTCAAGACCCCGAAGCTCTGTGTTATAGAAGATAATTAAGACTGAAAGCAGGTGTAATCAGCACTCCTCTTAGACATTAAAAAATATCCTGGTGTGGCATCGTGAAACACTTGACCTTAAATCTCATAGTGAAGTGAAGTGAAGTCGCTCAGTCGTGTCCGACTCTTTGCGACCCCGTGGACTGTAGCCCACCAGACTCCTCCATCCATGGGATTCTCCAGGCAAGAATCCTGGAGTGGGTTGCCATTTCCTTCTCCAGGGGATCTTCCCGACCCAGGGATCGAACCCAGGTCTCCCACATTGCAGGCAGACGCTTTAACCTCTGAGCCACCAGGGAAGCACCTAAATCTCATACCTCCCTGGGTTTTCCGCTAAGATCAAGAGGCTGTTAATCAAAACTCAGGTAACCAAATGAATAAACTCCCTCCATAGACTATCAACTAGAGGCCAGCCAGATGATATGTGTTGGGCTTTAGAACAGTTGACCCAAAGTCTCTTGGCGGGCAGAGATTAGATAAAGGATCCCCTTGTTGCCTAAGGCCATTCCGAGGTTTTGGTGCTAAACCTTGTCATATCCTACAAGCACTCACGTCACCACTAGACTCTTCCTCAGGGTGTCTGTGTGTGGAGAGTTTTCTGTGGGAGAGAGTTCTTCCTGACCTTCTACCCCACCTGATGTGGGGCAGAACCTGGTCCTGAACGTAATGCTTTCCATGCTGTGTGCTGCCCCAGTCTGAGATCTCAGCATTTCGGGAGAATTAAAACTGCACGATGTGTCATAAGCTATCACTGTTTTACCCTCAGGAAGCTGATCTCTGACCCACCAGAGAGTCATGTCTGGGGCAGAAGGCTAAGATACACTTCTATGTTAACGTGATAACCTGCACACCCGTGCTGAGCTCAGGCAGCCTGTCCCGGGCCCTAGAATCAAAAGCCAAGAAACGTCCCTAAAGCTGCAACCTTCTCTTGTTCTGAACGGACACTGTCAATAGGCAACAGCAACTTTAGTACTATGTCCTGCCCGCAACCCACCTGCTCCTTCTGTGAAGAAGGAAGCTGGTCTATGGCCTCAACGGGATCGCTAATAAGTTACAAAACAATCACCAAATTGCAGGGGAGGTTGGATGGGATATTAATTTCCTAGGGCTACTCCAGGAAGCGCCATGAGCTGGGAGGCTTAAAACAACTGCAATTTATTTTTTCACCATTCAGGAGTCTGGAAGTCTGAAATCTAAGTGTCAGCGGGGTCAGTTCCTTCTGGGGGCTCTGAAGGAGAATCTGCTCGTGTCTCTCTCCTGGTTTCTGGCGGTTGCCAGCAATCCTTGGCTTGTAGCGGCATCTCTCCACGCTCTCCCTCCTTCATCACCTGGTCTTCTCCCTGTGTGTTCCTCTGTCTTCACATACCTTCTTACAAGGACATCAGTTATCGGACTGAGAGCCCACTGTAATCTGGCTTGACCTCATTCTAGTGAATTACATCTGTAAAATCCCTGTTTTTAAATATTTAAGGTCATATTCTGAGGTTCCAGATGGATATGAATTTTGGAGGCACACTAGACAGCCCAATATAGGGGAATAATAATCAACTGTGGGATTGATGATGATAAACCATAAAACCACAGTGTCCAGCAACCACTCAGAGAACTGCTTCAGTATTTCTGATGGCAAGAGAATCTTCCTCAGGTTCTTGAATCATCTTGAATTTTTTCTTTTAAAAATCTATTATATAATAATGCTTATGCATTACAATATCTTAATAGTGGTTCCTGCTGCTGCTAAGTCACTTCAGTCATGTCTGACTCTGTGACCCCAGAGACGGCAGCCCACCAGGCTCCCCCATCCCTAGGATTCTCCAGGCAAGAACACTGGAGTGGGTTGCCATTTCCTTCTCCAAGGCATGAAAGTGAAAAGTGAAAGTGAAGCCACTCAGTCATGTCTGACTCTTGGCAACCTCATGGATTGCAGCCTACCAGGCACCTCTGTCCATGGGATTTTCCAGGCAAGAGTACTGGAGTGGGTTGCCATCGCCTTCTCCTAATAGTGGTTGAGAACCTGTTTATAGCAGTTGATTTCTGTTTGTAAAACTATACACATTCTGGGCTTAGTCGTTCAGTCGTGTCTGGCTCTTTGTGACCCCGTGGATTGTAGCCCGCCAGGCTCCTCTGTCCATGGGGATTCCCCAGGCAAGAATACTGGAGTGTGTTGTCATGCCCTCCTCCAGGGAATCTTCTCAACCCAGGGATTGAACCCAGGTTTCCCTCCTTGCAGGCAGATTCTTTACCACTGAGCCAGCAGGGAAGCCAAAGAAGACTGGAGTGGGTAGCCTATCCCTTCTCCAGGGGATCTTCCTAACCCAGGAATAGAACCGGGGTCTCTTGCATTGCCGTTGGATTCTTTACCAGCTGAGCTAGCATGGAAGCCCAAAACTATATATATGTATGCATGTATGTATGTATGTATATGTGTGTGTATATAGCTAATATTTATTAATATTAGCACTATATATATACATATACATATAGCTTTACAACTTAGCTATAGATAGTGGCTATATAATTTTATATATGGATAGATAAAATTTGTCCAAGTCTTTCCCAAAACTCAGGACAGGACATCTCTCCTAAGACAGCAGAAAGAACCTGCATGATGTGGTCTGTGAAGCGGGTCCCCAAGGCAGAGAAACAGGCAGAGTTCCCCTGTCCCCACACTTCTATGAAATAATTCTGCTATGGAGCCTGTACAGTAAAATAATGAATCATCTCAGAAAGACTACATATCTAAGCAGACTGGCATACTGAGAGAGAAGACGTAAGACTGAGATCAACAGCCCCCATCTAGCCAGGAAGCTGAAGCCAGAAGGCAAGGAAGATAGGCTGTAAAATTTGATAAGTTCTAGAAGCTTATAAACCTCTCCTAAGGCAGATAAGGAAACAGGCAGCCAACCCACCCTTCAGTTCAGTTCAGTCGCTCAGTCTTGTCCAACTCTCTGCAACCCCATGAATCCACCCTTTCTAGAGCCAAAAGTCTTTGTTTAAATGTGTGAAGCTGCTGCTGCTGCTGCTGCTAAGTCGCTTCAGTTGTGTCCGACTCTGTGCGACCCCATAGACGGCAGCCCACCAGGCTTCACCATCCCTGGGATTCTCCAGGCAAGAACACTGGAGTGGGTTGCCATTTCCTTCTCCAATGCATGAAAGTGAACTCACTCAGTCGTGTCCGACTCTTCGTGACCTCATGGACTGCAGCCTACCAGGCTCCTCCATCCATGGGATTTTCCAGGCAAGAGTACTAGAGAGGGTTGCCATTGCCCTCTCCCATGTGTGAAGCTAAATACCCTAAAATCTTTTTTGCTGACTCCAGTACCTTTGCCCGGAAAATCCCATGGACGGAAGAGCCCTGGTAGTCTTCAGTCCATGGGGTCGCACAGAGCCGGATACGACTGAAGCGACTTAGCAGCAGCAGCACATTAAAATTCATCCAAAATATCCACATATGTGGGTTCTAACCTGAGAGCACCAATAGGAAACTGACCATATTCAGGAAAGAGAGTTTACCAGACTCTACCATTTCTTGTAGTAGAAAGTCATGGGTCTGTTTACTGTAAAGTTAACCTTCCCAAAAGCCCACTGCTGTGGAGCAGGCAAGCCTGGGGTCCAACTTAGAAAGAGGGACTGCAGGACGCCCCAGGCAGGCGCCTCTACCTTGGCGGGCTGCCTAGTGAGTCCAGAGAGCAGAGGATTCTCGGGTCTGTCTTGGGGGAGAGCAGTACTGGGTCATGGCAAGGGACACCTGAGGATTTGGGCTCTAGGTCTGGGAATGTCAGGAGATGGCTCTTATGAGTCTGGCCTTGTGGAAGATCAAAGCTCAGTTCAGTTCAGTTCAGTTGCTCAGTCGTGTCCGACTCGTCACGACCCCATAGACTGCAGCATGCCAGGCCTCCCTGTCCATCACCAACTCCCAGAGTCCACTCAAACTCATGTCCATTGAGTTGGTGATGCCATCCAACCATCTCATCCTCTGGCGTCCCCTTCTCCTCCCACCTTCAACCTTTCCCAGCTTCAGGGTTTTTTCAAATGAGTCAGTTCTTTGTGTCAGTTTCAAAGCTGGGTGACGCCATCAGCAAGCAGCACCTATCAAGAGAGCCTCCCCTTGGATGACAAGGACTAGTCCCCTCGATGCTCCTGCTATATTCCAGCTCCAGGAGGTGCCTGCCTCCTGCAGCCCTCACAGAGAGCTTATGAGAAATGCTCTTCCCACCCTCTCTGTAACAGAGGGGGCGATAATAAAACCTCAGCTATCATGGAGAGCAAATGAAATTACCCAAGGACCCAGCACAGTTCCTGACCCAGCTCATATGACTTATTCTCTCCACCTGCCAGTCACTAGACCGAATTTTTTCCATCTGCTTCATCCCTTCTGGCCAAGCCTTGGCCCCAGAGGACATGAAACCGCAGAGCTCCCCGCCTGCCGGGGCACTGCACCTCCCCAGGGGTTCTCCGGGGGGTGGCAGCCCCAGGCCTGTCCAGCAGCCCCATCGATCCGAAAGGAAAGGTAACGTGTAGGCAGGCAAAGAAAGAGAGGGAGAGAGGGAGAGGACGGGTACCTTCTCCCACTTGGCAGTTCAGCCAGGGATCAGCCTTCCCCAGGGCCCCAGCCCCCAAGACCCTGGGGCAACATCTCAGGGCGCAGACTGGACGGCCAGGTCTGCAAGCTTTGATCTCTCAGGTTCCAAACACTCACCTCCTCCCTAGCTGTCCTCAGATCCCTAAGACTTGCTCTTAACAACCCAGTGTGACGTTGTTTGGGCCACACATGAGGTGACACTCTTATCTCGCACATCCCCACGCTTCCGGGCAGGCCCAGCCACAGGCCAGCTGACCTGTCATCTTCATGGACACCCTCACTCACATGCAGGGCACACTCACACTCACAACCAGGCACCCACACACTCACACACTCATGACCACACACAACCACACACTACTCACTTTCACACTCACAACCACATACACACACATACCACACACAGCCATATACTACACACTCACACTCACAACCACACACCACACACTATCACACACCACACACAATCACATGCCACACACAACCACACACTCACACACTCACAGCCACAACCACACACCACACACCATCACATACCACACACAATCACACACACATTCACAACCACAAACTCACAACCACACACTACTCTCACACTCACAACTACACATACCACACACAACCATACACTACATAGTCACACTCACAACCATACACCACACACAGCCACATACCATGCACAACCACACACTCACACATTCACAGTCACACACAACCATATACCATACGCAATCACATACCACACACAAACACACACTCACACATTCACAGCCCCACACTGCTCACTTTCACACTCACAACCACACATACACACAACCACACACTCACACACAGCCACAACCACACACCACACACAATCACAAACCACACACAACCACATACCACACACGCAAACACTCAGAGCCACTCACTCACAACCACACATCACACACAATCACATACCACACACAACCACACACACACATTCACAACCACAAACTTACAACCACACACTATTCACTTTCACACTCACAACCACACATACATACACACATACCACACACAACCATATACTACACAGTCACACTCACAACCATACACCAGACACAATCACATACCACACATAACTACATACCACACACAACCACACACAACTACATACCACACACACAACCATACACCACACAGAATCGCATATCCCACACAACCACATACCACCCACTCACACATTCACAACCACACAACACACATAATCACATACCACATACAACATAACACACACTCACGACTACACACCACACATTCACAACCACACATCACACACACACATACACACACTAACATCACACATAAAACACTCCCGTATCACTCTTTGCTGTCACCCAGGCACATATCCCAGTCACACACCACTCATGCTCATACATCACACCCCTCAGGGTCACACCCACAGTCTGTCACACACACATTTCATTCATTCACTTATTCTCTCCCTCCAAGGCATCCCAGGCCTTGAGCCCAGCACATGTTGGAGCCCAGCTGTGCGGCAGCCCTGTGGTTGGGAGGAGGCCTCCAAGGAGGGAGGCTGAAGGGACAGCCTGGACAATCTCCCGCTCTAACCCGAGCCTCGCGGCTGCCCTCCACAATTTGGTCAAGGGTGGTTGGAGGAAATCACAAGAGCAGCTGCTCGGGGATGTGGGGGCGCAGAACCCTGCCACCCACACTTCCTTTGCACCTGTTGCGAGTCTCACACTCCACTTCCATTGCGGATGCTGTTGTTTGTGTTCTGATGAGCCTGTGACAGACCTGAGGTGTGGGGGCCAGTGGGGGTCTGGAGGAACCTCCCAGAAAGGCGTAGGGACAATCTGAGTCCCCTGGGGGCCCAGGAGGTCGCCACACCTGGAGGTGGGGACCCTGGGAACTGAGCTATGGACAACCTCCAGGGATGGAGCCAGGGGACCCTCTGACCAGAGCCCTTCCAGGCCTTGCATGAGGGGCTCTAAAGACACCTGCGTGGCCATGGCTTCTGCAGGGCCTCAGGGACTCTGGAAGAGGGGAAGGTGGGCACCACCCCCACTGCATCCACAAGAAGACCGGGGCCCAGGCTAGGAAGCACCAAGCCAGGACCTTCTGACCGAGCTTCTGACAGCCCAGGCTTCTGACTGGAGCCCGAAGTTCCTCCCAGGATGCCTCGCAGCTGACAGCCTGAGCACCTGGACCCTGGGCGCAACCTCGGAGCATCCGGGGCCTGAGGGACTGCTTTGCCAGGCAGCTCTGACACTAGGTGGGCTCGCTGCGTGACCTGTCTGCGGGAGAGCAAGCCAGGGATCATCCAGCCCCACCTTCATTTTCTAGATAAAGAAATGGAGGCTCAAAGGAAGGCAGTGAGTTGCTCAAAACCCACATTTAATATTCCTCCATAGTAAGTCTCCCGAAAGAAAGAAAGAAAAGTGTAAGAAAGTGAAGTTGCTCAGTCGTGTCTGACTCTTTGTGACCATGTAGCCTACCAGGCTCCTCCATCCATGGGATTTTTCCAGGCAAGAGTACTGGAGTGGGTTACCATTGCCTTCTCCAGGGGATCTTCCCAACCCAGGGATCGAACCCGGGTCTCCTGCACTGCAGGGAGATGCTTTACTGTCTGAGCCACCAGGGGAGACAGGTCTCCCAAAGCATTTATTGAATGTGTTCAAGGGCTACAACCAGCACCTTCTGACTTCAGGCCCAAGCTTCTGTCCCTACAGCCATCCTCAGAGGGAGAAAATTGGCAAGAAGTCTCTTTCATGCTGAAGACAGGCATAAAGCAAATAACTCTGGCTCACATAAACCCCACAAAGCATAGGAGGACCCTCCAAGGCATAGACATATGAGGCCGTTCGTTTCTAGCAGTCTTTATTAATAGAAGCTGCCTCGAGGCACTTTGAACCCTGGGGACCCATTCTCACCCAACACAGAATGTTTTCTCAGTTCCTGGCTTCCTCTGCGGTTTGCTGCTATCTTCTTTTTCTGTCTAAAACTAGTAAGCAAACAAGATAGGTTGTCATTTCCTCATTTCCAAGCCCCACTCCTCGTGGGGGCCCAGAAATCTTTCAAGCATCAGACGGTGCAGGGCGCCTGAGTGAGCAGCAGGCCTCTGTCCCCGTCTTCGGGGGCCCTTGGATGGGACCTTGCTCTGGAAGGAGCCATGGACCTGTGGCTTTGGGCGCTTTACTTCCTTCCAGGTAAGTGCTCTGGAGAAACACCTTGGATGCCGTTCAAGGACTGAATTGGTCACAAGTAGGGGAGTGGCTGGGTATCTCTGGCTCAGAAGTGTCTGGATGAATTTGGTTGTAAACCAGTACCTGGGGCAGGACAAGGGTGGAGGCCATCGGATTTCTCACTGGTCACCACCTAAATCATCTCCTCTGTCTTCACTATCTATGATATCAGCTGCAAAATGCCAAAATAGCTTTTTACCCACCACTCCCCATTAACCCCCAACCAGACTTTGACCCAACTGATGGCCAATGCATGTAGTTTCTAGATTCACACTTACCAGGACAGGAAGAAATAGCAGCCTCTGCTAGAGCCAGAACTGAGGAGTGAAAAGAAAAGGAACACAGGAGCAGCTTTTAACCCCCTCCCCACTTTCTGCAAGCCGACAGCCTGTGACTCCACATCCCCTTACTTCTTGCCTCTGAGCATAACATCATCCTTCCCAAAGACCTTTCATGCCTCCTACTGCCAACTGAACCAAACTCCTGAAATACCAACTCTTTCCTTGGCCCCCGCTTTTACACACCGAGCTTGTTGTTCTCCCCAGGACTTTCCTAATCTCCAGCCAGTGGAGCTCCCTTAACGTGCGCTGGACTTCCCTGCCTCCATGGCCTTGCTCCTGCTGTTCCTTCTGCCAGGAGCAGCCTTCCCCTCACCTCCACTACCGTTGCGGCCCTTCAAGCCCATCTCAACCTCCACCTCCTTCTCTACACTTTCCAGAGGCCCTTCTTTGGAACCTCAACATTTTATTGATTCGGTGGTAAGTTTCTTGGGGGTCAGAGTAGTTGTTTATTCATACTTGCTTTCTTTGTGATGGCTGGAGTTTTGAAGAAAGGCAAATGTTTAAGTCAAATGTTGGAAGTCTCTGAAAGCCCAAAGGAATGAAGTTTTAGTGAAATAGACTCTGTGACAGGTAGTAGGACATGGGTGAGCCCAGTGGATGATTAACCAAGCTTAGGCCTGAGAGGGAAGAGGGATTGGGTGGACGTGGGAGATGTCTAGAAGTGAAGGGCACCCGAATTGTAGTCCAGCAGTCTGTCCAGAGCAATATGACTCTTCTAGCCAGAAGGGTCCTTGCTCTGGGCTTTGTCCTTCTCCACTGGTGCCAGTCCCCATGGGGTGACGAGTTCAAGACCCGAAAGGACATGCTTACCCCAAGCCCACATCCACACCCCCTCTGCTAGACCTCAAATTCCCTGTCCAAATGACTCTTAATCCACCTTCGGCGACTCTGCAACCCTACCCTGGGTCTTCTATCCTAGACTTATGTCTTGGCCCGTAACAGTGGCTACAGGTGTATGTTGGGAAGGAGATGGGGTTTATACACACAAGCTGGGTCATTCACCAACTATATGCTAGGACTGTTGTGGAGTCGGCAGGAGCTAGGGATGAGAACTGAAAGGAGAGGGGCCAGAAGCTGGAGGCAGAAAACTTCAGGCCATTTTCCCCTGCACAGCATGTGTGAGACTGGACATCCAAGGAGAGCATAAATTTGTCAAGATGTTGGAGAGTCCCAGGGACAGAGGAGCCTGGTGGGCAACAGTCCATGGGGTTGCAAACAGTCAGACATGATTGAATAGCTTAACAACAACAACAGTTTACTAGCTTGGTGATTAAACTATTCAGACTATGATATTTAGGCCTTATTTGTATTCCTGCCCCAGGTCCTGCAAATTTAGGGGTGGCCCTGGTCCCAGAACCCATTGCATGAGGCACAAACTACAGGCCATATCACTTGGGACCCCAGGTGGAGGTCCACAGTAAAGCAACACAGTAGGATAGGATGTAGGCTTTCAAGGCATTTTTACCTTGACCTATGATAGCAAGAATGCACACACTTGATGCTGTGACATAGTACACAAACACACATCTAGAACTTACCTTAATTCTTTAATATGAGAATGACTCTGGGGCTTCAGCACTTGGATGGATGTTGACGATTTTTTCGGAGATAGGAAGAGCTTGTACAGGAAAAGGTTTTTCTAGGAGGAATCAAGAGAGGGTTCTTTTTTCCCCCCTTTTACCACTGTAAGTGTGAAATATATCTTAGATGTTTGAATGAAGTCCAAGTGGAGGGATCCAAAAGGCAAGTCTGGAGCTCAGAGGTACAGAAAAGGCTGGAGACCCACGCAGTGATGAGATCTAGACAGAGTTAGCACTAAAAGGCATGGGAGCCCATGGGCTCTTGCAGGGAGACCCAGGGGGACAGAGAGGAGGACAGGCCCAGTGCCAGGCCCTGGGGTGGCCCAAAGCTGGTAGAGAAGGAGCCGTACATAAGGAAGGAGGCAAAGAAGTAAGTGAGGAGGAGAAGTAAGCGAACAGATAAGGAGAAGTAAGGAGATGGCAAAGAACAGCCATTGAGAGAGTGACGTCAGGGAAGCCAGGAAAGCATTTCCAGGTGGGAAGGCTCTATCCCACCAAAAGCTGCCAAAAGGATGAGAAAAAAAAAAAAAAGAAGGCAAACAAGTGACCAATGTGGCAACAAGGAAAGTTTTGGTGACCGTGATTGGAGCAGTATCAATGGAATATCGGAGACAAAATTCTGACACATGTAGGTGGAAAAGGAATTAGGAGACGTGGGATTGGATTCAGTGGTTTTGAGAAGGAGAACAGGAGAGGGGTGGCTGCAGCTGAAGGGGAGGGGGAATGTCGACGAGGGGTCTTCCACTGTGGGCATCATCAGGGCATGTGTATTTGTGCGCCATGTTAACACTGGAAGAGAGGAACCACCGAGGCAGGCAGAGAACGGGGGTGATTGCAGGAGAGAGGCTCTGTGGGAGGTGATGGGATAGACTCAGGATCCAGGGCGAAGGACTGGCTTCTGAGAGAAGACAGATACTCCATTCACAGCAACAGGACCAAGGCAGACAGCAGGCCTGGACACACACAAGTCAGAGTGTGCAGAAGTGGGAAGCTGCTTGGGATGCTTCTCATCTTTTTTTTTTTTTAAGAGCCCTGCTCCATCTGATAAACATAAAGCTCTCAGGTCAGCTTCTTTCTTCCAGAGACCCTGCCGTGACTGGAGTCAATAGGGTCCTCATCACCTCTCCTGCCTAGAAAATCACCACCCCACAGAGTCCAGTCTATTCCCACAGCACAGCCACAGCCAAGGCCTTGGAGCCTAAACCTTATTTTGTATTACAAAAACAAGATTTTTTTTCCATGTTTCAAACACATATGCTGTGCTGTACTTAGTCACTCATGTCTGACTCTTTGCGACCCCATGGACTGTAGCCTGCCAGGCTCCTCTGTCTGTGGGGATTCTCCAGGCAAGAATACTGGAGTGGGTTGAGTGGGTTGCCATGCCCTTCTCCAGGGGATTTTCCCAAACCAGGGGTGGAACTCAGGTCTTCCCCATTGCAGGTGGATTCATTACCAGCTGAGCCACCGGGGAAGCCCAAGAATACTGGAGTGGGTAGCCTATCCCTTCTCCACGGGATCTTCCCAACCCAGGAATTGAACCAGGGTCTCCTGCATTGCAGTTGGATTCTTTGCCAGCTGAGCTACCAGGGAAGCCCATTTCAAACATATATTTATATCCAATTACATGTTGAGAGTGACTTGTTATACCACATATATCCCTCTCCCCTACCATCACCACTGAAAATCAAATCACCAGTTCAGAGATTAATGACACATCACAGCTTCTCTAAAACATCAATATTAAACAGGATGATTCCTTTATATCTACTTCTACTCCTCCCTTTCTTCCCTGGAATCATTTGGAAATGTAATCATAAGGCTCAAAATTGCAAAAATCCAAGGGCACCTGGGTTGCTTACCTAAAAATGCAGATGCATAAGCAGATATACTCACCTGGTCAAAGCAGATATAATCACCTTGCTGAAGGGCAGGACCAGGTCATCTGCATCCTAGCAAGTTCCCCCACAGGAGTCTTATATACACTGTGCCTAAGTTCTAAACCTGGAGGTTGTATCTATCTTCTTTTCTATTTTGGAAGTTTGCTTGTGGTTAGAAGCTATTCTGAACTCCAAGGAGAGTAGAATCTGGTCATTTTTACCTTGCCCATTAATGCTTCCCTGGGACCAGAGCTCAGTGTACCCCGCAGCTTTCCTTGTGCCTCATTCATCCAGAGTTTGCACACTGAGGATGTCCCAGTCAGTGCTGGTTGCTGTAACAAAGTGTCCTAGATCACGTGGCTTCCATAAGAGACATTTATTTCTCACAGTTCAGGAAACTAGAGTCCTAGATCAGGGTGTTGGTTTCTGCAAGGGCCCTCTTCCTGGTTCACAGAAGGCTACTGTCTCCCTCTGTGCTCATGTGGTCTCCTGTGTAAATAGAGAGAATAAGGACACTGATCTCATTTTGAGGGCTGCAGCCTCATAACCTCATCTAACCCTACCTACCTCCAAAGGCCCCACTCTATAATACGGGAGCTTCAACACATGAGTTTTGGGCAGTACAGATGTACAGTCCGTAACGTAGGATCTGGGCAAGCCAGAGGGTGACCAGCAGTACTCCACGGAACAGAGAGAGGCCACTGGAGGTGTCAGCATGCGTCATGACCCCTCTCTGCTCTATCTTGCCTCTGCCCATTGTACAGTGCCTCACCCTTGAGAAAGCAGCCAGCATGCCCTTTTCTGGCTGAGTTGATCTGAAAACATTTGCATGCTCACTCTCAGGTGCCGGGCTTTGCAAACAGGTGTGTGTGGTCCCTCTGGACCTATGGGGGATTCCGCCAGCCCCTTGGTTGGGTCTTTGCCTTTTGAACAGGTCGCCCTTCCGTTGGCATGTTCCAGTCACAGGGCTGCCTCCCTCGTCTCAGTTTCCATGGTGTTTAAAGTAGAGGCGGGTGATTCGCGTGAGGGCTTTCACACCAGCTCACACGTGTCTGGCAGTGCCCTCTGCTTCTCCCTGCTGTGCTAATCAGCTGCATATCCGGATACTAAGGAACTCCTGCGAACGCTCCCCGGCTAGCCCTTCTCTAGCCGCCTCCACTCTGTCCCATGCTCTCACGGTTGTTTCCTCCTCTCTCCGGGTATCCCCATCCTTCCCTCCCCCTAGAATGTCCTCCTTAGCACATCTAGAAGCCTGCAGCCCCACTTCTTCCCCTGACTCCTGGGAGTGATTCTAATTGTGTGCTCTGCAGATGAATTTCAGGAAGCTTGTGAACACCCTTCCCCTCCTCATGAACATGCTGTCCTCTCTCCTCTCTTAGGCTTTATGGGGCCAATTCTCACTGTCTAGAAAGGTTTCTCCTCCACCCCAGTCCACCCAGCCTCACCCCAACACACACACTCCATCCTCTGCATCATCTTCCCAGAAATACACGGACCCTTGTTGGACCCACTTAGTTGAAACTCATACCCTCTTCTCCAGCTTAGCCCCGCCTTCTCTCCACCTTGCATAAGCTTAGTGATGCCTTTCACTCCTCCCTGCTCCACACCAGCCACAAGGCACAAACAAGGTGTGCACACACTCAAACACACTCCTGTTTCCCTCTGTATTCCCTCCTTCGGTGAGGATGACCATCATTCTCTTAGCCCTCCATACCCAATCCTTCAGGCCACAGCTTACATAGCCCTTCTCCCAGAAAGCCTTCCTCAAATTCCCCTCCATGGCAGCCTGGATCAGGCACCCCACTTGCTGCTTCCAAAGAGCCCTGTGTATCCACACCATGGGGTTTATTACACTTTGCTATAGTAGCCATCGATTTGTATCACTAAATAAGTGACTCGTTCTGTGAGGGAGGGATGGCAGCTAGCTTGTCACATGAACGTGATTCAATAGATACCTGTTAATGATTGGCAATGGCACCCCACTCCAGTACTCTTGCCTGGAAAATCCCATGGACGGAGGAGCCTGGTGGGCTGCAGTCCATGGGGTCGCACAGAGTCAGACACAACTGAAGCGACTTAGCAGCAATGATTGAATTTTTAAAAAATGAGATGAAAGAGTTATTTTGGTTGGATGGGTCCAAGTGAAACAAAATTAGACAGGAAAACCCGTTGCAGTAAATTTCACCACGCCTCCTGGCCGCACACTGAAATCACTAAGGGGCCACATGCTGGTTGCAGAGGGCGGTTCACCATGGCACCCCCACCCCTGGAGTGGGGTGGACATTTTGACTAGATTCTCAGGAGGTTGGTGTCTGGGTCCATAGAGGTTCAGGTGTGATGATAAGGCGGAGGGCTCCATGAAGGCTTGGGCTGGGGAGAGACTGAGCCTTGGGACGGACATAGAGCTAGACCAAGGAGGTTAACAGGGTTGAGGACAGAAAGAGGCTGCGGGTGCAGCTAGGGCTAGACATGAGGGAGGCGCAGGGCTGCTCATGGGGATGGAGCTGGATGCAGGGATGAGTATGAGGCTGCGCTGGGGCCGAGGTTGGAAACAGGGCTGTGTTCGGGACATGGCTGGGGATGGGGCTTCCTCTCACTAACTCCCTCTCCCTGCAGTAGTCGGAGCCCCAAAGGTCCTTCCAGAAGTAAAGATGGAGGGAATGCTGGGAGGATCCATTACCATTGAGTGCCCACTTCCTGAAACGCATGTGAGGATATATCTGTGCCGGACCATTGACAATTCTGGAAGATGCACCACCGTGGTGTCCAGCAGCAAATTTGTCAGGGAGGAATTCAAGCACCGAGTCACGCTGGAGCAGTATCCAGACAGGAATCTGTTCCTGGTGGAGATGTCAGAGCTGACCAAGAGTGACAGTGGGGTCTATGCCTGTGGGGTGGGCCTGAACACAGACCGAGGCAAGACCCAGCAGATCACCCTGACTGTTCACAGCGGTAGGTGCCCCACTCAACAGAGGCTCAGGACACCCAGGAAACGTTGCCCCTTGGGAAGGCAGGGACAAGCATGGGGCCGCAGCGGTCCCCACACCCTAACACTGCTGCCATACCAACTAGTCGAGAGGAAACTGGGATCCACGGGGCTGTAACCTCACAGAGTCACTGAACTTCATGGTCCACCAAATTTTCTATCCAAGCCACGAGAAAGGAACAGGATCGGTGCGCCCCTGGGTGGCACTGTGCCCACCTTTCCCGGGCCACAAGCCAAGCGGGGGGTGGGCGTGAAGTTGAGGAGAGGCTCTGAGACTGGAGGAAACTGGAAGCAAAAGGGCATAAGCAGCCCCATAACTGTCCCTTGAGAAATATCAGGGATAAATATAAAGGAAAGACAATCATTTTTCAAGCCACAGTTGATGGCTAAATTTGTTACTTTATACAATCCTTTCCTTATTGCTCCAGAATCCCTCCTTTCTCCCTTCTTTCTCCACTGACTTCCTCAGACATACACAGTACTCATTCCCGATGGACTCTGATTTTGCAGAGAATGCCCACTGCGTTAGGGTGAAAGAGGATTTTTTTTCCAAGGAAGACCCCAGCCCAGTTACTTTTCTGCTCCTCTCGTGGGCACCATGTCCGCATCCCTTTATTGCCATCTACCCTGGATGAGTCAGCCTCAACTCACACCAGCAGTCCCTCCCCGGGCCTCAGGCTGATGCTGGAGACCACCAATGGACTTCTCTTGCCTTTGGTAGTTTATGAGCCATCCTGGGAAGAAGAGCCAATGCCCGAGCCTCCAGCATGGTTTAATAGATTTCTACAAATGCACATGCCTCCTTGGTTCCAGATGCCTGCACGTGCCAGCTCTTTAGAATTCCTGTCCAAAGGTCAGTTCCCCGAAGCTAGGGCAGGG
>SJYQ01095324.1:114701-219488 GCA_006410935.1 Redunca redunca
TCCCTGGGATTCTCCAGGCAAGAACACTGGAGTGGGTTGCCATTTCCTTCTCCAATGCATGAACATGAAAGTGAAGTCGCTCAGTCGTGTCCGACTCTTCAAGACTCCATGGGCTGCAGCCCACCAGGCTCCTCCGTCCATGTGATCTTCCAGGCAAGAGTACTGGAGTGGGGTGCCACTGCCTCCCAGAGTTACATTATTACAATCATTGATCATATATCAAACTATACATTTGATCCACTGCTTCAAGTCTAGTCATCATCTCCGTTGAAAGCTCAGTGATATACTTGGTAATACAACAAATAATAATCTTGTGAAACAAGCAAAATACAAATGGTATAGTTAATAACATGCTGCTGCTGCTGCTGCTGAGTCGCTTCAGTCGTGTCCGACTCTGTGCGACCCCAGAGACAGCAGCCCACCAGGCTCCCCCATCCCTGAGATTCTCCAGGCAAGAACACAGGAGTGGGTTGCCATTTCCTTCTCCAGTGCATGAAAGTGAAAAGTGAAAGTGAAGCCGCTCAGTCCTGTCCGACTCTTAGCAACCCCATGGGCTGCAGCCCACAGGCTCCTCTGTCCATGGGATTTTCCAGGCAAGAGTACTGGAGTGGGGTGCCATTGCCTTCTCCGTTAATAACATAGTGGAATTAAAAGTAAATATTTTATCCATGAGCCTCCCACACCAGTTTTTTGGGTTTTTTTTAAGATTGTCAAGACTAAGGAATGGGTCACTGAGAGCAGGAATCTGATTTTTCATGTGGTTCAAATGTGTTACATTAAAGGATTTATCAGGTACAAAAATACAGCATTCAGTTTGAATTAGAGCACAGATATCTCCCTGAGATGCTGTAAGGTGTCAGGGGTCTTACAGTTGTGTAGCACTGCCTTTCTTATCATAGAAATCTCAGAATTCAACAGGCTAATAGCCCGGTTACTATCATTGAAAGCTTATGAAAGTTGTCAAGGCTTAAATATGGTCAATTACATCCTCCAACCCCATTGAAGGTGCACACACACACACACACACACACACACACACTGCTAAATGATCATACCAATAGAATACAGATCTTTGACCCATTGGGATCATACCAATGGTAGATTGGTTGGGGTTACTTGTAATTTGTTAACACGTATGACCTTAAATTCATGGGAATCCCAGGCTACACCTTTGTATCATCCCTGTAGATGTCAAGGCCATAAATTAGTGCCACAGATCCACTGAGTTCCATACCAATCACTCTCTCTAAGGGTAATAACAGGCATAGTTCGTAAAGCTCCCAGCCTTGTCTCATAATTACCAGGTTGATCATTTTTGGTATAATTTAACCATTCCCAACATAGAGGAGCCTTTAAACTTAAATGACCATAGCGTGGTGTTAACCATGTAGATCCTCCCCATAATTGTAGGAGTTTTTCTATTAATAGATGAGAAGTTAATTTTTTATTGAGACTTAGCTCATCACTCCGGTTGAGTTTAAATGACCCTAAGAGAAAACTTAAATCTATGGCCAGCCTCAGAGCAGGTATTTTTAATTGGCCAGGTGAGAGGATCCTATCTAGAATTATTATGAATAGATAGAACAGGACTGAACACTCATCTAAAACAAATTTCCTAGGGGGTATCCAATTAGAGCCCTAAAGAACAGAAATCCACCAAGGTAACCCAGAAGTAATAGGCACAGGTAATTGGCCACAACCCAACAGTTGGATTGAGTTTTAAACTAGCATAGAATCATTCTATCATAGATGGCTCTGAGAGACTGCTCCTGTTTTGACGGGAAAGAACCAAATGAATATAAAATTAGCTACTAAACCATCAATAATTAAAAATTACTTTTGTGTGTTTCCTTTTACTTTTTCAACGTGGCTACTAGGAAATTTTAAGTTACGTGTCCGGCTGGGACTACATTTCTGTTGGCCAGCTCTCAACTAATGGATGGGGTGCAGCCCAGGAAAGTGCTGCTATCGACCACTAGGAAGCAGCATTAGAACAGATTTCAAAGGAAACCAGTAATACCTGAGAATTATTTTTTGCCAAAGCAAACAGAAGGGGCTTCCCAGGTGGTTCAGTGGTAAAGAATTGGCCAGACAAGGTAGGAGACAGGAGATGCAGGTTCTATTCCTGAGTCAGGAAGATCCCCTAGAGGAGAAAACGGGAACCTGCTCCAGTGTTCTTGCCTGGAAAATCCCATGGACAGAGGCGCCTGGTAGGCTACAGTCCATAGGGCTGCAAAGAGTCAGACTCAACTGAGCAGTTAGGCACACACACAAGCAAAGGCAAACGAGAGCGAAGAAAGGCATTTCTGACATCATTTGGGTCTTACAATTAGGAAATTGAGCCCACGAGAGCAAAGTGGTTACAAACAGAACCAGGACTTCTGATTCCTAGTCTATTAAACCATAACAGCCTACTAGTGGAGAAGAATTCAATTAACTCAACCAACATGTTTTTAAATCCCCACTACATGCCAGGCATTGTGCTATGTCCTGAAGATGTAGAAAAGTTTAAAAACATGTGATATCTAGGTGTTATTTTACTAATACTAGTCTTGACTGTGAGAAGTGTTGTAACTGGTGTGAACTGAGGAAGGAAGTGCTGACAGAGAAAAAGTTGATTCTAGTTCACCACGACTGGAGAAGAAAATGAGGACTTATGTGATGGATAAGAAAGTAAGACTTCAACATGTAGAGAAAATGGAGGGAAGACCTTCTAGGCAAAGGGAGCACCATCTTCTCTTCCATAGTTATCAGAAAGTAACTCATCTAAAATCTGCAATCATCTTGTGAAGAAACTGAGGTGCAGCGAGCTGAAAGTGGAACTGACCTTTGTTGATTGCTGCTTGGGTCAGCTACATTAAGGTCTTTATAGCCACTATTTTACTTCATCCTTAAACTGTTCTGTGAAACAGGTTTCACTGTAACCATTTACTGGGAAATGAGGCTCAGAGAAGTTAGGAAACTGATTCAAGATCACACAGCCAGGAAAAAGCTAAACTTGAAATTTAATCCAGGTTTCCTGACTCCATAGACAGGCCCTTTTGTGACAGGGGTGGGGGTCGGGGAGGGGGGTGGGGTGAGAATTCTGTTATCCAAGGGACAAACCTGTGAACCGCCTTCAAAAGTTGGCCCTTAGGGTGCTGCCTTAAGTCCCCCTCCGTTCCTGACCTCTCCTTCCTCTCCCCGCTCCTGCCTGCCGGGCTCAGCGACTCCAACCAGGACCCGGGCGTTGCGTCTGGGATGGAAGACCAAGGTGTCTTCGCCCTGATCCCCACCATCCTGGGTCTCATACTGCTGGCGCTTCTGGGGCTGCTGGCGAAAAGGATCGTTCAAAGACGGAAAGGTGAGTGGGTCGGGCCCAGTGACAGTGCGCCCAGAGCACCCAACTCCCTCTGATCCCCCAGGGACACTCAGGACCTTTGGATGAGCAGACTGAGTTTGGGGGGACTTGGGATGGGGCTCGGCGGTCTGGACATGGGGACGGTGAGGAGCGCGGCCCGAACCCTGAAGTGGAGGGTTCCGAGCCACTTCCGAGCGGTGCACCCTCAGGTCAGACGCTGCCAAACAGCAGGGAGGGGGCCGTCTTTAGTTTTCTGTAAGACTGGGCGAGTGCGGGCCTCTGACACCCTCCTTCCTCTTTCTGTCCCTGCGGCTTGGTTGAGAAGCTCTCTCCAGGCGGGTCCGCCGACTGGCCGTGAGGATGCCCACGGTGGACGCCTCCCAGCGGGCCCTGTCCCAGCGGCCGCGCGTGTCCCGGCGGCCACGCACCGCGAGCAATATCTACAGCGCCTGCCCTCGGCGGCCCCGCGGCGTGGACGCGGCTGGTGAGCCTGCGGGCAGGTGGGAGGAGNCCTCATCCGCCCTCCCCGTCCCCTTCAGGTGGAGGGGCGGCACCGCCCCCAGGCCCCGGAGCTCCCGCAGCCTCCGCCCCGCCGCAGGTAAGCCCCGCCCGCCGCGGATAAGCCCCGCCCCGCCGCAGGTAAGCCCCGCCCCGCCTATGATTGGCAGCTGCGGCTCGAAAGGGCGGCCCCAGACCTGGGCGTGGCCCCGCGCGCCGTTCGCGGAGCTTCGGCTACGAGGGCATGGGCTTTCCCAGCCGCTGCGGGTCCCTGCGTCGGGAAGTGAGTATCCGTTTCCTCCTTGGACGGTGCCCGTAGACAGCTACCCAACAACTATGGTAGACTTAGTTACCTGGCTTCTGGCCAAGCATTTCTCATGGGATAAATCAGAGCTTAAGCAGAGGATGCTAGATGTCGACTGTACAAATACGAGAAGGGCTTTCCTGTGTAAGAGATTCAGTTTCCAGTAGGTCTTAAGAGGGTAGAAGTTACCCCGTTTCATCTGAGGAAGTACTTTCTAGTAAGCCCTCTAAGATGAGGAGGTTGTTTACTGAAGGCAATTAAGCATGGCCTAGGGAAAAGGAAATGGCACCCCACTCCAATACTCCAGCCTGGAGAATCCCAGGAACGGAGGAGCCTGGTGGGCTGCTGTCTATGGGGTCACACAGAGTCGGACACGACTGAGCGACTTCACTTTCACTTTTCACTTTCATGCATTGGAGAAGGAAATGGCAACCCACTCCAGTGTCTTGCCTGGAGAATCCCAGGGACAGGGGAGCCTGGTGGGCTGCCGTCTATGGGGTCGCACAGAGTCGGACACGACTGAAGCGACATAGCAGCAGCAGCAGAGACATAGATGGTCTTCCCTGGTGGCTCAGCTGGTAAAGAATCTGCCTTCAATGTGGAAGACCTGGGTTCAATCCCTCGGCTGGGAAGATGCCCTGGAGAAGGGAAAGGCTACCCACTCCAGTATTCTGGCCTAGAGAATTCCATGGACTGTACAGATAAGATTCAATACTTTGAGTGAGAAAGACTCCTCTTGAAATCTAGATGTGGAGTAGGGAACTCTTTTTTTTTTTCTCTCTCTCTCTCACCTTTCTATTGATGGCCATTGGCAGGTGTATCAAAAAAATGTTAAACTATTCATCCTTCTTTGTCTTCCCCAATTAAGAAGAGAACATTTTATTCTCTAAAGCATCCACAGTAGCAGAAACATTATTGCTTCCGGAACCAGGAAAACTAAGTGTGGCAAATGTCCCTGATTTCATTAGAGTGTAGGCTAAGCTGATGCAGCAAAGGCTAAACCCCGGGGCTGGCAAGATGGAAGCGTTTTCCTCGAAAGTGAAGACAGGGAGCCAGGAGGAGGTGTCCTGAGCCATGGGGTCATCCGGGGCCTCAGAGGCCTTCTGACCGTTGCTCCACCATCCCCTGGAGTCTTGCCTCATCTGTGGTTGATGCTCAATCACTAGCACCATGTATGCCTCCCAGCACATGGGAGGGAGAAAGAGAATGTTGCTTTTTTAAGACCAGGAGCCTGAAGTTTCACATATCAGAGAACCACTGGGCACAGTTTAATCACATGGTCACACCTGTGTTCAAGGGGGGCTGAAAACTGTATCCCTGTGCATCTTGCTTAAAAAGGGGAGAGTGATGCCTGGGAACAGGCAACAGCTCTGCCCCCATCAGGCCCAGCTTCTGGAGCTTGCCCTTGCTGAGCCCTCCTGGAGGAGTTCTCAGTAGCGTAGACAGGCCCAGCAGTGCCCATCAACTCTACCCTTTGTTGTTCAGTTGCTAAGTCATATCTGACTCTTTGTGACGCTATGGACTGCAGCATGCCAGTCTTCCCTGTCCTTCACTATCTCCCGGAGTGAGCCCTTTTCTCTGAAACTGTTCTGTGACCACACATGGCCTCATGTGGGCCTGTCAGTTCAGTTCAGTTCAGTTCAGTCACTCAGTTGTGCCCTACTCTTTGCGACCCCATGAATCACAGCACGCCAGGCCTCCCTGTCCATCACCAACTCCCGGAGTTCACTCAGATTTACGTCCATCGAGTTGGTGATGCCATCCAGCCCTCTCATCCTTTTTGTCGTCCCCTTCTCCTCCTGTCCCCAATCCCTCCCAGAATCAGAGTCTTTTCCAATGAGTCAACTCTTCGCATCAGGTGGCCAAAGTATTGGAGTTTCAGCTTTAACATCAGTCCTTCCAAAGAATACCCAGGACTGATCTCCTTTAGAAAGGACTGGTTGGATCTCCTTGCAGTCCAAGGGACTCGCAAGAGTCTTCTCCAACACCACAGTTCAAAAACATCAATTCTTCGGCGCTCAGCTTTCTTCACAGTCCAGCTTTCACATCCATACATGACCACTGGAAAAACCATAGCCTTGACTAGACGGACCTTTGTTGGCAAAGTGATGTCTCTGCTTTTGAATATGCTATCTAGATGCCATTACTTTGCTTAAATTTTACCCTTCCTCCCTGCTTGAAATTCACACTCCTGCTATCAGGGATAAAAAAAATCTTGATGAAACAAATTGACAACAAGGTGCCTATGATAAATGACTGAGTATTTTAAGCCTTCTCGGGGAGCGACTTTTTAAAAATGGTTAAGCCAGATAAGTCTCATATGATGAACCATAACAGGCAGTGGGAGATACATTTTTGAAGCAAGCTGCTGCCCAATCCCTCTCTGGTAAAGTACAGAAAGGAACGGGTCCTTCAGTGCCTGCACTGTTCAGGGGCCTGAACTTCTAGTTCTCAGTGGTTGTGTTAAAAATATGTGACTCTCCCTGCTGCAGCCTTCCTGGCTGGATGTCACAATAGTTATGCCATGCCGGGGTCATGGCATAGCCCTGGCCTCCGAGAACTGATCCATTCCAAAGGCAGATGATCCTGAAGTTTCTTTCCGGGGAAGTGGAGCTCTACACAGCCTGCTACCTTCCTCCCCTTCATCCGCCCACTCCTTCCTGGAATGCACTGTCCCATCACGTCACAGTCTCTCCAGGAAATGAAAGCCCTATGGAGGTGCAGAGGATGATTCATCCTCCTTCTGAATAATTCCCTGAGAAGATGCATATTTATTCCACAAGTCACATCATCTAATCCAGAGGGGAAACTCCTCCGGAGAATGGTTCTCCTCCAGACCCATGCTTAGTCACATGATTTTTGTCTGAGTCCCATTTAAAACACTTCCTGCTGTATTAGATCAAAGTGTTTTCTAGTTATGTAGAGCATGAGGCACCACCCTGAAAATCCCCAGGGCTGAGCCACCTGATGGAGCTCAACCACCTCTGTGTTTTGCTTTCTGGAGGACAGCAACCACACGCACCCCCAACCCCCACCCCACCATTGCCCACTGTGGATACTACAGTCACCCAACCCAAACCCAGGGATGCTTCCTTGGTCATTTCCAGGTACCTGAAATTCCCTGGCTCCCTGTCCCGTCTCTGAAGATCGACTGTGACTATGTAAGCTTCTGCCACCAACCTGCTGCCGAGGTGGAGGACACTGATCCCAATGACTACGTCAATGTTGCCTGCCTGACTCACCTCTCCAGCTGTGCCCCTGGGCCCAGACCTTGGTGTCAATGAGTCTTGTCTGTCTGCTGGTTCCAAACACCCACTCCATCTGTCTCAGAACCATCATTACCTCCCCACCTCAAGTCTCGTCTCTGCCTGTTTGCCCTGAGCACTGATCAGTCTCCCCTCCTCCAGCTCTCCTTACACACTTTTGAGCCCCCGGTGGTTTCCAGGTGACCTCTGGGAATGCAGAGCATTTGCCCTGCCACTTGCCTCCTCTCCAAGCCATGTGACAGGCTATGGACTTGCAGAGTCTTTTTGATCACAGGGTCCTTACTCCCCTGGCTCTAAACCACATGGCCTTGGACTGGAGTGGAGGCATAGCTGTTGCTTTGAAAGCTTGAGTTCCCCACCAGCAGAAGGTACCTGGACTGCCCTGTGAAGACACGCTTCAGCCCTGAGCTAGGAAGGGACCTTGGTATGAAACACCCCTGGCAACCTCTTTGCCCCAGTCTTAGGGCTAGCACTTACTAGTGATCTTCTGTTTGTCTGGAGTCCTATGGTGATGGCAGTTTATTTGGATGTGATGAAGGGTTGTAAATTTTCAGAACCATCCTTGTTAGTGACACACATGGATACCCTCTTTAGATCTTCCTCCCTTGATCCACGTAAGTACCCTGACTCCTGCATTTTCTCTCTTTGAGAAATAGAATAGCTTTCGTTATCTATTTATCCTTCTTCTATAGCCTAGTACTATCTTAGCCGTGGTCTATTTGACCTATCCAAAGCCATTACAACTGTCTGCTTTCAGAAATACAGTCTGTTCCAGTCCAAGTGGCTTATGGCCAGGTGGGGAAGGACAGTGATCTGGGATTCCTGGCGGGCCCGTTGTTCTGCAAGAGCACTGACATCATGGAAGAAGAGACAGCCCACATCCTACATGTATTCGTCCTCCTAAGAGTTCTGAAGGAGGGCAGAGTTAGGCAGACATTGTATCTTTGGGTTGAAATCAACTACAAAGTTCAACCAGAGCTGGAGACGAAAGAATGCCCAGTCTTGCTTTTAAGAAGAAGGCCTTTCCCAGACACACAACTCAGCCTCACGGGGCACTGGTCCAGTGCTAGAAAGCAGAGGCTACCGAGGTGCCTGCCTTATGAGCAGGGAGTGCCCTCACAGGTGGGACTGTGCGTCCAGGCATGAGGACAGCAGCCACAGGGTCAGCTTGACTCCGGCCCCCAGGCGGGCGACAAAGGTAGATGAGCAGGATCAGAAAGCGCACCGGAGGGGTGGGGCTGGCGGAGCGGGTGGAAAGGGCGACCCGAGAGCGAGAGGCGGCGCTGAGGGGGCACCTGCTTTGTGCTGGGCACCCTCTCCGCTCTATTTTTCCTCATTTACATGTCTGACCAGTGCTCTCACCTCACCCAGTGCTCTGTTCCTGCAGATGTCGTGACCATGTGATTTCCATGTCCTTAGGCTCCACTCCATATCCCAGCATCCCTCATTGTTCCTCAGCAACTCAAAGACAGGTTTTAAAAAATCCAATTTATTAAGCATTTCCTGAGCACTCCCATCCACTAACCCCATACAGTCGTGAGGATTGTGGGGGAAAACAGAGAAACGGGGTCACTGTCCTTGGTGCTCTCATAGAGGTTTCAGTCTGACAAATAAATATGGCATCAGTAAAAACACTGATGGGAATTAAATAGAGCTGTAATAAATATAGGAATCTGCTTTGTAGAGTATTCACAGCATCCAAGGAACCTTCCATGACTGTTGTTGCCATCACTTAAAGAATGAAGTCATAAGCTTGGGCCAAGAACAGGACCCATGGTCAAGGGTGTGAAGTGCCCAGAGGACATCACGGGAAGGGACCCTCATCTGAAATGATGCAGAGAAGAAGGAGGGTATCCTGGTCTAGGCCGTCAGAGCTGGTTGAATTTCTCCATCCAGCTCAAGAGAATGTCCATTTCTCCAAAGGCTTTGGTCACAGCTGCTTCTCTGTCCAACTAAAGGGAAAGGAAAGTTGAAGCCCTGTCGTGTTAGCCACAGGAACAGGTTTCCTTCTGACCCCTGAACCTGTAGATCATGGGCTATGATCCCTTTAGGATGGCCTCTGACAAAGTCACCACCCATCACTTCTCTATGTGTGTTGTCTGCCTGGGAGGCAAGGACAGATGGGTTGGTGAGTGGCCGAAGATAAGGGGCAAGGGAAAAGCATCATGAGTCCCTGACAATAAGCATCAGAATCCCTGTGCAGGGTGGATTCCATCCACCTGAGACCACTGTGCAGATGAGGAAATTGATACCTGATGGTCCCTTTCCCTAATATGTTATTGCTCTTCACCATTTGTTTATAAACTGGTATATCTGTTCCTCAAAAAATGATCGAAATTGGATTATCTTGGGGAGGGAGCTGGGGATGAAACTGGAATTTTCTTTTTCTTAATTTAGGAAAAGACAACATAATTCCCATAATTCTTTTTCACAAACTCAACCCTTTGACCATCCTGGAAAATACTGCAGATGTGTGTTGGGTTGGGGATTCTCCCTTCTTTCTCCCTCACTTTTGACTCACCAATTGCCCACCTCAGGTACCCATAAAGCTCTCATTTTGGAATGTCCTTGGTAGTGAAATCATCTTGTAGGGAAATAGAATAGCATTTTAACTTGAAAACTGGCAGAAAAATTGGCCATGTCATTTGCAGTGTTTATGCAAAGCATATGGTAACTAATGCAGCTATAGTATGGCTGTGCTCCTGCTAAGTCAGATGGCTTAGGGGCAAGCTGGATGGAGTCCCTTACATTGAATTCTCCATCAGGTCCCCAAGGCACCCTCGTGCAACGGTTCAGACTGGCAACTCTCAGTTCCCAGCCTTGATTACCTGTTTAAATGCTCGGTAGAACAGCAAAAATCGCCTGCGTGCACTCTCACGGGTAGAAAACATCTCTTCCTGCTGGATAACAGAAAAAGAAAATTGTGCCAAGTGTCAGGTAGGAGCAGAGGTGCTTTCTCCCACTCTTTCCTAGTAATGCCAGAGGGACTCCCAAGGCCTAAGAGGGCAGCTCCAAGTCTCACATCCCCAAGGCAGCCAATGCTGACCTCCCACCATGCAGCAGAGACTGCCTCCTTTCATACTCACAGTAGTCTGCCAGGTAGGGGTGATTATCAGCACTTTATAGATAAGAAAACCAAAGCCCCAAGCGACTGACCACTTTTGGGGTTTTGTTTTTGTTTTGTTTTGGTCTCCCAATTTATCTCTCAAAGGCATTTCAAATAAATATGATTGATTATTTGGGAAAAAAAAAAAAGAGAGAGAGAGAGAGTGACTACTTTGCAAATGGACACCCAGTCTGTTAGACACAGACCTGGCCTTAACCCAGAACTGCCCACATCCAGAGCCTGTGCCTTGTTCCATGACACCTGCAGCTTCCCGTCATGGAATTAAAGCCAGGGCCAGATAAGGGAGGAGGAGTCTTCTGAAAACACAGCGTCTCCAGTGGACCTCTGTCCCAGCTTTGTTCTACTCACACTGGCTTGCAGTTTTGACACGATGACAAAGAAGTTGTTGGCCAGAGTAGAGAATGACTTCAGGATCCCGAATTCAACAGCCTTGTCACGGTAGTTTTTGAAGACGGTGTTCACGTAGAACCTCAGCAGGGCGTAGAGGAGGTGGCAGCTCTCAGTCTCCTGGGGGGTGGCAGGGTCACTGCCAAGCCCAGGCCTCTGCCCACTCTGACCCCGATGAACCACCCACGCGGCGCACTAGGCAGGATAAACACAGTGGAGGCAGGGCTCCTCCAGGAGATGGGGCTCTGAAGCGCTGGGTTTTAAAGGGCCTTCGGACATCTTTGTTTGACCAGAGGACCCAAGGCCTAGAAAGGAAGGGCTCATCCGGGGTCCCACAGCCAGTCAGTGGCAGGCCCAGGCCTGGCACCCAAGACTCCCGCCTCCCAAGTGGTTAGATTTCTTTCTTCTCCAGCCCATGGCCTCTCTAATAGCTCTGGGCAGTGATGGGCCTTGAAAAGCACCTCTTGGTTAGCTGAGCTTTGGCAGGGAAAAGGTTTAGAAGGAGAAATGAAGAGAGAGAGACAACTAGTGTCCGTGAATGTAGGGATTGCACCCTGGGCCCCTGAGGAGCCACAGAGGGGAGCTCGGCGTCCCTCAGGGGTCAGAGCTTGGTGGTTTGTGCTCACTGCTTAGATGGGTGAGAAGAAAGTGGGGGCATGGAAGAGGCCCAAGCAGATGGCTCTGGGCCAATGAGAGCAGAAGAGAAATCCAGATTGATGGAGACCGGCTAAATGGAAACAGATGTTTACAAGCCTCAGTCCCTGCCCTCTCCTCAGGTCCTGTGTTCTCATACCCTGGATACTGAGGAGAACAGCCCAGGTGTTCCTCCTCTGGCTCACCACTCAGCCCTGACCTGTGCAGGCTCAGCCCGGGACAGAAGTGAAGTCTTCTATCAGCCTCCCCTGGAGCACCCCTCAGCCTCACCCGCAGGAGACCAGCCACCCAAAGGAGAAGACAGCACCCTTCCCCCGCATCTGATTACCGAGACGTTCTGCAGAACCTCTTTCCGCAGCAGCCGGACACTCGTGATGTTATCCTGAGCTTGCTTGGGGAACAGAAAGGATAGATGTCTCCAGGTTGGAGGTCAGCATAGAAACCAGCCTTGCAAATACATGCTGCTTGCCCAGACCCTTCAGTCTATCTAGTCTGTGCAACCTCAGAGGCCACAGGGGGACCCAGGGAGGGCCATGCTGAGCTGGCCCCTGGGGAGAAGGTACAAGGTTCCAGCTCCAGAAAATCACAAATCCTGGCCTCCCGGGGGCAGATGGAATCCTAGATGTTCTTAAGAGCTTTGATGAAGGCCTTGTTTGATTCCTTTGGTCACTTGAAGCATGAAGAAATATGCCCATTTTGTTTAAGAACCACTAGGAGCAAAATGTTACCTCCATCTTCCATGGAGAGTCGGGGAGGCTGTACCTCGAGGCTTCCCTTGCAGCCCTCCACTTCTTGGGTTTCCAGCCAAAGAATCCTTGAGAGGAGGAGCTTTAAAGCTCCTTTGTCCTACCTCCTCATTGTGCAAATAAGGAAACTGATAGGGTAGGAGTCGGGGGAGGCTGCTGTATGGATTGCTTTCAAGGTCAAGATCACAGAGGTGTCCTGTCCCAGTCCAGCACTCTCCTCTCTCCCCAGACTGCCTTGTCAAGCTCCTTCATTCTGCTTGCATCTGGATTGTCCTTTAAGGAGTATGTGTGACAGGATGCATTAACTGTTCTTTCCCAACTCATAATTAAACATTCTTTCAACCTTGAATCAAGGCCTCAGCAGGTGGGAACAAACTAGGAGGAACTGGCAAAGCAGTAGGTGAAAACTCTGGTGGCTCTCAAAGGATTCCCCATGACTTCCCATGGGTGAAGGCTTATGTAACCCTGGGACAGAGACGAAGCTCAAATGAATCAGGCTTCCTTCTTTATTCCTCGTGGGCTGTGTTTCTTTTCCTATGGACTGGCCACATCTTTCTGAGCCTCAGTTTCCTCAAGTGCAGAAGGAAATGTGGACCCACGATATCTCTGACTTCTCTAAGCTCCTAGGTAGGAACAAGATTAGCAAGCTGCAAAGGGCTCCATAATCGTCAAATATTTTCCTCTGCCCAGAATCACCTCCCTCCACGGCTGGGTCCAGAACAACACTTCACTCACCACGATGTCCTTCATGGCCCAGAAGGCCTGCCACAGTTTCTGGAGAACTATGCCTTCTACCTGGCAGGGCCCAAACTGGAACTCTTGGCCCCAGACCCACGGCCCCGGGCTCCAGAGAAGCAGCATCAGACTCAGGCAGGGAAGAGCAGCCACGTGCATGGAAGAGCCCATCTGCAGCAAGAAGGTCCAGGAGGATCCTGCTGGGGGAAGGGAGCACCCCTGTGAGGGAGCATCCTGCTGGGGGAGGGGGAGTGCCCCTGTGATGGAGCACCCTGCTGGGGGAAGGGAGCACCCCTGTGACGGAGCACCCTGCTGGGGTTTGGGAGCACGCCGTGAGGGAGCATCCTGCTGGGGGAAGGGAGCACCCCATGAGGGAGCATCCTGCTGAGGTAAGGAGGCGCCCCTGTGAGCGAGGCCCTCGGCCCCAGGCATGGTGCCCTGGAGTAAGGCTCCTTGGCTCTGCCACAGCCAGCCTCAGGGACACAAGGTGTTAGAACAGTTCAAACATGTGGCCTTGCCAGGGTGCCCTGGGTGGGGCAATGGTTTTTCAGCCCCAAGGGCCTTTCTGCCCCTCAGTCTTACACCCACTGGTCTGGCTATCCTTGCTACCTCCTTCCTCACCACACCCCTCTGCATCACACACACACACGCCCTGCCCCACCTTCCCTGCTCCATTACAGTCCTCTCTAGCCAACATCCCACCAGTCAGAATTTGACCAAGAAAAGTGAAGAAACGGGGAGTTATAATGTGCCAAAAAACACAAACAAGGATCCCAAACTCAGCAGAACATGTTCGCCTGTGTGAGTTCTGCCCTCAAGGCACTGGACACACGTGGGAAGGTCTTTCTTCCCTCCCCCCGGAGAAGGCCACCTCTGGCTCTCATCACTGTCCAGAGGAGCTGCGGGTTTAATCCTGGCCCACAGGGATGGGTGAGCTGGTAGGCACACTCACTCTGCCACCTCAGCTGACCGACTCACTCTTGACGCTAGGAAGTAACTTTTCAGGTGACTGAACAAGAGGAGGAATCAGGTTTCCACATGAATTACCTCTAAAGCCTCCCGCTGCATGACTGTCTGAAGAGCCGCAAGCTAGAGGCAGGGAACCCCCTTGTCTGTCTGTCATAACTGTATACAGAGATTGCTTCTCCATGACTCCTTGGCCCTTTGCTTCTCTTCCTTTCTTCTTTCCTCAGAGCTCGGTCCCTCCCTTTCTTACTCCAGGCCCTGATCTCACACCTGAGGACACTCAGTCTTCCACCCTTCAGCTGGGCGGGAAGCCAGGAGAAGGTCTGTCTCCCCAGTGCCTGCCAACTTGCGAGCCAGAGGAGCGGGCCCAGGGCCAGCACACGCTGTCCTGTCATGCAGCTCTGAGCTCCAGACTCTCCCTCAGAGTCTTCCTGGTCCCTTCTTTCCAAAGCCACAGGCTCTTCAGTCTCTTGCGAATTCACTTGTGGGCCTCATAATCCTCCTAGCCTTCCTCTCCTCCAGCCTAAATGCTTCTGATGTTAAACCCAAGAGAGCAGCTCCTCCTCATGGCGTATCTCACCCTTTACTTAAACGCTGACGAAGTTGGCCTCTGTGTCCCCCCAGCCCCTATGCTCAGTCGGGCAGCAGTCGGTCTAAGGCTTCAAAGCCAAGTACTCAGGAATCTCCCATCACTCACCTAGGGCCCTGGAAGTGATGCTTGAGGGCTTGCTGGTTGGTGGTGGCTGGTTCCTGTCGTAGAGGAAGAAGGTTGGGCAGGCGTCCACACACACACACCATGCACCAACCAGAGGTGTAACGGTGGATGGAAGGCTCTTGTTCCAGCTGCGGAAGTTATTTCCAAAGTAAAGGTGTGCAGGCAAGCCAGGCTTTGTGGAGCTTCATATACACGGGGGCCGTGGGGGACGGGCGGGGGAGGCAGAGGGAGGTGGAGAAAGGGAAACTGGTCATGCTTTCCCAGAGAATGACGTCACTGCTAGTCAACCTTCACTCTAGACGGTGGGGCCTTGGGGGAAGCAACCCCTGGGTGCAGTGAGCATTGGGTCTGAGTTCCAGTTCTGCCTTTGGCAGCATGACGGGGGCAGGTCATCTAGCTACCTCGAACCTCAGTTTCTACATCCATAAAGTAAAAACAAGCAAGCAAGCAAACAAAAGCTCTATCCCATCACCACGGAGCATCAGTGCCACCAAGAGACCTGGCCATGTGTGCTCCTAGCAGGACACTGAGCCTTCAGGTGTAGGGTGTAGGTGAGGGGCAGACTGGAGCAGTGTTTCCAATGCATGTTCCCCAGAATCTGGTCCTGAGGGATGTTTATCTGCAAGACTCTCTGTGCACTAAGGATTTCACTCTCAGTAAATTAGAGAAGGCTGGCACATGCTTGCCCCTCTTGGAAACCTATAGTGCCCTGTAGGAGCTGGAAGCCTGGTGTGGGCTTAACACTCCTTAACCCAGTCTTTCCCACAAGTATTAGACCATGACTCTGGGAAACACAGTCTGAGAAACACTGGGCTCTGAATGAGGAACTAGCCAACTATTGGCAGAGAATAAGCTGAGAATGGCTCAGCCTGGTGACTGAAGATAGTTCTTTTATTTTTTAATGATTGAAAAAAAATTAAAAGAACATGCATTTTGGGACACATGAATGTGGGTGAATTAAAATTTTAATGTCCATAAATAAATCTTTACTAGGATGCAGTCACGTGCATTTGTTCACATGTGGTTTGCTGCTTCTGTGTTACGGGGATAAGTAGCTGTGACTAAGGCCATGTGGCCCACAAAGTCACAAATATTTGCTGCTAATATCTGACCCTTTGCAGAGAGGGCTTGCTGAGCCCTGTTCTGAATTACTTTCTTGTGTGAACATTCTAAGAGTTTCTTTAACCCTGGATCCAGGCAAAGTCATGGGAAGAGAAATGTGATGTGAGGGGCAGGATGACTTTCTCTAGTTCTCCTTCGAGGAAAAAGAAGAGGGGACACTAGGAGATGCTGCTGCTGCTGCTGTTTATTCACTAAGTTGTGTCCAACTCTTTGCAGCCCCATGGACTGCAGCCCTCCAGGCTCCTTTGTCCGTGGGATTCTCCAGGCAAGAATATTGGCGTGGGTAGCCATTTCCTTCTCCAAGGGATCTTTCCCACCCAGGGATCGAACCCATGTCTTCTGCTTGGCAGGTGGATTCTTTACCACTGAGCAGCCCTTTCCAGTCTCTCCAGTTGGCGGACCCTTAATCTCTCATCTCTCTATCACAGACACAGTGCTGTTTGTTTTCTTTAGTAAGTCAAATACGTGCTGCAATCCCCAGCCTGCAGGCTGGCCAGCTGCTACTGCTGTATTAAGGACCATGCTTGAGGCCTTTGCTCCCAGAAGGCTGGAGTCTTGTCCTCTAGGCCTAGGCAGGGGCCCACATCACAACCCCCTTTTCCTTTCATGATCTAGGTCACTACTAGTAATCTTTAACTACCATGAGAAGAAGATGCCAAGAGGCTTTGATGAGACAGAGAAGACAAACTAAGAATATTGGGACAATAGATGAGGGGGAGGGCAAACAGGACTAGAGAGTCTAGACAGCTAAAGCTGGAAGCTGAGAGGAAAAGTGAGCCCCAGGGCATCTGCAATCCTAGACAACTGTCTACGGATACACAGGAGAGCAGGAGGGATGAGGTGTTAGCAGGGCAGGCCAGGACAGAGGCATGAGGTCATGGAGACAGCTAGGCAGGCTCCCCAATAACCACCTGGGGTCATGAGCTGCTTTTTCTGTCGAAGGAAGGAGTATCGTAACACAGAGATTCCAGGCAAACACGTGCCTGAGTCTCCTGCTTGGCTGAGGTTATCCCCGGGAGGCATGATTCCCTGGGAAGGGAGGGCATGGAGAGAACTCAAGGACCTTGGCCCCAGGTCAACTGAGATCGCTGGTTATGAGTTCACAGCATGTCTGCAGACAGACCTGGGTCCAAAACATGATTAGCCCAGAAGTCCTCTGAGTTTCAGCTTCCTCACATGTAAAACTGAATCCCCACAGGCCCAAGGACAGTGACATAAAGCCTTGCTGCTCAAAGTGTGGTCTGTGCTCCAGAAGAACAGCAATATCTAGGAGGTCCTTAGAAATGCAAGATCTCGGACCCTTCCCCCAAAACTACTGAACCACAAAGTGCACTTGAAAAACTCCCAAGATGATTCTTAAGTATGTTAAAATTAGAGAAGTGTTTACATAAAACACAGGAAGTATCTGGTATCTTCCACATGGTAAATGCTTAACAAACAGGAGCTACAAGTGAAGCAGAAGGAATTAGAGCAGTTGTTCTCCACGGGGCAATTTTGACCCAGAGGAATAGTTAACAATGTCTCGAGACACTGTAGGTTGTCATAACGGGGAATGGGGTTGTGGGAAGTGGGGTGCTACTGAAGGGTAGTGGCATGGGCCAAGGGACGCTGCCAAACATCCTACAGTGTATGGGATGGCCCCTCCCCACAAAGAACCAGATTCAGTTCAGTTCAGTTCAGTCGCTGACTCTTTGCGACCCCATGAATCGCAGCACGCCAGGCCTCCCTGACCATCATCAACTCCCGGAGTCCACTCAGATTCATGTCCATCGAGTCAGTGATGCCATCTAGCTATCTCATCCTCTGTCGTCCCCTTCTCCTGCCCCCAATCCCTCCCAGCATCAAAGTCTTTTCCAATGAGTCAACTCTTCGCATGAGGTGGCCAAAGTATTGGAGTTTCAGCTTTAGCATCAGTCCTTCCAAAGAAATCCCAGAGTTGATCTCCTTCGGAATGGACTCGTTGGATCTCCTTGCAGTCCAAGGGACTCTCGAGAGTCTTCTCCAACACCACAGTTCAAAAGCATCAATTCTTCAGCGCTCAGCTTTCTTTACAGTCCAACTCTCTCATCCATACATGACCACTGGAAAAACCAGAGCCTTGACTAGACAGACCTTAGTCGGCAAAGTAATGTCTCTACTTTTGAATATACTATCTAGGTTGGTCATAACTTTTCTTCCAAGGAGTAAGCGTCTTTTAATTTCATGGCTGCAGTCACCATCTGCAGTGATTTTGGAGCCCCCAAAAATAAAGTCTGACACTGTTTCCACTGTTTCCCCATCTATTTCCCATGAAGTGATAGGACCGGATGCCATGATCTTCGTTTTCTAAATGTTGAGCTTTAAGCCAACTTTTTCACTCTCCCCTTTCACTTTCATCAAAGGCTTTTTAGTTCCTCTTCGCTTTCTACCATAAGGGTGGTGTCATCTGCATATCTGAGGTTATACAGCCCCCCTAAATGCCCACAGTGCTGAGGCCCAGAAATTCTGGACTAGGGGAGAGCAGCGTCTGCAGGGGAAAGAGCTGACATAGACATAGAGAAGGGTCAGAAGTGTACCCTTCAGGGGAAAAGGGCTGTGGTGAGAGAAGCACTGGACTGTTGAGACGGTCAGGAGAGGGGAAGGAAAATAAGGCGGTAACTTGGCAGACAGGGCCCAAGGGCAGAGGGCGAGGCCTGGCGCACTGGCTCACCGGTACCCCGCCTCCCCCCACTCCCAGGGAAGCTCCAAGTCTCAGACTTGGAGAAACTGGAAAAAAGTGGGGCTGGTCTCTTAGTGCAGAGCCGTGTATTTTCATCCCATGCTAGGCGAGACGAAGACCAGAAGCTCTCCTAATATCTCCCATCTCCTTGCTCTCTGGAAACTTGGAAAATTTCCTTCACGTTAATACTGGGTGGGAGAAAAGGTCCTCTGTGGATAAACTTTGATTTACAAGGCCACTCTCCCCCCTAGACACCCTTTGTTAGATTGAAGGTGTTTATTCTGTGACTCTCAGGACACTCCCGTCACATACGCATGTATGCTTGTCGTGTATGTCATATCATGTCTGCAGTCTGAATTTTCCATTTAACTCTACTCCCACCCTACATCGCCTACAGATTCTCCTAAACCTATAGAGAGAGGAAAGGGCTGAACCAGGTGGAGAAGAGACCCTTCTCCACTCCCCGGGTGAGGCAGTAAAGATCTCACTCTAAACCTGAATATCCCCCCTTTGTGACTGACAGAAATGCCCTGCAGGAAAGAAGCGATGAGAGTATGAAGTAGGGTTTCCTGAGCACCAGAGATAAAGGAAAATTACATCACCATTTCTCTTCCAGTGAACTGATTTAATCTTCACTCTAAAGTAGATTGTTATCTCGCTATTTGGCTGGGAACATGTGCACTGACAGATGTGAATTTCTGGGCTTTTGTCAGTTCTCCCTGCTTCAGCTGCTGTCATTCTAGGAGTGGAGATGAGAGGTCGGTGTCCATTGGTTGGCCCCCCTAGACTGGCAGTTTACCATTCTATCTTGTCCTCTATCACTGATATAATTAATAATGTATTATTACAGGCATTTCAAAGCATAGGAGTGAGAACAAGCACAGAGGAGTCTTACAGCCCTACAGCATGCTCAGATGTACAAAATACCTCTAAGTGAAATCTCTCATTTGCTATTCACTATAACAAAAATGTTAGAAGGAGGAAAGATATTGTTAACTGTCCTTTGCAGATTAGAAAACTGAGATTCAGAAAGGTCAAATAATTTTCCCTACATCACATAAATAAATGACTCAATCATAACCAGAGTATAGGTCTCCTGGCTCTCAGTCAGTATTCTTTCATCTGTTCCACCCTTCATCAATTTCTCAGTCTTGCATGTATTCACACACTTACTGAATAAGCTCTTCCTAAGCACCTACTGAGCATCAGAAAAGGCTATACAAACATGAATGACTATGATAACATTTACATAAATGTCCAGAAAAGACACGTTATAGAGACAGAAAATAGAGTACTGGCTGCCTAGGGCTTAGAGTTGGGAATTTGGTGGATGGAAGGAATTGGGAGTGACTGAAGATGAATACAAAGTTTCCATGGGGAGTAAAGAAAATATTCTAAAATTAGATTATAGTGATGCACTCTCTGAGTATACTAAAACCCATTGAACTGTACATTTTAAGCAGTGAACTCTGTGGTGTGTGAATTATATCTCATTAAAGCTGCTTAAAAAATAATTAATACTCAGTTATTGTTCTCAGTTCTAATGAGTCAATAGAGTGGATACACCTGCAAACAGATAAATTGCAACACCAAGTCATGGGAATGTGTTGATACCAGTAACAGAAGGATGGAGCCAATGAAAACATCAAGATGAGGTCTTAATAAGATGTATCTTGGATGTTGCTGGAAGCATTGAGAAGCTTCCTCGTGGAGGTGACATTTGATCTGAGGCTTGAAGCCTGAGTAGGAATTTGCCAGAAAAAATAAAGGAGGACATCTTCTGGAGACCTCTGTGACCTCCACTAATTCTATGGCCATATAACTGCTATAGGGAACCAAAGAGAAGAAGGTTCTAGAAGTTGCTGGAAGAACAAGGATCCTTGATTGCTGTTTTGCTTGATGATTAATGGAAATCCATGGGCAAAAGCAGTTCAAATATAGTTGCAGGATATGTAAGGGAACCTAAGGTGCTACTGAGCCCCAAGAGCTATAGACAGGAAGGGAGAAGTTGGGTGAAGGACTTTGGTCTTAGTTTTCTAAACAAAGGCTTTAGCCAATCACAAGAAAGAGAACCATAAGAGACATCCAACTCTGAAAACTGCAATTGCGTCCCAGAAGTCAGGTTCCTGTAACTTCTCACAGCCTGTAGAGCACCAACTTTGAGTCTCAAGGACAAGAACGTTTTATATAAACATGGCAGTAAACAGGGTTGGAGAAAATGATAGTTACAGAGTCTCCTGGGTAGATTCAGATTAAGAATTGTGGTCCATTTCCCCCGTGTCACCGTGTCTCTCATATATCCAAAGTTGCTTTTTCTAACAGATATATATATTTTGTAGGGTAGGAAGGAAGGCAAGTAAGGAGGGAGGGACTGAGGGGAGGGGGGAAGGAAAGAAGGAAAGAGAAAGAAAGAGAAGGGAGGAGAAGGAGGAAGAGAGGGAAAAGGCTTTGGTTGAAATGAGTTATCTTTCATAGTCAGCAGTTTATCAGCATCAGTATTCCTGAAATAGCCCCCCTATCTTCCTCCTATTCAAATTCATTCCCTAGACTTACAAGGAACTTTTTAGAGTCCTAGACAGCAGCAATCACTCCACTCCTGTGCTCATCTTTGATGGCACCTATGTAATCCTTCCTTGTGCCCTGGTGGTCTAGTCCACCAGGCTGTGAACTCCCTATGCACCAGCACTGACTTTCTTTCATCTCAGAAGGGCCCTCAGAGCCTGGCACATGGTGGGTGCTCAGTAGGCATTTGTTGAATAAGTGCATTTCATATGACTGATCCCCAAATCTAACTGCTTACAGGACCCAGTAGCCTCCCAGACTGTGTAGACATAAAGTGAAAGTCAAAGTCAAAGTCGCTCAGTTGTGTCTGACTCTGCAACCCCATGGACTATACAGTCCAAGGAATTTCCAGGCCAGAATACTGGAGTGGGTAGCCATTCTCTTCTCCAGAGGATCTTCCCAACCCAGGGACTGAATCCAAGTCTCCCACATTGCAGGTGGATTCTTTACCAGCTGAGCCACAAGGAAAGCCCAATACATAAAGTCTTTGCCAAATGTTCACCAATTTGTTCAGGCAACAATCACTGGGCTATGAGACACTGCTTTGCATCCCATGGCCTGATTAATATCTGGGCCAGTTTTGCATGTGCCCCTAGTATGAGAGAAAAAACTCATGAAATGATACTATAACCACTTACCTGCTTATAGAATCCCAGGGAAACAATCTGTGCTTAGGCCAGCACAAGAGTCCTGGGTCTGCGAATAAGAAACTCAGTCCCATCCTCGAGCTTCCAAACTGCTGCCTTAAATATGCTTTCTCTGTGCCACCTGTCCCATTCTGCCAAAGGGGGCAATGGTGCCTATTTCATCTGTCTTACAGACTCTCTCCCAGTTTTATCCCTCTTTAAACAGAATGCCCACTGCTTCATAAGATCCTTCTAAATGCACAACTCTGATCATACTACTCCTTAACCTTGAAGATTATCTTTGATTTCTCCCAGCCCATTGCTCTTCTTTTTCCATTTCTGTACCCATCAGTATCTAGCACAGAGCCTTCAACATTTTAGTTTGTTCTTGACTTAATTCTTAATTTCAAAACCAGGTAATGGAATACATTTAAGGGGGAGGATAAACTAAGTTGATTTTTATACTCCTCAACTGATGCTATTCTATGCATGAATCCATGTAATAGAATGCCATTCAACCACCAAATGTAATTTGTCTTTACATCCGTTAAAAAAAAAAAAACTCTTTTATAACAGTTTAGACTTAAAACCAAGTAACAGATGAAATATGCAATATGGTCCCATTTTTGTTAAAAAAAATAAAATGAGCATATGTATGTGTTGAAAATGATCTAGAAATATAAATACCAAATGTTAACAGGATTACATTTGAGTAGTGAGATAATGGGTATTTTCCTTTTCTAGAGCTTATCTGTGTTTTCCAAGGTTATACAAGTCTAATTCAAGTGTAAGTTTTTTTTAACTTATTTAAAATTTAAATAAATCACTAGTTTCACCATTGCCCACAGAAAGTCACTGAAATTCCTGGCATCGATATGCCCATTCTCTGACATCTGGCTACTCACTTTTCCAACTGTATCTCTTCCCACACCTCTGCTCACCGTGCTCCAGCCAAACTGGGCTACTCACCTCCATTTTCTGCCTCTGTCCCACTGTTCATGGAATCTGGGATGTCCTTATCATGGGCCAAACACTAACCAACAATCTATTGGTTCAACATAAAAAGATGCAGTGATACGTCGTTGAGACTGTCAAAGACAAGTTGCATATATATGTATACATGTGTTTACATATGTGCATATACATACTATAAAATGTATGTGCGTGCACACACACACACACATATCCTGCTAAACATATTTATTTTGAAGCAGTACAATTGCAGGCTGGATAGAGTTTTATTTTCATCTTTAAAGGATTTTGTAATTGATGTAAAAAGAACTCAACAAACACCTACTATTTGAGAGAGAGAGGTTTGCATTAAAATTTTACCTGTCTTTCAAGGTCTCCTTGAAGCTATTCTAAAAGCTGCATGGAATTTTTGCCTCCCTTGAACACCACAGGGATTTGAATTTCTTTTGTGGCACTGACTCTCATTGTTTGCCTTCCCCTTTCCCTATCCCTTGCCCCCCTGCCCTCCTGCTTCCTCTCCCTCTCCCCCTCTGTATACCCACCCCCAACTTCCTCAATCTAGGGCCTTGGGAGGATAGAGGGACAGATGTGTTCTCTTCCTCATGCTGCCCAGCACAGCAGAGTAGGTTACTGAAAAAAATAAGCACGTAGGGAGTAAGATGCTTGATAGGAAAAGTATTCAGAATGATATGGAGTCTGCATTTTGGTGGGTTAATCTCATCACAAGAACAGAGAACTGGAAAAAGGTAAAAGGAGTAAAAGACGCTTACTCCTTGGAAGAAAAGTTATAACCAACCTAGACAGCATATTAAAAAGCAGAGACATAACTTTGCCAACAAAGGTCTGTCTAGTCAAAGCTATGGTTTTTTGAGTAATCATGTATGGATGTGAGAGAAAGCTGAGTGCTGAAGAATTGATGATTTTGAACTGTGGTGTTGGAGAAGACTCTTGAGAAGACTCCTTGGACTGCAAGGAAATCCAACCAATCCATCCTAAAGGAAATCAGTCCTGAATATTCATTGGAAGGACTAATGCTGAAGCTGAAACTCCAATTCTTTGGCCACCTGATGCACAGAACTGACTCTTTGGAAAAGACCCTGATGCTGGGAAAGGCAGGAGGAGAAGGGGACAACAGATGAGATGGTTGGATGGCATCACCGACTCAATGGAGATGAGTTTGGGTAAACTCTGGGAGTTGGTGATGGAGAGGGAGGCCTGGTGTGCTGCAGTCCATGGGGTCGCAGAGTCAGACACAACTGAGCGACTGGACTGAACTGAACTGATTCTAGGTGGGAAGCCCACTGGGAAGTATGGGAGACACTGCAGTTACAGTTCCCCTCTTCTTAGAAGACAGGAAAATTGCACTTCCCTGCCCCATGGAAGCTTGGCATGGCCATTGGACTATTTTGACCAGTGAAATATGAGTGAAAGAATCAAGTGTCTTTTCAGGTGGAAGCATTTAAAGCACAGGGCACAGTTCTCCATGCGTGCTCCTACCTCGCTTCTGTCAGGATGGCAGCATTATGGGATGAAGTGTTTCCTCCACCTGGGTTCCTGAATAGCCATGGTGAGTAGATGGCCACGCGAATATGTGTCACACATGTATTATAACTGAGAAATAAGCTTTGTCATAACAGGCCACTGAAAGACTAAGGTACTGTCTGCTGCTGCATCATAATGTAGCCTCACCTAATATAGAAGGAATGTTAGAGGGGAGAGGGATTTAAACACATTTCAAGTCCCTTTCCGCCCTCAGAAAATGAATGTAGACTCTGCTATAGGCAAAACTGCTACCCTACATGCTATTTAGACAACTCATTATAAGTCACAGAGAGTCTCAAAATTCTTCTCTGTTGGAAAGTACTGCTTTCTCCTTGCACACAATATAAACTATGCATTCAGCGGGATGAGGTCATGTTACAGCATGAGGCTGACCACTTCGGGATCCAGAATTGGCAGCCCAGTCATTCGGGAGTCACATAAGGGGCCACAGCTCTGGAATGGAGCAGGGACGGAAGTCTGAGAGCCTGTCTGGCAGAGAGAGCCCTGTGCCCTGGGCGGGGTGATAGAGGGACTCTGCTATTCAAAGCTGCCAGTAAAAAGCTTTGAACAAGCTAACAGACACACACACACACACACACACACACACACACACACACACACCACATACTCACTTACAACATAGATTTTAAAACTGGCAAAAAAAGGCAGGCTAAGGCCCAGCAGGTCTAAACTTGCCCCAGAATGTGAGAAAGTAGAGATCGTGTCCCTGAAAAGCCTTACATAAGGTACTGGAAATGCTAAACGACTTGGGCTCTTAAACCGAAATAAATTGGTTTTTGGTTCCTTATCTCCTTTGCCCAGATGTAAAGGGTCAACTCCAGGGGATCATCCAAAGTGGTGAAGAGTAGAAGCTGCTTCCAGCAACAGTGAGTGGGGCTCTCTCTATTCAGACTCTGACTTTAACTGCCAAACAGTGTCCTCTCGGAAAATACACTACTCATGAGATGAAGGACCAATTCACTAGCTCCCTCTGTAGACTAATCCCTGCCTCGAAAAGTTACCACCTGTCTTCCCAGACCAGAGAGAGAGCTCCACAAGAAAGCAGAACTAATAGGTCTAATCACTTAATTCTGATTGAGTGAATTCTGCCTTCCCACAATAAAATGAGAATAAAAATAACCTGGAATATCAGAGTCTGAATGTCCACATTTCATTAACCTGGGAAGAAAAATTAGAAAGTACAAATCTCAAAGTGTGTGGTCCCCAGTGCTGATACAAAGCTAGCTGGCTCTTGCAGAGCTCCAGCCTCTAGTGTGTTTTGAGAAGTTCTAAAGGGATGTATCTCATAGCTTTGTCCATGAGCCATCCCTGCCATCAGGGCTGGCTGAGCCAGGGACAGCCAGCTCCAAGTGCTGTCCCAGGGACAGTGAGAATGGGATTTTCCTCACCAGATTTTCAGTGCCAATTCCCTCCAGTCAAAAAACGTTGCAAGGTCACATTCACCCCTAATAAGGCGTCTGAGTCCAAAGTATTACAGAGTTCAGTAGAGCAACGTTTCCAACTTACGCCCAGAGACTTTCTTGGCTCTAGGATGCCCACATACCTCAAGAGTGGTTGATTTGAGCAGCTTCAGTATCATGGGCCTGGAACTCATCATTTCTTAGGGGTGGGAGAGGGGCTGCTAATGGCTAGGTCTCAGCGCTAGTCCAATAAACCAGCATATGGCATAGTACTTTACTAAATACTTCCACAAAAAACCCCTGTGAAATAAAGCATACATCATGTCTCCATTTTAACAACTAGGAAACCGAGGCAAAGAGGAAAATTACACTAAACAATGATTTGCTTAAGCTCATAGAGCTAGAAAATGGAACTGCCTAGACTGGACCCCCAGGTCTCTGACTTCAAGCCAGGTGTACCAGAGGCAGTGCTGTGCACTGGAAAGCATGCAGCCGTGAAGTCACTTCCTGTGGACCCTTGGCTCTGAGACTTAGTAGCCGTGAGATCATGGGTGAGTTACTTGATTCTTATATGCTTCAGTTCCCTCATCAGTAGAGTAAGAATAGCAATACAAATCATCTCATAGGTATTTGTGAGGATTAAATGAGAAAAATACATGCAAAACACATAGAAGTCAGCCTGCCCCATCAGGAAGCAAGAGAAAGAGTTAACTATTATTAAAACATTACTAATATTATTTTTATATATTACCATGACACGCAATGCTTTTTCATTATTGAAAAGAGCCTGATATAGCTACAAACAATTTTACTCTGTAACTATAGTAACTTCTGTTTAGGAAAATCTTTCAAGTGCTCATAAGAGTACCCGATATGGAAACAGTATACCACAATATACTACAGCCAGTCCCCCGTCTTTATCAGTCTGTTTAGGGAATCTGTGAAGTTGTTTTGAAATGATGGTAGAAGGATGGAAGGACTAGATGAAGGGGATTATGAGGTACAAACTTCCAGTTATAAAATATTACTAAGTCATGGGGATGTAATGTACAGGAGAGGGACTATAATCACCAATATTGTAATAACTTCATACGGTGATGGAACGTGACCAGGCTTACCGTGGGGATCATTTTGTGATGTGTATGAAATCTGAATCACTGTGTCATACACCTGAATCTATTATGATAGTGTATCTCAATTACACTTCAATAAAAAGGAAAAAAATTAGAAACCTTAAAAAAAAAAAAGTCCAGCCCCAAGAGAAGTCATATGAGAATATAATACGAAAGCTTCAGGACCAGAATTCATTGAGTGGGCTCTTTTTTGATTGATGGTGTAATGAAAGTAACAAGAACCAAATCATTTCCTGACCAGCCCTATCCTTTTGTACTAAAATCATTATATTATTTTGGAGCAAAATTTGTTGATCTGAAATGTTTTTATTTCATCTTCACTTTCAAACTAATAGCTTTATTGAAATATAATTCACCTTTTTAAAATGTACAATTCAGTGGGTTTTGGTATATTCACAGAATTATGCAACTGGCACTGTTATCTAATTTCTAAACTTTTTCATTACCCCAAAAAGAAACCTCATACCACTGGCGTCACACCCTACTCCCCTCCCCCTTAGTCCCTAGAAACAGCTGGTTTTTCTGTCCCTGTGGTTTTACCTGTTCTGAGTGTTTCCAGACATTATATTTGAAATGTTATAAAGATAATTTAAAGTTTAGGATATTAGCATCCTCTGAGAAGTATTTATATTTGCTTCTGGAAGGGGATTGGCAATTCCACATTAACGTAATCCAATCATAGAATGAGGTGATTCAAAGTTGATTTTCTGTCCCTGTTAAGGGATTACCATGGGTTACCCTAGAGGGGAGCACTTGGGGGTGTCAGCTGGAAGCTTGGCCAGGAGGTTCTAGGGGGCCTCCTTCATCAGCAGACTAGGAGCATGTCCTGGAGTTCCCCCCATCCTGTAAATTTGTGGCCAACTGAGCACATCTGTCTCCCAATCTTCCATCAACTTTTTTATAATTGGAGTTCAGTTGCCTTACAACGTTGTGTTAGTTTCTGCGGTACAGCAAAGTGAATCAGCCATACATACACATATACTCTCTTTTTGTCACCACAGAGCATTGCGTAGAGCTCTGTGCTATAGAGAAGGTTCTCTTTAGTTACCTGTTTTATACATAGCAGTGTATATATGTCGATCCCAGTCTTCCAGTTTATCCCACCCATTTCGCCACTTGGGGTCCATACGTTTGTTCTCTATGTCTCTATCTCTATTTCCGCTTTGCAAATAGGTTCATCTGTACCTCATTCACTTTTCTAAAGTTAGATGACCTTCACCAAGGAAAGGGCTTCCCTCACAGCTCAGTCGATAAAGAAGCTGCCTGCAGTGCAGGAGACCCAGGTTCTATTCCTGGGTCAGGAAGATCCCTTGGAGAAGGAAATGGCAACCCACTCCAGTATTGTGGCCCGGAGAATCCCATGGACAGAGGAGCCTGGTGGGCTACAGTCCATGGGGTCACAAGAGTTGGACACAACTGAGTGATTGAACCACCACCACCATCAGGGAAAAGCAGTCCCCAGTGCTGAGCTCATTTCACTGGATTTCCCTCTCCCAAATCTTGGCCCTGGAATTTTGCCTGTCTTGCTATCTCTTCAAAACCTTCAGTTTGGTGGTGGTGGTGGGGGGGGGTGGTTTTTTTTAATTTCCTGATTTTTGCAACTTTTCTTGAATTCTTCTCATTGTGTTAGTCATTCAGTCATGCCCAACTCTTTGCAACCCCATCAGGCTCCTCTGTTCATGAGATTTTCCAGGCAAGGACACTGGAGTGAATTGCCATTCCCTTCTCCAGGGGATCTTCCCAACCCAGGGATCAAACCCAGGTCTCCTGCACTGCAGGCAGATTCTTTACCGACTGAGCTACAAGGGAAGCCACACATCTAAAAGCCAGTAGCAATTTTCTCCCTCAGGCAGAACAGACAAAGAGAAAGATTCTTCCATATATTCACCAGCTCCTCAACAGCTTCAGAAAAACCACCATCTTCTGCCACTGGCAGGAGAGACACACCTACTAGACATGTCCGTGAAGATCGAAAAAGATAACCCAGGCAAAGTGCTTAGTGAATTTTGTAGTAATCATGTTTCCCGCTTTGTTCCAGCCTTGGTAAAGCTCAGAGCTGAATTTTGATCCTTCTAGCAAGTTATGACTCAGAACCTCATGACATGTCCTTTGCAGAATAATCTTAGCTCAGCATCATGGTATTATCTGTGCTCTGTTTCATCTAGCTTCCTTAAATCTTGTTGTATTACATGTATTCTCATAAGTCACTCTCGATCACTTTGATAGAAAGTGGGACATAAATAAGTAAATAACATACATTAAATAAGAGTGTTTTAAACTGCTATATGCTATACGTGTGACAGAACATTGATATTAGCACAGGCGGAACCACTTCCCTGGGGTAGCAGGACTTCAAGGTCCTTTGTCTTTTTAGGCTACGTGTTGACATCCCCGCTAATCCTTCACAGTCTAACTCAAAGATCCCTCCTTCAGAAAGCCTTCCCTCATCTTTCTACATGGAGGTCTTTCCTTGTCATTAAGTCTTATATTGCTGGCAATGACTTGTCCTCACAATCTCACTCTCTCTTTAAATGCCTCTAACCTGCACAAAAGCTTCCCTGGTACTTCAGTGGTAATGAATCCTCCTGCCAGCATTCAATCCCTGATCTGGGATGATCTGGAGAAGGAAATGGCAACCCACTCCAGTATTCTTGCCTGGGAAAGTCCATGGACAGAGGAGCCTGGTGGGCTACATACAGTCCATGGGGGACTTGGGGACTTAGGGACTAAATAGCAACAGCAATCTCCAGAAGGCCTAGAAAGAGAAATTACCTCGAATTGAACTGTTTTTGAAGAATTTTACTGATACCCAATTGGCATGCAATAAACTGCACATATTTAAAATGTGCAGTTTGATAAGTTTTGGCATATGTACACAACTGGAAATCATCACCAAGATAATGAATATATTCATGATAGTTTAACCATTCACTTGTTGGTAGACATTTAGTTGTTTCAAATTTGGGGCTAATAAAAATAAACCTTTCATAAAATGTTTATGTGCAAGTCTTTTCATGAACATACGTTTTCTTTTCTCTTGGATAAATACCTAGGAATGGAATAACTGGGTCATATGGCAGCTGTTTCTTCAGTTTTTTGAGAAATTTCCAAACTATTTTCAAAGTGGTTGTATCATTTTACATTCCCAACAGACCATATGAGTTTGAGTTTCTCCACGCCTTCCCCTAGCACCTGATATGGTCAATTTTTTTTTTTAACCATTCTAATAAGTATGATGTGGTATCTCACTGTGGTTTTAATTTGTATTTACTTAATGAAAGGCAATACTAAGCATCTTTTCATGTGCTTCTTTTTTACATATATTTATCTTCTTTCGTGTCTGTTCAAATTTTGTGTTCAGTTTTTAATTGGGTTGCTTCCTTATAATTGAGTTTTGAGTATTGTCTATATTTTTTGGTCACACATTATTATATACAGAGATTTGCAAATATTTACTCCCAGACTATGGGCTGTCTTTTCATTTTCTTAGGCATCTTTTAAAGGGCAGACATGTTTAATGAAGTCTAACCTGCCAATTTGGCTTTTTATAGATTCTGCTTTTGCTTTTGTATCTAGGAAATCTTTGGCTAACTCAAAGTTATGAAGGTTTGTCCCTCAGGTTTTCTCTGAGAAGTTTTATAATTGTAGATTGTACATTTAGATTGATGATCCATTTTGAGTTAACTTGTATTTGTAAAGTATAGGTCCAAGTTGATTTTCTTATATACAATATCCAATTATTTTAACACCATTTCTTGAAAGATCATTCTATCTCCACTAAATTGCCTCTACACTATCGTTGAAAATCAGATGTGGGGGTCTTTTTCTGGACTTTCCAGTCTACACTCTATTCATCTATTTTTACACCAGAACCACACTCTCTTGATTGCCATAGCTTTATATGCCTTCAAATCTAATAATACTAATCCTCCAATTTTGTTCTTTTTCAGGTATTTTGATTATTTTGTTTGTTGCATTTTAATACGAATTTTAAAGTGAACTTGTCAGTTTCTACCTTAAAAAAAGACTACTGAAATTTGTATACTGATTGCATTGAATATATAGATCAATTTGGGGAGAATTAGCATCTTAATAATTATCAAGACCTAAGAATATGGTATATCTCTCCATTATTTATTTTTAAATATTTAAATGTTTCTTTATTTGCTTGTGCCAGGTCTCTTAGTTGTGGCTCAGGGAATCTTCGATCTTTCTTGCAGCATGTGGGATCCAGTGATCCATCCCAGGCATCCTGCACTGGGTGTGTGGGCCATCAGGGAAATTCCTCCATTATTTAGATAGTCTTTCATTTCGCCAGCAATGATTTACAGTTTTCAGCATAGAGCTCTTTTACATTTTTTTTTTCCAGAAGTCAAAGGTTTTTATTGTTCTACAAACACTTACGAAAAGAGATCTGATTGAGAAAATATACAAAACATTTAACAGTTTAATCTCCAGAGAGCACTGAAGTCTTGACAGGAGAAATGGGAGCCCTCCTCTTCAGGGCTCAGGACTGAGAACGGGTAACTTGTGAAATGACCAGTAAAAATATGCAAAAGTGAGAAGGAAAAGGAAAATAATGCTACATTGCCCAAAGCAGAGGGGGACGGAATTTTAGAACAAAGAGAAGGCTTGGTGCACAAGTACCAGATAGCTCTTCCTCTCCTTCCCCCAGGTATCTTCCAAAACAGCCCTGAGCTGGAAAGCAGGGAGCCCCGCCCCCTCAGCAGGACCTACACCCGCCTCCCTTCTCACTGCTCATCTCGCCCAGGTGCCAGTAGACAGAATGAAAAGAGAACTGCTCCACTCCAAGCTGTTCCTCTGTGACTGTGGCTTCGGGGATCTTCCTTGAGCTCTTGCCCTTCCTGCCCCGACTCCTTCCTTCTTTGGTTCCACTGGGAAACTGCTTAACAGACTCATCCCACCGCCCCCCAAACTCAGGCTCCCTCTAGTGGCTGAAGGCACTGACATGAGTCCTGGAGAGATCCCCAGGACAGCCACCGTCCCTGAGCTCTGGAGGAGGGGGTGGGAGGCGCCATTTCTGGGCACATTCCCTCCCTCCATCCTCAGCTCAGGCCTGGGAGTCAGCACTAGAGAGGAAGTGTAACACACTTCCCTACAAGACGCGGGGGCTCTGTCCATGGGCATGGACCTACCGCTCATGGGCCTGATGTTCGCCTCCGTCCCCAGCTGTGCAGACATCCCTGAACCCACAGCCCCTCCCTACCCCAACACCCGGCCAGGCCTGGTCCTTCCGGCCAATCCTTCTCCTTTGGCTGCCAGTCAGGACCCCGGTCACCTGATCTCATGAGGGTCACAGAAACCACCTTGGGGCGCCCCACCCAGCCCCCAGGCCTGAGAGGTCGGCAGAGATGGTGGCCTTGAGACGTCACAGCTGTGGCACTGGGAGGTGAGCAGGGCTGGAGAGAAACAGGGACACACGTCCCATCTAGGGAAAGGTATCCAAAGCACGAGCTATATGAGGGGAAGGAGAGCCAGGGAGCGGCCTCCAGAGAAAATGAGAGAGGGTCGGGGCGAGCCTGGAGGCCGGGGCGGGTTTCATACCACCCTCACCCTGGGGTCTCCGCACCCAGGAGCTCTCAAAATGGCGGGTGGCCGTTGCCGTTGTTGGCCCCCGTTTGTACTTCCGCTTCCGGGTGACCCGGTACCACTGCCAGTTTCCGGCTGCAAACAGGTGGGAGGCGAAGGAGGCCAAGGCCTCTTGTCGCTGAGGTGCTCCATGATCACCATCTCTTCTGGGGTGACGTGTGTCTGCGGGAAGTAGATGCCCCTCTGCACGTCCTCACCAGGAACTCCCAGAAGTTGCGAGGGGGCAGCAGGTTGCTGGTGTTGAACAATGAAGTGGCTCCTGTCTAGGAAGAAAGTCGTGATAGACAGTGAGCCCTTGCTGGAATCGTGGAGGACGTCCCCAAACCAGGGCACAAGCACGTTGATGCCCTCGCGGTTCCTCCAGTTAGATCTTCCGTCCTCCAGCTCCATGCGAGTACGGACCCGGGAGGACAAGGAGGCCTCCTAGAAGACCCCACAGTGGAAGAAATTGTCTCGGGCCAGCTGAATGAGAAAGAAGGCTCTGTAGATGTGGACGGAGGCGAGAACACCAGGCCCATGAGCGGCAGGTCCATGCCCATGGACAGAGCCCCCGCGTCTTGTAGGGACAGTGAGGGGGCCCTCCTCCCAAGGGCTTCTCCTCAGCCAGGGTCAGCAGGATCTCAGCGCCCGGGGCAGGCACCAGGGCGGAGACAAGGCCGAAGCCTTGTCAGTCTTGCCGGCCTTGATGAGGGCCACCACGGGTTGGAAGCGCATCTTTCACCACTGCTGCGTGGGCCGTGCGTCCTCCCTGCGCCCTCTGTTGGCAGCCACTCTCCTCTCAGCCCCTAGTTGTACCACAGCTCTCTGCAGGCAGGGGAAGTTTGGTCCCCTTCTACATCTTTTGTTCTTGATTTATCCTCAAGGATTTCCTGCTTTTTGATGCTATTGTAAATAGCATTTTTTTTTTAAACTCAAGTTCCAATTGATTGTTGCTGGTATATGGAAATACAACTGATCTTACCTTGTATCCTGCTATCAAACAAAACTCTTATTCTACTAGCTTGTTGTAAGTCTATTGGATATTTCTCCCTAGATGTGCCTGTCATCTATGCATAAAGACTGACTTCATTTCCAATCTAGGTTATTTTTATTTCTTCTTAAACTGAATTGAGATGTAGTGGTCCTGGAAGTACAGGGACCTGAGCTTTAATGTCAACTCTGCCATAACTCTCTGAGTAACCTTAGGCAAGTCAATTTCCTCTCTGAACCCCGGCTACTCTGTAAAGTGATCTGTAAGTCCTCTCCCACCTCTAATATTCAAAGAATGTACTCTGAAAGGTATTAGGACTCTGGTTGTAATCCACAGCTTTCTGCCTCCCGGCCTCTGAGTCCTGCCTTCTTCCCGTTAAGCAACTGACTCATTGTGCTCCTGACAGCTGGGCTGAACCAGAGTGTCACCTGTTCTCCCAATCTTCCAGTGAGTCAGGAGCGGCTCTGTTAGTTCATTCTTTTACCAGTTGTTGTTCTGCTGCCTCCTGTTGGCAAGGCCCAATCTGCACTGTGGGTTATCTATTTTCTAGCAAAAGCCAAAGCTGTTAATTTATGAAAAAATTGGCTGAGGGCCACAAACATAGAAAAAGCAGTTTCTTTCTTTCTTTCTTTTTTTTTACTTTTAAAGACATTCCATTCGCCTGCTTTTAAATTTAGCCCTCATCAATAATGTAATGTTATACTGTGCTGAGATAAGGTAGGCTTTTTTAACATAGTCCTGTCCTGCAGGAACTTAACAGTCCTGCAGGGGAATGGTCCATTCATTCTCCATCTGTATGGAAGAGAAACGGTCAAAGTTACACTGGACCATGTTGGAAAAGACCTGAGTCCTTGAAAATAAGAAGTTGGGGCAATCCCAGGGCATAGGAGAAACGAAACGTTCTGCAGACTTTTTTATTCTTTGAGTCACCCTGCAGCTGGATCTCATTCTTAGCTTTAGGAGACACTCTGCCTTCTGAGCCAACCCCTCCGTCAGAGGGAAGCCTTGTCCAGTTTCACTGACATCACCTGGGTATTTCCAATTGATAGGCTCACCTCAAATTCTGAATCCAAAGCTGGTGACACAGGAACCATACAAACCCCTTCCAATCATGAAGGCAGCAGCAGCTAGATCTGATCTTCTGAGACAGATTTAGCACATCCCATTTCTAGAATTCAGAATCATTTGTCCCAACTCTTTCATTTAATTTTGCAGTGTGGAGTCAATGAAGACCAACCAAAAGAGAACAAGCAAAGCTATTTGTTCAGAGCTTATTATGGAAAGAGAGTCAGCCACCATGACATGTTTCAACAGAGCCTCTAAGGGTTGGACACAACTGAGCAACTGAACAACAAAAGCCTGCAGAAGTGGGAAATCATTACAGGAGAAAACAAGGAACTTGTCGGGTATGCCTTGACTAACGGTTGTTGACATGAGGGGCCATCAGTAGGCTAACTAGAAGCAGAACATCCTATGTGATTGGTTAAGGACACATTATTTGGCTTTTTCTGGTTCATGCTAGGTTAGAAACAGGGACAAAAATTGAGGAAGTTGCCAGTTTTTAATCAAGTCCTGTTTGGATCCAATGGCTACAAGAGTTATAGTTTGCCTTCGTGGGCCGGTTGCTAGAGATTGTGGTCTGATTTCATACCAATCTAACTTACAGATAGCAGACCAGCGCCGTAGGCTGCTTACTGCAGATAATAGGTTGGTTTCCTGGGCTGGGTGCTGCAGACTGTGGATCAGAGTTCTACTTTTATACATAGTCTAGCCATTGTCCATCTTTATATGCACTCTCTCAGAACAAACTGAGGCCCAGAGAAGTAGAGTGGTTCTAAGATTCTTAATCCAAGGTCTAAAGAGCTTAAAGTAATCAGAGCTGACAGGTCAATCCTATCATTTCCAAAAGAACTTATTCTGCTTATTGAGGAGACAAGGTTCAGATGCCTAGAAAAATGAAGTTCAATAAAGATGTTATAGAGATAAGTGGCACCAGGAAGTTAATAGTTTGGAAGGAAGGCTCGTCACTTTCCTCTCCAGGCAGAACCACTGCTACAGCCAGAGCCTCTACTGACCAAGAGCTCTCTATGTACTGGGCATTCAAACCAGCTAGCAAAGCGAAGTGGTTAAATGCATGGTTCTCTAGGCTGCTGTCTCTCTTCATATTTTGCCTTTAGAAATATTTGCTGTGAACTTGAACAACTTGAACAAGAGATTTTACCTTTCTGGTCTTTAGTTTCCTCATCCATAAAATGGGGATAACAGCAGCACCTATCTCATCATGCACTTGTGCGAATTAAAGGAATGGACGCCAGTAACACACTTAGAACAGTACCTGGTACTTAAGATGTGCTTGTACAAATTAGATATGACAATCTTGTTTATTCTTCACATCAACCCAGCGTGATAAGTAGTATAACCCTAATTTTCAGATAAAGAAACTAAGGATAATACTAAGGGTAGCTATGTCACTTGTCCAAGATAGTGAATTTCTGAGTCAGTATTTTCACTCATATCTCTATGAAGCCCAAACTTATTATTCTTCACTACTGAGCTTCTGAACACAAGATGCCACTGTTGGGAAAGAAGTGGTATATAGAGTGGGAAGCCATATAGGGCTGTGGTATCAGGGTGTCTGTGTTCAACTCTTTGTTCTGCCCTTACACAAATTACTTATCACCTTTGAACACATTTTCACTTGCAAACTGGTAATAATAACCTATCTCACAGGTTTAAGGATTCAATAAGACAGCGTTTTAAGGATTAAATAAGATAATGTATGTGAAGTTTCCAGTACAGTGACTGGCACACAAGTACTTAATAAATGACAGCAATTATTTTAATTGTTTAATTTTAATTTAGTGAATTGAAAGTGACAATTGCAAACTATTCTTTAGAGTCTGTCCCTTAAAAGCCCACTTTCATGTCCCCAAACTGACTTGACTCTCCACTGCTGTATTCCCCATTGTTGGTACTGTGATAGGTCAAGCAGAGACCAGAAAAATAACTTAGAGGAGGAAATGGGTCCTGCAAGGGAGAGGAATAGACAGGTAAGGAGGGGTCACATGGTAACATGGAATTCCAAAAGACCAAGGCTTCCTGTGGTCCAGACTTTCAGAAGAATCAGAAATGCTTCTCAGGAAATAAATGAAGGAACTTCATCCTCAGCTCTGTAGGTCAACCTGAGACATGCCCATCTGAAAGACTCAAACTTGGCAGATAAAATTAGCCTCCTCTTTGCCATCAAGTATCTCTTGGAGGTAGTAGTGTTAGTCACTCAGTTATGCCCAACTGTTTGGAGCCCACCAGGCTCCTCCATCCATGGGATTCTCCAGGCAGGAATACTAGAGTGGTTTGCAATTTCCTTCTCCAAGGGATCTTCCTGACCCAGGAATTGAACCTGGGTCTCCAACACTGCAGGCAGACTCTACCATCTGAGCCACCAGGGAAACCCTCTCTTGGAGATATTGGTTCTCATTTTACACTGAGTTCAGTGAACTCTCCTTCTCAACTATTCCTTGAGAGCCAAAGCTGGGTTGTTTGTCAGACTGGTCAGGGAAACCAGGGGAGGGGCAACAAGAAATTCTGATAGGAGAAGGGTGATCATAATGAGGAATATAAAAGCAGAAAATGCCCTGTTTTAAAGGAATGTAAAGAACCATTTCTTCCATCACCCTGAAACATTGACGTTATCAACTTGTTTTCCAGAAGAAGAAATTAAATTCCAAGAAGGTTAAGTTTTACAGCCCAAATCTCTCAGGTACTGAGAGGTGAATCATGATTTGAATCCAATAAAAAAAGATGTAGAAAAAACATACCTAAATATTTCAGACCTGTTATCTGTGGGTGATAAGATTATGAGTGATTTTAATTTTCTTTTCTGTACTTCTTTGTATTTTCCAAATTTTCTCCACTGGGTAGTTGTCACTTAATAATGAGAAAAAATAAAGTTCTTTAAGTTTCATCAGGACCTGGGATAAGGGCTGGGAGCAGAGACAGCAAAGAAAGCTCACTACAGAAGCATTAGTCTGCAGTTTCTGAAACTGAGCAAGGTAAACTGCTAAGCTGAGATGCAGCTCAGAATGAGCTGGAGAGGGAGGAGACAAGCAGCCCAGGCCAGAGTTTTGGCTCCTTCGAGCCCAGGGAAGCTCAGCATGAAAGGGGCCTGGACCAAGAACACCGACTTAGTAGTTGGCTCCAAACACAAAGACTTGATCCAAGAACAACCTAGACTGTGGGGCTGGCCAGAATCCAAAATGGAAGGGCCTTCAAAGAGGGCGCACGCAGCTCCCTAGGCAGGACACTTTGCACCTATGTGTTCTTAACCTCCTGCCTATTGTAATATGTGTTGCAATTAAGACCTCTGACACAAAAGTATGAGAGCCTGAAATGAGAGAGAAAGCAGGGCCACAGAGAAGACTGCTCAGTGCCAGGGAGGAAGAAGCAGGGAGGGCTGATGCCCCTCATCCCCGCACAGCCCCTTCGTGTGGAGGAATCAGAGCTGTGGGTGAATTAGGAGACAGAATTGGGGGTGCGTTTCACAGCAGAGAGAAGGCCTAGGTTCCCACTGGCAACTTCCTGCCCCAAAGGAGTAAGAGGTCCCTAGGCAACGGCACCCCACTCCAGTACTCTTGCCTGGAGAATCCCATGGACGGAGGAGCCTGGTGGGCTGCAGTCCATGGGGTCGCTAGAGTTGGACACGACTAAGCGACTTCACTTTCACTTTTCACTTTCATGGATTGGAGAAGGAAATGGCAACCCACTCCAGTGTTCTTGCCTGGAGAATCTCAGGGACAGGGGAGCCTGGTGGGCTGCTGTTTATGGGGTCGCACAGAGTCAGACACGACTGAAGAGACTTAGCAGCAGCAGCAGCAGCAGCAGGTCATATGAGACTCAAGCTCATCCCTTTAGAAACCCATCCCACTCAAGCTCAATCCCAGTGGAAACCACTGTTTCCACTCCTGAAGCATTCTCAAACTCCAAGCAGATATTATACAAAGAGAACTTTATTTGTAAAAAAATATCCTGGCCACATAGGCTTCCATAGCTGGAAGAGACACAAGTCTGGGGTCTAGGAGTTGAGTGGGTTGGTCAGTAATTGCAACACAAGCCTGTAATTTTACATCAAAATTCCTTCTTCCACAACCCACACTTAGTAGCCATTAGTTCAGTTTTAGATATCTCACAGAACACTGGTGGTCAGTAAACATGCCCTTAATTTAATAAAATTCTAGCCACTCCTCTAGAATTTACAGAGTTTGTTCACTCTATGAAAAGCCTGCTCTAGTCAGCTTATAAATATAATCTGTGAATTGTTTTTAAAAAGTCTCATTTTCAAGTATAAAAATAAATAAGTTAAATAGAAAAAATAAATAAATACATTAATAAATACAACCAACAGTAGAAAAGATCTTACTAAAATCTTATAAAACCATGATCCAGATTAAGAGTTCAGTTCTGTTAGTCCTGTCCGACTCTCTGTGACCCCCATGGACTGCAGCATTCCAGGTTTCCCTGTCCATCATCAACTCCTTGAGCTTGCTCAAACTCATGTCCATCAAGTCAGTGATGCCATCCAGCCATCTCATTCTCTGCCGTCCCCTTCTCCTTCCTGCCTTCAATCTTTCCCAGCATCAGGGTCTTTTCAAATGAGTCAGTTCTTCCCATCAGGTGGCCAAAGTACTGGAGTTTCAGCTTCAGGATCAGTCCTTCCAATGAATATTCAGAACTGATTTATTCCTATATATTCCTTATCTATTCCTTTAGTATAGACAGGTTGCATCTCCTTGCAGTCCAGAAGACTTTCAAAAGTCTTCTCCAACACCACAGTTCAAAAGCATCATTTCTTCAGTGCTCAGCTTTCTTAATAGTCCGACTCTCACATCCATACATGACTACTGGAAAAGCCATAGCTTTGACTATGTAGACCTTTGTTGGCAAAGTAATGTCTCTGCTTTTTAATATGCTGTCTAGGTTGGTCATAGCTTTTCTTCCAAGAAGTAAGTGTCTTTTAATTTCAAGGCTGCAGTCACCATCTGCAGTGATTTTGGAGCCCCAGAAAAAAAGTCTCTTGCTGTTTCCATTGTTTCTCCATCTATTTGCTATGAAGTGATAGCACCAGATGCCATGATCTTAGTTTTCTGAATGTTGAGTTTTAAGCCAACGTTTTCACTCACCTTTTTCACTTTCATCAAGAGGCCCTTTAGTTCTTCTTCACTTTCTGCCATAAGGGTGGTGTCATCTGCATATCTGAGGTTATTGACATTTTTCCCAGCAATCTTGATTCCAGCTTGTGGTTCAGCCAGCCTGGCATTTCGCATGATAAACTCTGCAAATAAGTTAAATAAACAGGATGACAATATACAACCTTGACATACTTCTTTCCTATTTGGAACCAGTCTGTTGTTCCATGTCCAGTTCTAACTGTTGCTTCTTGCCCTGCATACAGATTTCTCAGGAGGCAGGTAAGGTGGTCTGGTATTCACATCTCTTTAAGAATTTTCCACAGTTTGTTGTGATCCACAGGGTCAAATGCTTTAGCATAGTCAAGAAAGCAGAAGTAGATGTTTCTCTGAAACTCTCTTGCTTTTTCGACGATCCAGAAGATGTTGGCAATTTGATCTATGGTTCCTCTGCCTTTACTAAATCCAGCTTGAACATCTGGAAGTTCTTGGTTCATGTACTGTTGAAGACTGGCTTGGAGAATTTTGAGCATTACTTTGTTAACATGTGAGATGAGTGCAATTGTGCAGTAGTTTGAACATTCTCTGGCATTGCGTTTCTTTAATTAAGAGTAGAAACACTAATAGCCACAATAAGGAAACAAATAATAAATAAATAATGGACATGGTGACCAGCACTAAATTACACAACAGAGACAGCGATTCGGGGTCATACTTCCACGGGTCCTGAGGGCTGAGACCAGAATACTCTCAGCAGCATCACTTTCATCCTAGTCTGCCTCTTCCATCCATCGCAAGAGAATATCTAGCTCCCCCAAAGCCTTCACCACCGCTGCCTGAGGTGGAAGCTGGAAGACACAAAGTAAAGAGGTGAGCAACTCATAAAGAGACAACATGGGCTCCCACTTTAATCCCCTCCTTTCACTGGTAAGTCTGTCAGGGATTATAAATGGAGCATATTTTCAAAACGAAGAGCTTGAAAGACATTATAGAACCTCAAGATCTCACAAGAGGGTAAATCGGGAGTCTAGTCACACTAGCAGAGAAGGCAATGGCAACCCATTCCAGTACTCTTGCCTGGAAAATGCCATGGACGGCGGAGCCTGGTGGGCTGCCGTCTATGGGGTCGCTAAAAGTCGGACGTGACTGAAGCGACTTAGCAGCAGCAGCAGCAGTCACACTAGTCTTACATAGGGAAACTAGGGCCCAGAAGAGTAGCAGAATTGGGACTACAACCCAAGCTTCTTGAAACACAGAGAGTAAAGCTTCTTTTAAAAGAAAGATATGTGTTTCTGTGTGTGTATGTGTGTGTTTGTGTGTTTAGGGATTGCCTACTGTGCATTCTCCCACTGAACAAATATTTACTGTGCTAAGCACTGGACTGGCTAGGGATTCAGGGATAAATGGCACCATCACTACCCACAGGGAATTTACAGTCACGTAAAGGAGACAAGCAGAAGCAGGCAATTAAAATGCCGTGTGGTGAATAACTGCTGGGGTCCCCTCAGGATGACAGAGAGGCACTTAACTCTCGGAGAAGTAGCCAGTGCCTTGCTGGAAGTGATACCTAGGCTGTGTCTTAAAGGATGAGTAGAGTGTGCAGCAAACAAACTCCAGTCTTCCTGACAGAGGTGCGAAGGCTTTGAGGTGAGAAAGAGCATGGCAAAAGCATGTGTGAAATGGCAAATGACTGTTTTTGAAGGTATGTATATGTGTGTGAAGGCTTCCCCGGTGGCCCAGCAGTAAATATTCTGCCTGCAATGCAGGAGACACAGGAGATGAGGATTTCATCCCTGGATCAGGAAGACCCCCTGGAGGAGGGCTTGGCAACCTACTCAGGTATTCTTGCCTGGAGAATCCCATGGACAGAGGAGCCTGGTGGGCTGCAGTCCACAGGGTTGCAAAGAGTCGGACATGACTGAAGCAACTTAGCATGCACACGTGTGTGTGTGTGTGAATGTGGAAAACTAATGCCTCTTATCTGTGCAACTGAAAGGTCCAGGTGTCTCGGGTGACTTGGAATCACAGCTATTCCTTCTTGATTCCCGGAGTGTCTTCCAGAGACAGCACCCTTCTAAAGCCTGCACAGGTATCACCTGGGATACCCATTAAAGCAGATGGATAGTCTACATGCCCTCAGAGGGCCACTAACCTGAGGGCTATAGGATTTCTTTGAGTATGAATATCCATCCCACCCATCTATGATCTCAGTTCTAAAAACACACTCATCCCAACCAAAGCCAAAATTGCATATACCTCTTCGAAATGACTCAAAATCTGGCTGTATTTCTCCTTTGCTTCTTCCCCACAAGGGCATGACATATGGGCATGCTGAAAAGAATACCAGAGAATGATAGATGTTATCAAAGATTGCAATTTTCTGCCATTGACATGAAGTAGGTAGGAGTTCTGCTCTTTCCACCTATAGAAATCTTTCCATACCTCTTTATTTGGGATCACTAAAGTGTACATCAGCTAGAAAAGGAAGCCAGCGTTTTAGGCTCAAATATAGAGCTCGTTGCTTCTGTTCAGAAACAGGCAGTGCTGAAGGAGTTTGTGAGCACCGTATCCCTTCCGGCCTGCACCCCGTTCTAATCTAGTTCCCTCCCAGAGAGCATCATGGGAAGAGCAAATTGGATTCTGAGGTCCTATCTTGAGATTGAGTCTGGTGGCCTGCTAATTAGCTGCCTGGACTCAGGATGCCCTAAAACACCTTAGGATAACTCACAGCAGAACCATAATTTCATTCACATATAGTGATGATTATCAGTGACATCAAAGAGCCAGCACTTTATAGTTCTTTAGACATTTTGCATAGAGCATGTATCCAAAAGTCAGTATAACTGAGTTCTTATTACCTAGTCACATAGCTCAACACAGATTATTTTAGAACTCTCAAACTCAGTTTTTCCATCCATGGGGTCTAAGATGAGCCTGATTGCTAAGTTATGTGCTGAGGCGGATCTTTTTACCCAAGACCCATACTCACACAGAGCCGGAGGTCCTTCTTGATGGTGAGAAGAGAGTTGGCAAGACGGCTGACCTTCCGAAAGATATGGTGGTCAGGGGGTTGATAGTTTTTGAATACCCTGTCCAGGTAAAGTCTCAGTATATGATGGAGGAGGCAGCACTGATCTGCAGGCTACAAAGAAGACTGGTGTGTTGGTAAGGGCAGGGTGTCCAGGGACAAGGTCGATGAAGATGCCCCCAACTCATATTTCCTCCCAGAATTCATATGGACCAAACACATACCTTTGTGCCTTGCAAAAACTGAGTCTTCCTCAAGATTCTAATGTCAATGATTTCATCTTTGGCTTGCTAAACAGAAAAGGGCAAGGTAAGAAAGTACAAGTCAGTGACTCCCACCAGGATCGTAGACATCAAGATCTCCCATCCACTCCATGCCGTGGCCCAGTGGGCAGAGTCCCTCTCCAAAAACACTTTTACATTATGAACTATAGATATTTCCTGGGAACATATCCTCCTGGTAAGGAGCCCCCAACCTGCTTCTTTTTGTGACCACCCTGCTGGAGGACAGATAAAAACAAGTAGAAAAGTGGGGAGGCAGTCACAAGATGAAGGGTGGGGTGCCTCCTTCACATACCACACTGTCCCGAATCTCTGAGAATCCACTTCGAATTCCCTGAAGATTAGTGGTGATCACACAGCTTCCCAAATGCAGTGTTTTCAACCCAGCAGAAGGTGTCCAGAAGAGATAAAACACAGCAGAAAGAAGGCAGAGGGGAAGACCAGAACCTCTCATCTTGTGCCAGAATCTGGAGACCACAGGAGCTAAGAATTCAAAGGGAAGAGCGTGACTTACCGATTTCCCCATCCCATCCCTTAATAAGCCAATGCCACCACTGAGGACTTCTCTCTCCCATCCCCCATGCCCCTTGAGAAACTTAATAGCTTCATCTGACTTCAGATGGTCTGGCCCATTCATTCAACTTACTAAGAAAGACTGTGAGCCTCCCAGAAGAGACGCCTTCAGGTGCCTGTTCAGAGCCTGCATATGGGTTGGTGCTACAGGTCCTGCTTCCTTTATTTTGTTCCCGTCCCAGCCCCATCGTCATTGCCCAGCAGGTAAAGCCTGGGGCAGCAGGCACTTGCAGTGAATAGACATAGGATGACATCTCAGGGATAATGTCAAAACTTGTTTTGGCGAATTGACGTATATAGTTTTCGTTTCCAGAATGCCAGTGTAACTCACCCTTCTCCTCCCCTTAGACCTACAGAGGAACTGGGGGAAAGCAACCACATAGAAGCTGTTGCTGAGCCACCAAAAGCATTTGAGGGAAATTGTCTGGATTGTTATGGCCGTCCCCAGGGCAGAGGAACTTAGCTCTACTTGACATTTGTCTGAGATCAAGTTGATTGTTTGGGGATGGTAGATTTATTTCAGCCTAGAAGCCAGGTAGAAAGTCAATGATTTCATAATAATCCCGCCAGGGAAAGACAAGTTCTGATGGGTAATCAGCCTAATTCCATCTAACACATCTCCGCCCTCCGGGGGTGGCTGGACTCCACCGTGCCCTCTGCAGGAAGACTGTAGTCAGGCACACCTGGGGCTAATCCAAGAGTATAAGTTTTCCTAACCTTGTAACTCAGGTTCAAGATCAAGAAAGCATTCCCAAGAGAAAGAGGGAAAAGGCGGGAAGGAACTCATTTCTTCTTGGGGTGAAGCTTGCTCTGGGCATTTTATAGTACTTGCTGAGTGTTAAGATAAAATAATAATGGGCTGAGATTAGGAAGAGGAGAGTGAAGCACTCATCTCAGACACAAAACTTGAGGGGGCAAAAGTCTCTTTAATCAAGATAAAGAATGTTTTAATGCAGTAGCAAAATTAATGAAAAAAATCCATGGTGAACAAAGATCGACAATTTAAATAAAGACAGAATCTGACAGTGCCATGCCGAGCCATGTTGAAATCCAAGACAACAGGGAAAATGAGTATTAATACCCGTCTGTGCCGTGCTTAGTCTCAGACACGTCTGACTCTTTGCAGCCTGATAGACTGTAGCCCACCAGGCTCCTCTGTCCATGGGGATTCTCCAGGCAAGAATACTGGAGTGGGTTGCCATGCCCTCCTCCAGGGCATCTTTCCAACCCAGGGATCAAACCGAGGCCTCCTGCATCACAGGCAGATTCTTTGCTGACGGAGCCACCAGGGAAGTTCAAGAATCCTGGAGGGGGTATAGCCTACCCCATCTCCAGGGGATCTTCCCGACCCAGGAATTGAACCGGGGTCTCCTGCATTGCAGACGAATTCCTTACCAGCTGAGCTAAACAGCGAAGCACTCATATCTATCTATATATGATCTACCAAGCCATTTATATATGTTTATCTTCCATCTATATCTATCTATGTATCTATATCTGTATCTATGTTTCTGTGTATCAATAGTGATTAATTTTTCCCAGGAATATATGATGAAAATATCAATGATGAGTTTCTTCCCTTAAAATCAGAAAAGTAAAATTATAATAAATTGTGTTTGGGACATAAATAACATATTTAAGCTTAAAAATAATGTGAGTTGTGATACAATTACTTTTCAAATTTTCAATAATTTTCTACTACCTTAATATCTTGAAAAAATAACATACACAAAATAATAAAAGCATATGTATAGGGGTGTACATCTTTCCCCTTTACATTAGGCTCCAATGTGGCTTGGCACGGCACTAATAATCATTACTGCTTACTGATATTCTCCTATGTGCCAAGCAATAGGCTTGGTATAATTTACATGTTCACTTGGGATACTGCCACATACAGGAAAAGGGGATAAACTAAACCCCAAAGTATCAGCGAGAACTCTGGGTTAGAAACAGTCCAAATGTGTGCTCTACAAATCTCCATTGATGTAGGTTATCCCAGTTTTCCCAAGACTGAGGGGGGTCCAGGACATCGGACTTTCACTGGAAATGTCACAGGTAAATCTGGGAGTTACTCACTCTCCATCTATGTGACCTTGGGCTAGTTAACTCACCTCTTTGAGTTTTCTTTTCTTAGCCCCAAAATGGTGATAATTTAATTTACCCCAGAAATTTGTTTAGACATTTAAACAAATGATGCATTATTTGTGGACATAGCACCTAGTGAGTGATCAGTTCTTTTCAAAAAGATTTGAATCAGATCATTCAAATAGAGAATGATGTTGGTTGCCTTGAACATAGTAGGTGTGTGGTAAATATATATTCAATTCAACAATTTGATCAGCATGTATTAAGTACCCACTATCTTGAATGTCATACTAGGTACTGGAGTACAAAGATAAACATGACAACTCTCTATCCTCCAGGATATTTTGTCCTAATGAAAAGGACTCCTTTAGACATGGCCCTGGACACGCCTGGGTAGATGACTGGGAGAACTGGACTTACGTCCAGAACCATGTGAATTGTGTAGAGAGAGGGCGCTCTCTTACCTGAGTTCAGGAAGGGCTGCTGTCTGCAATCTCCTAGGAGTCTGTCTCAAACTAAGAGGCTTCCAGTTATGTATAAGTCACATGAAGGAAGTCAGCTCCAGCAGGTGAGGGCTAAAACTCCCTTGGAATTTCTCTGGTGACTCTGTACTTCCTCCCGGCCTGAGGCAGTTTCATTTCAGGCTGGATTACCTCAACACCTTCCTCCACTAAGAAGCATTTCTTGGGGATTACTTGTTATAGTTATTAGTTAAAGGATACCTCTTTCTTTCTGGCTCCCTCCCAGAAGGAAGGTAAAATGGTAATCACGACAGAAAAGATCCCTGAATTACAGAACTGAAAGAGAATTCCAAGAAGTGCTTTCCCCTCCTCTACACCCAGGCGTCCTAACCAGGTCGCACCCTAACCCAAACACTATGGACTCCCCCTGTTTTCTGTTGCCTTTGCTTTGCCCACCATTTCTCTCCAAAAATGGCTACCCTGTTTTCCCTCCATTCATCACTGAAGAGTGGACCCCAGTGCATTATTCCTAAACTACTTTGGCCCAAAGCAATCTCTCTCTTCTCTGATTTCCAATAGCAGATTTTTCTTTGGCATGTGAGAATCTAATGTTGCCCTCTGTGACAAGGACTAATCCATCAGGCAGGACCACACCTCTAGGCAAAATTAAATTAAGGCACCTGAGATTAACCCTCCAACGATGCTTTGAAAACTCTCAAAATGGTAGAAAGTATAATATATTCCTTTGCAACTTTTTTTCCTATTCAATAGCTAAGGCTCTGAAGTACTGTATTTAAGTCCAGAGATTCCATAGTTAACAGGAAGACTTTGGCATGTTGTTTCGTCTTTCTGGATTTCAGTTTGTAAAATGGGAGCAATAGAATAGATAACGTATAAGACCTTTCCAATTCTGACATTCAATGTCACTATGATGCTTGGCTCATCTATCTTTGATCAGAACACTCCTTTTAATGTCTTCCTAAAATTCTTTGAAAATGGAGACTATAACTTTTCATTGTAAGGCTTGATAAATATTGAAAACGTGTAAATATCTAAATATCTTTTGAGTTTATGCCTGTTTTTCCATCCTTGTTGCTAAGTAAATAATTTCTCATCCATAACTGTGATTGAAGTAAAGTTGAGAAACATGATCTAACAAGACATTCAGTAAATATAAGCTGTACTCCTGTCAGTCAATTCCTTTTCATTAACCATGAAGAACCCAATTGTTTTGTTCTAAGTTACTTGTAATGATTAAGTCAACTTAGTTATTCACGTGCAATCTCAACTGACTTTAATAATGAAGTCTGTCCTTTTCCTATATCAGAATACGTTATTCTTTTAAAAATCTAATGAATAGATCCCATTCTGCATTCTGCACAAACACCAATTCAATTTACCTGCTATTAAAAAAAACTTCCTCTGCCTCACCCTAACCTTTTTCTCTCTCTACACCACCACTTACCAAGGCAAAATTTATCCCTTCTTCCCACCTGTGGAGCTTACCTTTATTTTGTATACCTCTTTTGTAGTTAGCACAGTGAATTGAAATTTTTTGGTTATGTATTTGTATCTCCCACTAGCTTGAGAGCACCTTGTTCAACTTCATGGTCCCAATACCCAGTGGCTCCTGGAAAGTACTCAGCAAAGGTGCCTACTGTATAGCCCAAGGAACTTGATGACTATTGAATTAACACATTGATTTCAAGTTATACCTTCTTTATTCTGTAGCCTAAAACCACAGGATCTCAGGCTTAGCTGAACCTGAAAATGGAGACTTACAAATTAATCAGTAATTACCAAACAGCCTAAAATTAGACTGAGAGAGGAGGATGGGGACACAAGAATGAAAAATAAGCTGGTTGGAGGGTAGAAGCAAAATTAGTTATGTTAAGGAGTTGGGACTTTATCCAAAAGCAAGGTGTTACGAGGGCTTTCAGCAAGGAGCAATTCAATTAGAGAGACACTTGAAAATCAACTTCAGGGAGGTAAAACTGGAGACAGGGGATGCAGCCACTGAAGCGCTCCCAAAGAGATTTCAGTGTGGCCTCAACCAGTCGCAGCAGCAGAGAGAGAGAGAGGTGGATGGACTTGAGGGAATTGGAATACATTTTTTTTAAAAATTTGGAGGCTGATTAAATGTATAGTTTAGGGCAAGGGGGAGTCAAGGATAGTAAAAATTGGACTAGGCCGAATCATATGCAATTTCCCTCTGTGTAGGTCAAGATGGTCTGATATTACAAATGAACTTATCTATGAAACTGAAACAGACTCACAGAGAGAACAGGCTTGGTTGTCAAGGGGGAAGAGGGAATATACTGAATCACTTTGCTGTATACCAGAAACCAACACAACACTGTGAATCAACTATACAGCAATAAAAAAATTAAAAATAAAAAAAGACTGGTCTGATATGGGCCTTGTCATATGATTTGATCAAATTATTATTATTATAATGATAATATATTTAAAGTATCCTAAGCCTAGTACCTGGACTGACATATTAAATACTGTAGACATTATAATCATAATATATAATATGTAGTATGTATAAACTAATACATGTAAACTGATTCTCGTGTAATTCTCATAAAATTCCACTAAGAAATATAAGCCTTTTGAGGGTAAGAATTTTGTCCGCCTTGTCTACTGCTGTATTACAAATACCTAGAATAGGGCCCAGTTCATAGTAAGCATTTAATAAATGTGTGTTGAATGAATTATTATCTCTTTGAGGTAGGTCTTATAACCCAACTTTCTGAGGAAGAAACTTAAGCTTAGAAGTTAAGTGGTTTTCCCAAGTTCCCCCAGCCAGTAAATGGCAGGACTTACTCAAAAAAGCAACATCTTTTTCTACTGTTATTACTGATGTGAGGATACTAAGGCCCAGGGAGTCAACATGTAGATGAAGGAGACAGTTGGCAACAGGATGGAGACATTGACCTAATTGGAATTTATTACTCTTTGCATTAAATTGTGTGTTCTTAGAGACAAGGGGCTCCAGAAAAGTGGTGGGAACTTGCCAGGGGACAGGATCCCCAGTCCTACTTCTGGCCCCGTGTACAAGGGAGAGACCTGACATGATGTCCAGTTGATGGGTGGTGGTCTCACCCATCTTATCTGACTGAGAACAATCCACAAAAACAATTTTTCTAGTACTCTTGCCTGGAAAATTCCATGGACAGAGGAGCCTGATAGGCTGCAGTCCGTGGGGTCACTAAGAGTCTGACACAACTGAGCGACTTCACTTTTACTTTTCACTTTCATGCATTGGAGAAGGAAATGGCAACCCATTCCAGTGTTCTTGCCTGGAGAATCCCAGGGACAGTGGAGCTTGATGGGCTGCCGTCTATGGGGTCACACAGAGTCGAACATGACTGAAGTGACTTAGCAGCAGCAGCAGCAGCACTCCCCATCATCCCTCCCAGGATTCTTGAATCACTGGGATAATTCCATTCTATCATAGGCAATGCCAGCTGCTTAAGGACCCATTTCATAGGCAATAAACAGGATGGGTGTCATTACTGAGTTTGTGAAGCAAGCAAGGAACTGTTGCAACTCACTCTCAAGTCCTGAAATCAGAAGGTTTTCAAACTTCCCAATATAATGAAACTCAGTTTTTCTTGGAGCATTTATTTTTAATCATACCATTCTAAGAATATGTTGATTCAGTATTGCAAATAATTGCTGGAAATAATTGCAAGTTATTCCCACATCTTCTGTAACATGACCTACTCAAGTTGTAACAAAAATTACTACAAAGTTGGACAAAAGTGAAGTAGGGTTTTATTGTCTCTTCCCTTTGCAAGCTGACCCCTGCCTGCTGATATAATCCTACCTGTAATGGAAGCATTTCATCATTTAATCTGGGGGGAGCCCAGGGGGACCCCTGGCACAATATCACTCCTAGAGTATTAGAGCTAAAAGCGATTTCAAGTGCATCTAGTCCAATTCCTTCATTCCACAAATGGAGAAACTATGGTTCAGAGTGATTAAGTAACTTGCCCAAGGTCACTTAGCTGGTAAAAGATTTAAGGATTGGAATCAATCAAGTATTCTTTCCAATAAATAACACTTTTAACCCAGTGTGAACAGTAGGTAGCATCCCTTGAAAATGAGAGAAGCTTTCCTATCACAATTCTGGCAGAAGAAATAAATTTTCTATGGAAAGAATGTAGAGGGTGTTGACTGGCCTAAATGGGATTGAGTACCAGGAGACTTCTAACACTTACTTTCTCACAAACAACTGTCAGGGTGAACTTGGATGACCCAAGACCAGTCGTTACATTTCAGGCATTCACTGATTCATCAATAAAATGGAGAATAAAACCTATCTTGCCTGTCTGGCTCACTGATTTGCCAGGAAGTTTTAAAATATATGCATAGTTATGCAAATCATAAAAAAACAAGAGATTTTGATTACTCTTTGTATATAATAAAATAGATTTTAAATTATTGTTTCCATAAACATGTACTAACTAAATGACTTCAATCTGCAAGACACTGCTGAATGCTATGAATATGGTGATACCTCAGGAGGTCTCATGCCCTTGACTGCTTTATAGCCCCTCTGGGGGGACACGGCACCTGCTTACAGAACACAGAGAAAATCAACACTTTCTGCTGGGAAAGATTTCAGGCAGGAAGAGAAGGGGATGACAGAGGATGAGATGGTTGGATGGCATCAGCAACTCAATGGACATGAGTTTCAGTAAACTCTGGGAGTTGGTGACGGACAGGGAGGCCTGGCATGCTGCAGTCCATGGGGTCCCAGAGTCGGACACGACTGAGAGACTGAACTGGACTGAACTGAGTGAGTAGAGGGTAGGAGCTGAGGAAAACAGAGGAGAGAGGCTCACACAGTGGAAGGTTTGAGCTGACCCTTTAAATAGACGAGGAGGAGGAACAGGGCAACCAGCACAGAGATGACTGGGATGGCAGAGGTCACAAGGTGTTTGAGGACAGGCGGATGAACCAGCAGTGGCAGACCTAAGTTGGAAATACGGCCGCATCATTGCTGCTGCTGCTGCTGCTAAGTCGCTTCAGTCATGTCCAACTCTGTGCGATCCCATAGACGGCAGCCCACCAGGCCCCCTGTCCCTGGGACTCTCCAGGAAAGAATACTGGAGTGGGTTGCCATTTCTTTCTCCAATGCATGAAAGTGAAAAGTGAAAGTGAAGTCTCAGAGTCGTATCCGACTCCTATCGATCCCATGGACTGCAGCTACCAGGCCGAATCATTAAGGAGCACAAATATCCTGCCAAGGATTTCAATTTGAACTGGAAGTCTAGAAACCGAAGTTGTAGCTCTAGCTTCAGCCTCATCCCTCTGTGTGGTCTTGGGGAAATCACTTCCCTTCTCTAAAGGTGTTTCCTCATCTGTGAGTTGTGCAGAAATAAATGATTTCTTACGTCTCTTTCAGCTGGGCCTTTTGATTCTGTAATTCTTTGTTTTTGCCCTGAGGCAAGAGGGAGCCATCAAGAGTCTTAGAGTGAGAGACACGGTATCAGCTCTGCACTAACCAGGAGATTTTCAAGGGCCCCGCCATGCAGAGCGCACTGTCAAGGGCTCAGCTGGAATGGATGGGGGTGGTGTGACTTGGCAGAGAAACGGGGGTACATTTCTTGAGCACACCAAGCTAACTTTCAGGAGTCTCAGAACTGCGGTTTAGCGCAAGATCGGTGCCCGGGGCAGAGGAGGGACACAAAGAATGCTTTCTTTTGAAATAAACCCGGCTTCTTAACCAAGCCATTTTTGGGCAGGAAGCAATTTTCTAAAAAACCAAAAAAGGAAACCCAGCGACTCCTTTTCTCCCACGGCAAGTCCTGAGTTGACAGTTCAGGGTTTTCCCTCTGTGTGATGACATCACACTTGCTGGCATCTGGGCTTCCTGCCCGATGTATCATTGTCAGGGAAACACGTAGCAGTTAGGGTTCTGCTGGAGGAAGACTCAGCTCCCTGGGTGGGCAGGTGGACGCCTTTCCCATTCTCGGGCCTGCGGCAGAGAAGCTTGGCCCCGCCTGCGCCTCGGGCCTCGGCTGCCTCCCTGCTGGGTGGGGGTGGGCGGAGTTGCTGGGACTCCCTGCGAAGCTGCATTGTCAGTTCCGGGTCCTCAAAGCCGACAGGGTGAGTGACGTCATTTCCCTTTCCTACTGTTTTCCATCGTGTCTGTCTAACCAGCCCGACTTGCTGCCAGCCTTTCTCCTGACATTTCCTCTGACGTATCTGAGTCCCCCAAAGTTGGCTAACCCCTCCCCCTCCTGTCTATAAAGTGGGAGCCACTGGGAAAACCCTCTCCTAGACACCCAGTCTGGGCTTGAATTAAGTTTCCTCATCGGGAGAATCCCATGGACGGAGGAGCCTGGTAGGCTGCAGTTCATGGGGTCGCAAAAGAGTCGGACACGACTGAGCGACTTCACTTTCACTTTCTTTCACCTAGGAGAATAAGGATGTCCTCAGTTCTTTTCCTTTTAATTCCCAAAACAAACTGCAGTTCTCCTTGTGTGGACACTGAGCTGGATGACTCAGGAATACCAGCAGGAACAGGCTTAATTTCTTGGGACCTCTCCTGGGACCTCAGGGCATGGTGAGGGGAAGAGATGCTCTAATATAGGAGTTCCTAATCTGGCAGAAGGAGAATGGGAAAAAGCCACATCTTATCTTTTCACTAACCTCTAATCAAAATTTAACACTTTTTTTTTCCAGAGGATAGGAAACAAATACAGACCACAGTGGTATTAGCAGGGCCTGTAACCTTGTTGCTGATAGAAATCACAGATATTCTGTGTCCCATTATGGTTGTTTTAGATATCTCAACAGTCATCACTGCTTAGAAATGTCAATAATTTGTAGGCCCACTGCTAGATCTTATTAATGCATTATAGAGAAGCACATTTATTATATAATACTAATTGTCATTTCCATATTTTGATAGCTGTATATTAATAAAATTGGTTTCCTTTGCAATTTTATATACTTTATGCATTTAGAAACATTATTAAAAACCATAGGCTTTGCTGATGTGCCAAAGGGGCCCATGGCACACAAAAGGTTAAGAGTTTTTGTTTTAATGGCAGACGCAAAGGCCTGTGGGTATAGCAACCATACTTTCCCAATTGTGACAGGCAGTTTGAGAAGAATGAGGCTGTTATAAGGATGATGACAATGTTTGTTATCAGGATGTTCCTGGAACAATTCCAAGTCTGTTCATCACAGGCATAGGGATAAGGGAGTGTCAGGATGACTTCTAAGGGCTAAGAAGTGTATCAGGGAAGGTTACTTGGAGAAAGTCCAGTTTGAGCAATGATTTGAAGAACTAATAATTTTATGAGCTTTGAGGGTGGAGAGACAGAGGCGGAAGCAGAAGGACCCTTGCTCCTTACAGCAGGAAAAGCTGCAACAAAATTCCTGAGACCGGAGAGCACTTTGGTACCTGGAGGATGGCGCTTCTGTGGCTGTTGGGTAGGGCAAGGCGGTAGGTTTTGAAAAAGATTGAAAAGAATCAAAATACAATGAACTGTGAACAACATTCTAAGGATATTGGACTCAGACTTTTCATTTCTAAAGAATGAGTGACTGTTTTCTTTTGGTAAGCTGCTCAGGATCTAGATATCATCACACACATCCCAGGAACTCAACAAAATTGCTTATTGATGTCCTTCCTTAACTAAATTCAAAGCACTTTTTCATGCACTGTTTCCCTGCAAAGAGACTGAGCTCTCTGATGCCAGCTACTCTCACAAAAGACTTCACTTCTAGCCATCTGGACATAATCCCACTACTCCACGGTGACCACTGAGGGATGTCATCTGCACCCTGTCTCAGGGGTATCTCATCAAGACTTTAGCTGTTCTTCTTGGGTTAGGTGTGGGGGGTGTTTTAGAGGCATTGAGGAGGTGAGGGAGAGGAGGTTCTTTCTCCCCACTCACAGGGCTACTGGATCACATTGCTCCCAAGAAAGCTGGGGTTCAAGTTGGCATGATGTCCAAAGGGCCCAGGAGTGCAGTGGGAGCCACCAAACTGCAGGCTTCAGGATACAAAGACAGTAAAACAACAGTTGGGCAAAATCGAAACCCAAGCCAGGGAGGCCAGAGAGAGCGCTTCTTGCTAGGGGCTAGAGACGGGGACATTGACTGGAAGATAAGAGAAAGCCAGAGATGTTCTAAAAGCCAAACGGCAAAGCCATAGGCTTCCTCCAAGAATCCATGAAGGAGCTGCCTAGACATCTGGAGTTGCCTTTGCCGCATGCCTTTGAATTCCCTCATTCAAAAACTAAATATTTACTGAGTGCAGCCATTCACAAAATAGCTATCCATGAGGAGCTTAATCTAGAGAGGGATGGATGCCAAGATATTTCTGTCCTGTCAAGAACTGGAAAATCACTCTAGGTCCCAAGAACACAAATGGGGTTGAGGGTGAGAGTGAATAAGGAGCAGGAGAAAGACTATTTCTGTCCTGGCGGTGGGACTATGGTTCTCGGGAAGTTAAGTCTAGGCTGGGCTAGAGTAGGAAAGCGACAGGATGTGGCTACAGGCTCTTCTGTTGTTTGCTTATGGCACTCACCGTGTGCCAGACACTACACATTTCGTAAAATATTAACTCACTTGATCTTTGAAGTCAAGTGAAGTGAAAGGTGTTCAGTCATGTCTGACTCTTTACGACCCCACAGACTATACAGTCCATGGGATTCTCCAGGCCAGGCTACTGGAGTGGGTAGCCTTTCCCTTCTGCACGGGACCTTCCCAGCCCACGGATCGAACCCAGGTCTCCTACATGGCAGGCGGATACTTTACCAGCTGAGCCACAAGGGAAGCCCGAAAATACTGGAGTGGGTAGCCTATCCCTTCTCCAGTGGATCTTCCTGACCCAGGAATTGAACTGGGGTGTCCTGTATTGCAGACGGATTCTTTACCAAGTGAGCTATCAGAGAAGTTGATCTTTAGGCAATCCTTAACACAGGGATGAGTATTCTCTTTATTTTCCAAATAAAGAAACTGAGGCACAGAGTCTTTGAGTATCTAGGAAAGTGACCAGAGGGAGGTGTCCAGACCAAAGCCGTGCTGAGATAAACTTATCTCCTGGTATGAAAGCTGGATTTTGAAACCTCTCCTGGTCCCAGTGCCTGCACCAAGCCTTAAGGCCGCACAGAAGGGGTCTCTTTCACAATATTCAGTCCTGACTGACAGTGGTTCCATGGCAGAGACCTGAGACTGGGCTAAGTGTCCATAACAGAGCTGCAAGGGTGCAGACTAGCTCTAGAGCTCATAATAACTTTTTAAGAATATGCATGCACGCTAAGTCTCTTTAGCTGTGTATGATTCATTGCGAATCTGTGGACTATAACCCCCCAGGCTCCTCTGTCCATGGTATTCGCCAGGCGAGAATACTGGAGTTGGTGTCCGTGTCCTCCTCTAGGGGATCTTCCCTTCCCAGGAACTGAACCCATGTCTCTTAAGTCTCCTGCATTGGCAGGCAGGTTCTTTATCACCAGTGCTACCTGGGAAGCCCTTTTAAGAATATATCCTCCCCCAAACTCCTTGAGAGTCCCTTAGATAGTAAGGATATCCAACCAGTCCATCCTAAAGGAAATCAGTCCTGAATATTCATTGGAAGGACTGATACTGAAGCTGAAACTCTAGTGCTTTGGCCACCTAATGTGAAGAACTGACTCATTTGAAAAGACCCTGATGCTGGGAAAGATTGAAGGTGAGAGGAGAAGGGGATGACAGAAGATGAGACAGTTGGATGGCATCACTGACTTAATGGAAGTGAGTTTGCACAAACCCCGGGAGTTGGTGATGGACGGGGAGGCCTGGCATGCTGCAGTCCATGGGGTCACAAAGAGTCGGACACGACTGAGTGACTGAACCAAACTGAACTGAAACTCCTTGGCCAAATATGACATGCTGACCCCTGAGTCTACCTCCAGGAAAGATCAGTTGGCTTCTGCCATTGAGCAGGGGCATTTGTTCACAGCTGCAAAGGACGTCAGGTGATTTGGATGTACCTGGGATTGTGTTAGGCGTGAACAAGCTTCAGGAGAGTCAAGGCAAGAGTTTCACACTGGGGTGAGTCTGTATCAGAGAAAGGACGTGGGCAGGAGAGCCTGCAGGGCACGGTCTGAATAGCAGGAGAATCCGGAAGGCTACCCGGCTTGGCTGGCCAGATAAATCTTCAAGCACCTGTATGAGGGGCTCAGCTGAGAGCTTCCTGGAAATACAGACCCAGAAGACAGCACAGCTGGCCTGGGCCAGTGCCTTTTGCCTTGTCATACTTGCTAGTTTGAAAAAAAAAAAAAAAATGACATGTAAGAAGAAAGATTTCCCAAGACAATGGTGTTTCATGGGAAATGAGATTAAAAAAGCTAAAATGCCTGAATAGTAACAACCGTCATTTTAGTGAGCACCAACTTCACAGCTACTATAAATGGCATCTTGGATCCTTATTACAATCCACACATATGAGGAGAGGGGGGCACAGGTGAAGTGAACTGTTCAAGATCACACGACAAGCGGCAGGACCAGGATTTCATATGAAAGCCAATCCTCTTATCCATTTGGACAAAAAAGTGTGAAAGTCGTTCAGTTGTGTCTGACTCTTTGCTACCCCATGGACTGTAGCCCACCAGACTTCTCTGTCCATGAAATACTCCAGACAAGAATAGTGGAGTAGGTAGCCATTCCCTTCTCCAGGGGATCTTCCCAATCTAAGGATTGAACCCAGGTCTCCCGCATTGCAGGAAGATTCTTTACCAGCTGAGCCACCAGGGAAGCCCAAGAATGCTGAAGTGGGTAGCCTATCCCTTCTCCAGTGGACCAGAGCCGACCCAGGAATGGAACCGGGGTCCCCTATGTTGCAGGCAGGTTCTTTACCAGCTGAACTTCCTAGCAAACTCATTGTTCCAAAAGACAGCTGCCCTGAGCATGTGTGGCTGTCAGCAATCCATGCTGGAAGTTGAAAGAAGTCTAGCGTGTCCTCCAGGAGGAGACCAGACTCAGCAGTGCCAGGAACATCGTGTAACACCTTCAGAAGTCGACCTCTGCTTCTTCGCTCTGTGTCGGTCCATAAATGTGTGTGTAACTTCACAAGCTTGTTGCTGGCAAGTCCAGGCTCCTTTTTACGCAGCTGGGTTTAAAGATCTGGCAGCCAGTGTAGCAACTTGGGCTCTGGGTTAGGTAGCTCGGTCCAAACAAAATGAACCTCCCCCGCAGCAAGGGGAGAGAGCACCAGATCCAGGAAGATCAGATCTGGGTTCACTTTCTGGACCTGCCATCCCTCAGATGTGACCTCAAGCAAGTCCTCCCACTTCCCTGAGTCTCAGATGCCTCTGCTGGTCACATGGGAATGAGACCTATGACCTCCTCCATTCCTCTGAGCTTTAGAGTGTTAGTTGCTCAGTCGTGTCTGACTCTTTGTGACCCCATGGACTGTAGCCTGCCAGGCTCCTCTGTCCATGGAATTCTCCAGGCAAGAAAACTGGAGTGGGTTGCCATTCCCTTCTCCAGACTCTCTTCCCCACCCAGGGATCGAACCCAGGTCTCCCTCATTGCAGGCAGAGTCTTTACCATCTGAGACACAAGGAAGTGAAGCCATATACATAAAATACCCACAGCGTCCTGCCACAGGCTATGTGTCCCCTCCCCTTGCACCTGAGCTGTGGAAGGTGAGCCCCAGATTTCTCCAGGGTGCCTCCTAGGGGCTAATCAAGGACTCAGAGGCCATGGTTTGGGAGAAAATTGTATACTTGGTTCCTTAGCAGGCATTTATTAAGCACCAGCTGTGTGCTTAATAAATAATAACACCAAAGAACAAAAGCACAACTCTGTGCCATGCCCCCTGTGGACTACACAAGAGCCGGGACACGTTCTTCAAGCCTGGAAGGAGAGCAAGGACAGATAGGCAACTGAAAGAGTCAAAGTGAAGTAAGCAGGTGGGAGATATGGTGTGGGGGGTACTTCTCCTTTAATAGTTCTTCCTCTCTCCCTCTCTGACTCCATCTGCTCCTCCTCTACGTTTGCATCCAGTGATAAAACAATGTTTCTTTCCTATACGTACAGCTCCTTATGCCAGTAAAGCTCCTCTTCCATTGTCCACCATGCGTGCAAGGTGGGGTAGAACACCTGCCTTGGGTGTTGTTAAAAGATAAACTGATGCATATTTTAAAAAAATTTTTACACGTTTATTTGAACAAAAATCTCTTGGAATCAGCAGCGTCAAACCAGAAGTGGTTAGGAGCTCTCAGTGGTCAGGAGCCAGCTGGGAAGGACCCATGTAGAGAAGGTGTGAAAGCAAAGAAAGAAGCTGTTTGATTGGCTGTGGCTTAACGTCTAGTTGGCTCTCAGTGACTGTCCTCAGCATTTTTATTTCATAACCTTGAGGCATTTGCAGGCTTAGATTTTGGTTTGCTTACACAGACCCCCCCAGGGCATCACAGCCACCTCACTCTGAGGGTCTCCTTGTTTAATTAACTTAATAAACCCCAGTTCCATAACTAACCATGTGACCCTTAGTGTGTTGTTGAGCCTCGCTAAGCTTTAGGCCGCATCATCTGTGTAATTGGGTCGTTAATAATCTTTCCCGTAGAGGGTTATCATGAGATGTAAAGGAGAAAGCAGAATTATTTTCACTGGCGCATAATACGTGCTCAACACCTGGACACTGATGTTGACAGTAAAGCTCACCCTGGAAGCAGGCTGTGGGGACTGGAAGCCTGGCTCTGCTGCTTATGATCTGTATGACATCAGGTGCTTCTTGACCTCTATGTCCAGGTTCTTCCCCAAGGTTTAACCATCTGTATGGTTAACATTCGAAGAGGGGGCCTTTTTTCATTTTATTTTTCTCTCATTTCTATAGGTCTTGAAAGTTAAAATGAAATGTATATCCATAATATATTATATTATGTATATTACTTAGATGACTGCTTGGCTTCCAAAAGCACTAAATGAGTGTTTGCCATTATTTTTGTTTTAATTCATCTAGATCACGTATTCATGAAATGTGAACTCACTGCCTAAGTGCCAGGCAGTGAACAAACCTATCCTCATGGAGCTTACATTTGAGTAGAAAAACAGACATAATAAAAAGTAGGATGCTGGGAAAGCAAAGAAAGGGTATAAGATGCGCTGAAGGTGGAAATGGGGGAGTTTATGCTTAAATAGGATACCCTTTGAGTAAAGGTCTGAAGAAGGTAGAGGTGCAAGCCGTGCAGGTGCTGTGGGAAACACACCCGGGGCAGTCCCAGAAGATGAGATATGCTCCCATGAAGCTGGTCTTGCCATCATCCAGTCAGCTCAGGATGAACATCCAGCCAAGTCACCTTGAGAAGGTTGAGTCCTCTGTAAAACTGCTTCCTCTTAATAGCCTGTTAATCCCATTCCAGCATAACATTGGAGGTTTCTTTTAATCCTATCTCAGCTTATGTGTATGCGTGCACGCAAAGCACAAAGGCCCTAAGGTGAGGACAAGCCTGATGTGTTTTAGAGACACGAAGCAGGTGAGCGTAGTCGAGTGGTACTGAGCCTGGGCGAGAATAGGGGACATGGCGCGAGGAAACAGTCGGGAATCTCGTGTGTGTGCAGATATGAGGGCTTCTCCAACCATCCTAATGCTCTGGCTTTCACATGATAGCACGGGGGTCAGTGTCCACACTGCAGACAACCGAGGGTCAAGGCAACATGGTGACCTGTCCTGGGCGGATCACGGCAGACTTGGAGCCAGACTGTGATTCCTGGCTCGGCACTCTTTACACTAAGCAGGCGGCTTCCCACTCCGAGGGCTGCGGGCCCTCATCTCACGCATAACTCACAGCGACACCTGGAGACCAGTGTTATTATCTCTGTTTTACCCAGGAGGACATTGGGACTTAGAGCCACTAAGTAATTTGCTCAGAGTCACATAGGACTGGAGTCAGGACTGGCTGACTTCAGACACTAAAGCCTGTTCTATGAAATCTCTTTCCCAGGTAGGAATAAAGAAAGGTTGCTTCAGCCAGCCAGTCACAGTATAGATACAGGGCCCAGGATCGTACACGTAAAGCACTTATTTCGGCATCCAGCACATGGCAGTAAGTATCGATTCTTTTTGTCCTTAGCCATCTGAGGCCTGTCCACTAGAAGCTGGTGCCCATTTTGGCCAGAACCCCTCTACCCAGAATTCCTCTTGCCTTGGGCTTCAGGCATTTAGCTTGGTCACCATGACAACCATCCCTTTGTTAGAAATACCTTCTCTCCAACTCCACATACATACCTGTGGGGGATGAATTTAGGGCCTGAAAAGATATATCTAGGTTGGGAGCAATAAGAAAGAAATGACGGAGAGACAAGACAGACATGTGGGCAGCTTTGGGCAGGAAAGAGCTCTCTGCAGGAGGCACCAGCTCTTGTCACTAACATTACACCAGGCCCCCGTGCCCTGCTCACCTCTGGCCCCAGCACACCTTGCACATCTTTTGATCACACAGTACTTTGTCTAACTTGTTGTTTCTTTCCATAGATCAAAGAAATAGAAGTGAAGAATAAGTAATTAACACATCACCAGATCTCCTCCCCAGCTTCCCTTTCACTGATCTTTTGAACAAACTGTGTGAGCAAGATAACATCTAAAGAAATAAGAAAGGTCAGACAGAGTTAACAAGCCTGCACACAGTGGGGGATGGTGTCGACTCTGACCCCCCACCCCCACCCCTGGCCCATCTCAATGATTAACTGAGGTCACTTCCCTGTTTCCCTTTAAAAGCTTTTACGTCTGAGCAGAATCTTCAGAGGTGGTTTTGGAGGGAGGCAGAGACCCACCATGTCCCAAGATTGCTGGCCTTCTGAATAAAAGGCAACTTTCCTTTACATCAACATTTGTGAGTACTGATTTTGAAAGCTGTGAACAGTGGGACCCAATTCAATAACAGAGAGACAGAGAGAAAAGATAGAAACACAGAGAGAGATCAGAAATGGAGTGACGGCGAGGAGTCATGATTAGAGGTCCTGTGTTCACCCTCTTGATCATTATGTGGAGCACAGGTGCTGGGTGGAGTCCAGTCTGAAACCCTTCTCTGTACTAACTCACTTTGAGTAAATTTTTATCCCTTTCTAGGCCTCAGTTTTCCCATCTATTTTTGTTCTTCAAGGCCCATTTCATTTCTTTATTTTTAATTTATTTATTTACTTATTAATTTATTTAATTAATTTGTTTATTTGTTTTTGGCAGTACTGCATGACTTGTGGGATTATTTTGTTCCCCAGTCAAGGACTGAACCCAGGCCCTTAGCAGTGAGAATTGAGAGTCCTCGCCACCAGACCACCAGGGAGTTCCGCAAGGCGCCTTTCATTTCTCATAGTCTCCATTCGTGGTCCTTGACTGGCCTTCCTAAAACAGAAGACACTTCCACTAATTGGTAAAGAACAGAATTTATTCAGAAAAAGAAAACCAGTCAGTACAATATGCACCACAGGATATTGCTTAGCTCACATCACAGACATGGGATAAGAAACTTCACAATAAATTAGGGAAGCCCACCCTCTTCCTCCAGGATGGCCCCACAGGACCTCTCAACAGACATTGTCACAAATATAAAACCAGGAGACTGCTTGGATACCTTCAGGTGAGATCAGACAAGCTGGGCCCAGCCAGTGAGATTTTAGCCACACGGTGAGGTGTGCTCAAACCCAGAATTTCCCCTTACAACACCTCAGCCCAGAGAAGAGAATTCCAAACCAGGGGGAAGACTTCCTCAAAAAGACCCTCATTTGCATAAAACAGGGCCTCCCCCGTCTCCCTCCCCTTCCAAGTTGGCTGTCCCCCACCAGAAACCTCTCAGGGGCTGTTCATCCCCCCAGATTAGGTTCCTTGTCTTGAGGCATCCGAAGTTCCTCGATGATGCTTGTCAACCCAGGCTAGAAAGACGTCCAGCTCTCCCAGAGACTTAACGGCAGCAGCCCAGACTTCCAGCTGAAATCATGCAAATCATCATCATACCCTGCCTTTCTGAGCTGTACCATAGTTTTCAGTCACTTGCCCCATGTTCTGGTCCCCATGAGGTTTGCTTTTTATGCAACCATTATCTCTGCAGGGCATACAGACCCTAAATTATTTTCCTATCAGATGACCTAAATTGTTTTGTATAAACAAACAGTTAAATCATGTCAGTAACTTATAAACAAAATAAGTTCTTCATTCTTTGCCCTCTGTTTTTCTTTTTCCTATATGTCACAGCACAGAAAAACAAACAAACAAACTTGCTTTGCTGGAAGCTCTGCTCGCTTTCCTATTGACATCAGCTCGGCCTACTACTGCCACTTTCCCTGAAAGCCACGGTCCCCAAGGGGCCCAGCAATGAGAAGGGGGAACAGCGTGTCTCATTGGATGCTGCAGCCCCTAAGAAGGTGTCATACCCAAAGTCACACAGCCGACTGGCAGCAGAGTTAGACTGGATCCCAAGTCTCCTGACTTATCCCAGCTCTTAGTTGTGGTATAAACTTGTTAAATTACTTAACCTGTTTGTGTCTTGGTTTTCTAATGTATCAAATATAGACAATGGCTTGTAGCATTGTTGTAAGGAATAAGTGTGCTGCTAATACCTTTAGTGCACTTAATACCTGGTTCATAGGAAGAACAATACGAATTTCAGCCATTGTGATATTACTCTATGGAGCCTCTCCACAAAGAAGAAGAGCTCTGAACAGACCTTGCAGCTCCTTGTTATTCAAAGCATTGACTTAATCTGGGAGTGTGGGTGAACCACAGAATCTCAGACCTCATTCCAGGTCTACCAGCCAGAATCTGCATTTCAACCCAATCTCTAAATGATGCAGGTAAGAGACCATGCTTCTAACTCCACCTCCACGTGAGGTATGCGTACGACATCCGCACCTACATGAGAAGCGCTGTTCGTCGCCACACAGGACGCTGATCACAGTTCCTAGGCACAGCAACACAGAAACACGCTACCAGGCAGCACTCTGCATGCATAACAGCTTCCAGTTCACTGGGGCTCTTTGCTCCCTCTGCATTGCTCGTGCGTGCTAAGTCACTCAGTCATGTCCAACTCTGTGTGGTCCCACAGACTGCAAACCACCAGGCTCCTCTGTCCTTGGGATGCTCCAGGCAAGAATACTGGAGTGGGTTGCCATGCCCGACCCTGGGATTGAACCTGAGTCTCTTACATCTAACCTGCATTGGCAGGCAGGTTCTTTACCACTAGCGCCACCTGGGAAGCCTCCCTCTGCCTCAGCCCTATCTTAAACAGTGTGTGCTTTCCCTCAGATCTGAACATAGTTCTGATATGTGTAAAGAACACAGTGGAGGCATAAGGGGGAGGGGGAGACCAGGAAATTAACAAATGAGGTAAGACCAACACACTCTGCAGACACAGACCTGGGCAGACCGGCCACCAATACTGTTGAGTAAATGGATGAATGTGAGCAGGGAGGAGGCTGCCCATTCAGGCTGCTGCATCCCATCTCCCCCTCCCTGTCCTCTCCCCCTTCCCTGTCCTCTCCCTTCCCTGTCCTCTCCCCCTCCCTTACCTGATCATAGTTGTCATGGATGATTCTGGTTGCATTGGTTGCTTCCTGTCTGCAGTGACATAGCCTCTGTTGCGATAAAATACAGATAGCATCCATCAAAAGACTTTTCCACCCTGGCTCACTCTTAACACCACCTCCTATGTGAGGAGTGATAGTTCTCCTTCCTCCCAAGGTAAGAGTCAGGTGAGTCAACCCAGGCTGGGGCAGCAGGGGGCTGTAGGGGCTGTTTGTAGAATCACCTTGCATTTCACCAGGGCTGGAAAGGCCTGGAGGGCAGGGGCCAAATCTATCTTGTCTCCATCCTGTGAATGCAACACTGCTCTAGGCAGGCACTCAATGAATATTTGTTGGGCTAGTTAATCAAATAATTGGTTAAATACATCTTAACGTAAGTGGGACAGGGGTCATGACCTCTTCTAACAACTTCAGGATCCAAGGCACAGAGAGGTGAAGTAGCTTGTCACAAAGTCACTGGGGAAATCATTGGCAGAGATGGGGCCAGAACCCCCCGGGTTTTCTCCTGGTCTAAGTTTTTATTGGCTCTTGGGGGCTCAGTTTTATTTCTGAGGTTTGTTTTTAACAAATCACAATACATAGGATAGGCTATATACCAGGGAACCACCCAGAGGTTGACTGGTATGGAAACCCCAAGGGCTCGGAACAAAGAAACTAGGGGTGTGCCTATGATAAGCCCAGAATCCTCAACATGGCCCTCTCACAGGCCAGTCCCGGGATCACTTAAGAGATGCTTTGAGGTAAGTTGGTCATCCCAGGAAGATTATCCATGAGGACACTGGGTCTGAGGAGGAGGAAGCCCTGGGCGAGGAGGAAGCCCTGGGTGAGGAGGACCCACTAGAAGTGGGTCCTGACACTTCTGCCCGTGGATGACAAGGCAGGGGATTTCCCTTGGGCCCAGAACCATTTCCGAAGGCCACATAGGGCCAGTGTGTCCTGGGCTCCATGGGGCAGGCAGGAAGTAGATGCTGGTGACTCACACATTGTTGTAGAGTCTTCTGCATGTGGAGGAAAGAGTTGGCAAGGCTGCTGATTTTTCTCATGATTTGGGGGTTCAGCTCCTGATGGTCCTTGAACACCCTGTCCACATAAAATGCCACGAGGTTCTTGGTCACGCAGCACACATCTAAGGGCTACAGACAAATTAAGAACAGCCCCAGAGGACCTCTTTTATCATCCTAGAGACAAAAGCAGCCTGCTTGGGTTGGGGCAACAAGGAGTGAAATAACTAAAAGCCATTTTTTTTTTACATTTTTATTGGTCTCAGAGTATCCTCTTATGACACCAAAGCTGCTTATGACAGAGTCAACAAGAAGAGATTGCAGTTCTTACCCTCTTTTCATGTGGCCAGGAGATATATTCACGGGGGATGAATATATATTCATGAATATATTCAGCTATAGGCTAGAATTCTCTCTACAGCATCCCTGACATATCCTCACTAACTTCTGCTTAACTGCTTCCAGGGATCAGACACCTCCCTTTCGAAAGGAGCGACGGCTGAACAGCTTTCTTGAAAAGCACTTCCTTACATTGTCCTGCAGTCTGAGTCTCTGGAACATCCTCTAGCCACTAACAGCCACTCCGTGACTGCTGCACGTCAGGCTCGTGCTAGGCACGTATTCCATTTAGTGTGATGACTGCTCGTCCCTCCTCCAGTGTGTTGTTTTTAAACTTCAGGGATCACTTGGTTGGAGTGGAGATATGCAAAAATGGAAATTGACAGCTGCAGAAATGCATGCATCCGGGCAGGTCCTCCTCAGAAAAGCTCCTGACTTCCTTGGGCATGGCTCAGGGCAACTGGCCAGCCAGAGTTTCCTTCTTGCAGTTTGCACTCCACCCTAAAAGCCAGTGTAGGAGATCTGTAGGTCAGCCTAACAATGGTACGTCTATATCTTCATTAGCATTAAGGCAGCAAAGCCTCCTTGGCCCGACAGGTAGCTTTTCCTGGATGGAAACTGAACTTGCTACACAAAACCTCTCCTCTTCCTCTGCTCCTTTCTAATTCCCTTCACCAAAGGAGTAAAAAGTTGTAACCTTTGTCTCATCAGAGAGGGAGAGGGGAAGAGAATAAATATGACGATGAACTGGATACTCATCGACCACTTGCCTTAGGCCACATCAACTGTTTCTAGACCTTGAGAGGACGAAGAAACAGGGGCATGAGACTTGAGAGTCTATTTCTGACAACCGCTACTAACTAGACATGCTTTCTTCCAAGATGTCCTTTGGTCATTTGAAAATGATGGTTTCAAAATAGATGGCCTTTGGGTCCCTTCCAGCTATAATATACTGTAAGTCTCTTATACCATTGACCAGAATAGAATTTAGGAAGTGGCTCCTTGTGTTTACCATAAATGAATCAGGCTTAATAGAAGGCCTAGAAGAATGATCTTGTGCCTTATACTTTGTCACATAAACAACTGAAAGAACTGGGTTTCTCTAGAATGCTATCAAGGCCTGAAGGAGCTCACTTTTAAAGGTACTTCTCATTGGCCCCTCCTGTGAAGTGAACCATCACCTCATAAGTCAGCTGTTTTCCAACACACGGACTCTCAGCACCTCTAGTCTGGCAATTAGACATTCCCTCCCTGCCTTCGGGCTTCAAGCTGTCTATTGTAAAGAACATCACCAGACTGTCTTTCTAAAAGACTTTGTGGTCACCCACTCTGGTTCCAACACCCGCAGGAACTCCCTGTGGCCTGTATTATAGGCCACTGCTCAGAGTTCTCTGGCTGTCCAGCGGTTAGGATCCCACGCTTCCTCTGCTGGCGACACAGGGTCCCCGACTGGGTAACCAAGATCCCACAAGCCACTCAGACCAAAAATAAATAAAGCTGAGGCTCAGCCCGGCTTTCAAGTTTGCCTCTTTTTTTTTTTTCTTCTGTCTTGCCTCATGGCTTGAGGGATCGTAGTTCCCTGACCAGGGATTGAACCCACACCCTCGGCAGTGAGAGCAGAGTCCTGAGTACGGGACCACCAGGGAATCCACCCCAGCTGCCCCTCTGTTCCCTGATATGTGTTCCCGTTGATCTTACACACCTATTCTCCCCAAACCCTTCTTTTCTTTTAGCCACTAACCCCAAGCCCCTTCAGCTTTTGAGACACTGCTCATTGTTTCAGCTTCCCCACAAAACCACAGAAGTCACTCTAAGCCATAGAAATCCTGCCCCATCTGAGCATGTGACACCTTAATCACTGTTGGGGTGAACACCCTCCCTGGGGCTTAAGTTCCCCGAGACAGGAGCACACCCTCGCACATCAGCTGACACGTGAGGAGTCGGCGGAACCTCAGAGTCCGGGGAGGTCAGGGAAGAGGCGTGCACAGGAACAGACTCCCCCTCAGCCCTGGGCCGCTTCCCCACAAAACGCCAGAAGAGGAGCAAGCAGACAGAGGCCGGTACCTTAATGCCATGCAGGGTCTCCGATGGGGACAGGATGGTGATGTTTTGGAAGGCGTCCTTAGCTTGCTACGGAGGAAAACACGATGGGCACAAGCAGTGAGGACTTCACATCCTCCAGAGACACCAAGGTGATGAGCAGGAGCTGGCTGTCACGCTAAGAGGTAAAGTGAGGCACGCTCCCACGCCTTCACCCCAAACCCACACTCACAATGGCTGTTTTGATTCCTCGGAAGCTCTCCTCCATACGGTGCAAGTCCGTGGAAATCAGGCATCTCCTGAGGCCTCGGGCATGCACTGAACACAGGAAGAGCCCGGCACCCAGGAAGCAGAGGGAAACGCATGGTGCCTTCATGTCCTGCAGGGAGGGGTGAAGTGAGCTTTCCGGCCAAGAGACCCCGACTGAGTCTCCCTTCGGATCTCGCAAGGCTGGTCAGAGGGCAGCCCAGAAAGGAGGACTCAGGACCTCAGCCTGCGGACCTCAGGGCATGTGTCTCCTTCTCTGGTTTCTTTGAATCAGTTGAGTTAGCCCTTCCCTATCCCCCACACTGCACCCACTCCCCCCCCCACCCCGGAAAGCCTGATCCACAGTGTTCTCCCAACTTTCAAGGAGTGAATTTGTGTGTAAATCATTCACATGACTCAACACAGCTCAGTTTTCAACAGGGGTGAGAAGTGTTTTTTGTTGTTTTTTTTTAAAACAAATTAAATAAAACAGGGTTGGTAATATGCCCTAGAAACTAGGCAACAGATCTGAAAAAAACATAGAACACATTTCACTTTTTTATGTTTACCCCTGAAAATAGGAGACATCCTTTTATTATATCCCCACTTGGTAACTAAGTTACATACCCACTGTGTCTGCTTAAAATCACTCCTTTGATGCCAACTATGAAGATGTCACCAGCTGAAGAAGATGGGAAAGGGAGGTACGGGGCCTCTAATAATCCATTAGCCGCAGTGTCGAGAGAGACCCACAGATGGCAAGGTGGCAGCTTCTGCTCCATCACCCATCAAGCCAGGAGGTGCCAGGGACGTGCTTGCCCCTCACTAACCTCTAGCCAGGGCCAGACCCAGATCCCTGCTGCCCTCACCCCCTGCCCGGTTCTCATACCCCCTCCTGCCTCTGTCCTTCTGTCTCTTTTCAGTGAACCACTTTCACTGGTGTCATGTAATATATCTTGAGAAAAGTGCTCCAAGCATGATTGTACAGCCTGTTGAGTTCTCCTCCTCTGACTTTTCCCAGCACCAGCACACATTTCACAAACAGAGCCAAGCATTAAAAATAAGTCAGAGGGCAACACTTGTGCGTGGACTGGCCTCTGCCCGTCGTCGTCCATGGTACAGACTGAGCGCTCGGTTCCAGCCACGTGTGTGCTGTGTAAGGCGTGTGGGTGCCACAGTGGACGAGAGGGGGGCCACGAGCATAGGAAGCCAGCTGGGGGCTGTGGACGCCCCCCACTTCTAACCACGCCTGTGGGGAGCGTGAGCTGTACCCCCCACCACCGAACCCGGGTCATTCTCCAGAGTCCCAGGCTCTTCTCCAGAAGCTGAGAAGCGGTGACTCCTGCTTAAGAAACTGTGTTTCTTCACTTCTCCTTAACTCAGCAGCATTCCCAGCAAGGGACAGGTGTACGCCGAGACCTCACTGGAGAGCAGGCATTGTGGTAAAGAGCTTGATTTCTCTTCTTGCAACCTGTTTCTAGCAGAACAAGGAAATAGACCCCGTTGACAGGGCAGGCAAAAGAATCCTCTCTCCCCTCAAAAGGCAGCTGGGGTGCTTCTGGGGAGACAAGTGACTAAAGGGGGCACAGTTTTTCTGCTGACAACTCTCAGAAGCAGTGGGGTGTTGCCTGCTTACCCCCAGTGGGAGCCTCGGAGGAGAAAGATGTCCCTCAGGTGATCCCAGCCATTTCACCTGATTCAGGCAACAGGACTAGCTAACACTGATCATGCCGGCCTCGTGCCTCGGGCTCCATGCCAAGTATTTCCCATGGTTACCTCATGCTCCCAGCCAGCCTCTGAGGGTGGTTCTCTTTCCATCCCTGTTTTACCTGAGACGGAACTGACTCTTAGCGAGGTGGAGAAACCTGCCCAAGGTACGTGGCCCCTGAGCGGCGGCGGAACCAGGATGGGAGGGCAGGCGGCCGCTCCGCTCACCTGTGCACCGCCCCGCCCACAGCACCGCCCCCTAGGTCTCAGCGGGAGACCCAGCAGATCCCCTAGCCGCAGACCGACAGGAACAAACTTCTGCCAGGTCCCACCGAGCCCGTGATACTCCTTGTATTTAAAGATATACTTAATAACTGCAAATGATTAAAAATATATATACTATAAAGTTCCCAGAAGTTTGTAGAATTAAAAGAAGTTTATAGTAAATGCTAGATTCTTTCGCTTTGAGCCTTCCTGCACTGCTCTGTGTCTGTGTCGCTTAGTCGTGTCCGACTCTTTGTGATCCTATGGACTGCAGCTCGCTAGGCTCCTCTGTCCGTGGAATTCTCCAGGCAAAAATACTGGAGTGGGTTGCTATTACCTTCTCCAGGGGATCTTCCTAACCCAGAGATCGAACCCATAGCTCCCACATTGCAGGCAGATTCTCTACCGTCTGAGCCACCAGGGGAGCCCCCTACACTGTTGATGGGAATGTAAATAGGTGCAGCAGCTATGGAAAACAGCATGGAGGTTCCTCAATAAACTAAACAAGGAGTTGCCACATGATCCAGCAACCCTACTCCTAGGCATATATCAAACAAAAATATAATTCAAAAATATATGTGCAGCCCTTTATTCATAACAGCACTATTCACAACAGCCAAGACATGGAAACAACGTAAATGTCCATTGACAAAACGAATGGATGTATATAATGGAATATCACTCGGCCACAAAAATGACTGAAATAATGCCATTTGCAGCATCATGGATGGACCTAGAGATTATTGTACTAAGCAAAGTAAGTCGGAAAGAGAAAGATGAAAGATGTACTTATATGTGGAATCTAAAATATGACACAAGTGAACATATATATGGAACAAACCAGACTCTCCTATATGGAAAACAGACTTGTGGTTGACAAGGGGGAGGGGGGTCGGGGAGGGAAGGACTGAGAGTTTGGGATTAGCAGACACATATTACTGTGTATACAACAGATAAGCAACAGGGTCCTTCTGTGTAACAGAGGGAACTATAGTCAATATCCTGTATAAACCATCATGGAAAAGAATATGAAAAAGTATGGACATATATATGTATACATAACTGAATCACTCTGCTGCACAGCATAAGTTAACACAACACTGTAAGTCAATACACATCAATAAAACTTTAATACGATCATCATGTTTCTGAAAACAAAATAGATCCCCTCCTTCTCCCTTTCTTCCTTCCCCCTTTCCCACTCTGCTTCTCTACTTATTGAGAAGAAAGGGCTAGAAAGTTCAACCGGAACACCCCTCCCCGTTCTACAAAATGCCCAGCACCTGGACCGCAGGTCACCTCTCTGCAGCTGTAATGGAAGAGAGCTGGGATGGTGATGAGCAAAGCCTCAGGATGGACGCTGCCAGCCTCACCTCTCACAGGGTGCTCCAGGGCCGCCCCTATGCCTTCTCTCTGCGCTCCTTGCCATTTGGAAAGGGCTGGTCACTTTTATGCAGGTGAACACAAGGAAATGCTGTCAGGGTTTAACTGGGTGGGTCCGTCTGGGGGGAGATCGTTTTTCCCCACCTTTCTTTAGCATCTTATTTCCTGAATTGTTTTCTTTTTCTTTTCAGATACAGCTGATTAATCATTATTAAGAAATGCATCTTTCTTCTCAGTCTTGACAGGCAGCTTCTAGGAAAAATGAGCTCCCTAACTTATGCAAATGAGATTTTCTTGCAATTCTGTGTCCATACAGAAAAATCCAAGTTAGATCACTTTCCTGAGAGCTGTGGCATGTCACCAATTGTACCCTGCAGGCAATGTCAGGAAAGCAGTCTTCTGACAGCCACGCCCTGCCACAGCCAGCCCTGAGATCCTGCAGGTGCCCAGGCTCCTGTCTGCTCCATCTGCCCAAGCTATTCAGCACCTAACGTGTGCCAGGTGCTAGCTAAAGGCTGTGTGTGCATTATTTTGTTTAACTTCATCAGGAGGGTTTTTTCTTCCTCCCGCGGAAATGCAAGGGTTTCTTTGGGCATCTTCTCTTCTTCAGCATCTTGTCCCTTAGCCCTTTCATTCTTAATCAATGCAGAGGGAGAAAATGAGACTGGGAGGCAGAGGAGCTTAGCAGCCAGGAGCAGGTCGGGAACAGAGAGTGGAATCCTTGATCTTGGGCCAGAAGACTCTCTGTCTAAATTGTTTTTTTTTTAATATACAATCTCTACACTACCAGTTCTTCAGAATCAGGCTTTGGGGCGATGGTGATTAAAAAAAAAAAGATAGGGTGTAAAAAGTTTCCTCTCCAAACAAGAACTCCCAAAACAGTTTGTCTTTACCAAAACGAAACAGCTTGGGGATGGGGTGTGATTGTAAGAAACCCCATGGGCCCTTTGGACAACAAGCTGAAATGGAATCTGCCCCGTGGCCAGCCTGGGGAGACAGCGGTGGGCAGCGCCCAGCGGGGAAGGAAGAGGGGCAGGGAACACTGAGGACACTGTATGGGCAGAGATGCCGGGAAGTGGATCACAGGGGCTGGATGTCTTGCGGTCCCGCATCTTGGACTTAATGAAATAGTACACGTTGAGGGAAGCAGTCGATTGTAGCAGTCACAGCGTCGCTCTAGATTTAAACCCTGGCTCTCCCTCTTCTCTGTGAGATACTGGACAAGCTGCTCAAAACCTCCCTGAAGTTTCCTAAAATAGGTAAAAATAAACTATGAGGCTCTGAATGATCTAATGGACTTGACCCTGGTGAGTATTCCATTAATAGTATTTATTCTGATGCTGTGTGCCAGGCACCTGGAAAAGGAGACAATATCTTTTTAGGACTCAGTGTCTCCGTGCTCCTTCTGGGGAGGAGAGGAAGAGCTGGTCTTGAGTCCAGAGATCTCCGCCTCCTCACTCCTGCTTCTCCAGGGAGGGAGACAGGCAAGGGAGTGGATGCTGTTTTTCACAGCACTGCCTGAGCTGCCGGCTCACAGCTCCCAGATGGTGACTGGATTGCAACACTGCTGACTCTTAGCCTGTATTCACCACCTGGTGCTCGGACTGTGTGTTCTCATCCAACTTTGATTTCAAGACAAAGATGTCACATCAGGAAGCTTGTAGAGAAAGGAAAAATATGTGCTGTGTTCATAGCTCCACTCCAGTATACACGGTATCATAGTAACTGGGACTGCAACTCTGGAGTCAGCCGACTCGGGCTAACTGCTTCTGCTTGCTTTGGCTGTCAGACCAAAAGCAAGCCTGTTAATCTCTGAGCCTCTGTTTATTCATCTGCAAAATGGTGCTAATTATGCCTGATGAACATTCACCATGCAGGCACGGTGTGTAGATTCCATGATTAAATGTAAGCTTTAGCACAAGGCCTGGAAAATAATAAGCAATTAGAAAATGATAAGCTTTGTTATTAATTTTACAGCACCCCTCTTTCAGTTCCTAAACTAGGAGAAAAGAGGGACAATAGGAAATTACTTTTCTCCATCCTAAGCCTCGCTACTAACACTTGATATAAAAAGACAAGAATAAGATTGAGGTGGAATGGCATTCCTCCCAGGATTGCAATGAAACTGTGGATTTGATCCATAGATGTGGGTTCTATCTAGCCTAGAATTGGGTCTTCTAGAGCCAGCTGACCCACCACTGGGATACCAGAGCTCCATTGCCCATTTGTTAAATGGGGACATAGACACAATGGAGGGAAACCGGAGACTGAGATGGAGATGCTCTGAGTTTGATGTGTGCTGGACACAGCTCTCCCACACTTTCCAATCCCCTTTCCTTCCACTCCACCTCCATGAGCCACTCAGGATGCTGCCAAGGCAATTTCTTCTCCATAAGAGGGTAGTTTGCCTCTCCGAAGAGCCAAGCCTTGGAGCTCAGACAAGAAGGGAATCAGGCATTGTGCAACCCCAGGGGGCACCACGCCCAGTGCCTTTTTATGGGAATGACGTGCCCTGGAGTTGAGCAAGGTGCAGCCCTACTGAGTGACTTGGAGGAAATGACTTTGGGTTTATATGCCTAACTTCAGTGATATATGAGGAAAACCCTATAGTTATCAGGACTGTATGACACTAGAAAGTATGACAGGAAGAATTTGCAAAAGAAAGAAATACTGATACTGATGAATGGATAGTTCATTTGGGAAGTAAATACAGATTTAGAAAGAACATAAATGATTACTCACTCTTCTGTCTTTTTACTTATTATATTTTAAATTGAAGTATAGCTGATTTACAGTGTTGTGTTAGTTTCAGCTGTATAGCACAGTGGGCTCAATTATACATATATATATATTTTTTTCAGATTCTTTTCCTTTACAGGTTATTACAAAATATTGAGAATAATATAGAAAACAAACATACTTATCAGAGAAAAGGAGGGAGGGATAAAGTAGGGGGTTGGGATTAACATATTCACACTACTGTATATAATAAAGTAGATAACTAACAAAGACCTACTATATAGCATAGAGATGTATACTCAGGAATGTAAATTTTAAATGTCTCGGTAAATATATCTGGATTGTAATAATTAGTTTTTAATTGTATATAACTTTTAAAATACAGCCAAAAAAGAGAGAGAGAGAAGATTTCCGGTTCTGTTGTTCTCGTTGAGGGGCTCTGTAAATAGTTGTACTTTACGTGTGTCGGTGGAGGAGGTGAACGCAGCATCTTCCTGCTCCACCTTTTCAGCCCCTCTCCTGGGGGACCTTAAGCCTGAACCATTTCTCCTCTGTCTAGGATTCAGAAATGAGAGTCAGAAAAGACATCAAGGAGCACCCAGTTCCACGTTCCCTTTAAAGCCATGAACAAGCGGAGATGTGAGCCAGCCCTTCCTTCACCCAGCAAAGACACAGCACACAGTTCTCAAACCTCCTTGTCCTGGCTTCTAGCCTTCTCGAAGCCCATGCTGCCTTCCCACCCCAGGACCAGGTGGACCAGAACCGAACAGTGGGGAGCCTCAAGCCTGTGTAGCAGGGGAGGTGACGTCAGTCTCCCAAGCCAAGCAGTTCTGACTGCCTTCACCTAGGAAGTTGATGACTTGAGGAAATGCAAACTGACCACCCCTTGCTGATGGGAAGGGAAGCACAGACCCACCTTGGGAAACTGTCCCCCACCAACCTGGCCTTTCCTTCTCCATTTTCACTCCCAAGGTTCTCAGCCGCCACCTGGTGGTCCAGAACCTCAGATCCTGTTTGACATCAATGGGTTCTATGGTTTAACTGCCCTGAAACAGCCCCCGTGGAGACTGGCAGAGGGAGCAGGGATGGGTCATGGAAACAGTCCATGCGCTACCTCCTGATTTCTATCCTGGGTCACTGATCTGGTCTCAGCCCCAACCACCCATCCTCCCCCAGGTCCCCAACTGTCTAAAACGCAAACCCAGTCTTGGTGTTCCCCTGCCAAAAGCTCCCCACGTGGTCCTGGGGCCTTCAGGGTGAAGGAGACTGCTCCCCATGACACGCCAGCCCCATCACAGCCTGACCCTGACCACATCTTCAGCCACACCCCTCATGATGAGCCTCCACACCTCACCTAGAAAGCACACCCTGTGCTCTTCTGCCTTGCAAATGCCTACTCAGCTTTAAGACCTAGTCCAGATGACTTTCTTGTGAAGCCTCTCTGCCTTTCCTTTCCCTCTCCTCTTCTCTCCACCTTCCCACCACCACCTTGGTTGACTTCTGTTTCTTTCACATTCCCACTGATTGGATACAAAGACACCCAGTTTACTTTGGATCTCAGATAAACACATCTCATTGTTTATCCACCTGAAATTCAAAGTTAACTGAACATCCTGCATTTTTATTTGTTAAATCTGGCCACTTTCCACTGAACCTTCCACAGACTTCAACCCCCGCCAGGGCCAGATGCATGAGGCCTGCGGCTCATGGGATGCTCTTTAAGAAAAGGAATTTTAAAAAAGAAGTTCAAAATTAGGGACAGAAGTGAATATTTATTAAGAATGAGAAGTGAATTGTGACAAATTACAAATCTCAAAAAGCTGACAAATACCACAAACACCACACAACTGAGAAAGACAGCTCAAACACTTTTAGAAATGAAATACCTGATGCCTCTTTGTTTGCTTCTTCTATGACAATAGTTTTTAACTTATTTTCTGTAAAGATGATTTTTAAAAGTCAGTCTTTCCTTTGGTATAGTTGTTCAAAATTCAGTTTTGGTCACTGATAGCTGGCATGCAGGAAAGATGCTACAGGTTTGTGCCCCACAAGTTTCACAGAAATTCCCATAAATTCTGCTTTGCAAGATTCCCATTAGAAAAGAAAAAAGTATATGATTCATTTATAATTATATATATTGCATTATTGAGTAAATGTTTTCACTTTTACTAGATTTTAATGAAAACTAAATCTTTAGCAAACACCTAAATTTTAGGTGTTTGATGGCTGGAAGAATTTCCAACACATTTTTTTTCTGGCTCCAAACATCTCAAACTTTGCTTCTCTTCCAAAATCCCTACACTTTCAATAATAAGAGTCAGTACAGTGGCTGGAAGGACTATTCCTTGATGCCATTCTTACACCAGGATGGGTAGCACTGTCTTAACCACACACATATGTGATTCCAAGCCATCTAAATACATCTCTCTAAGGGTCAAATATGGATGTGAGAGTTGGACCATAAAGAAGGCTGAGTGCCGAAGAACTGATGCTTTCAAACTGTGGTACTGGAGAAGACTCTTGAGAGTCCCTTGGACTGCAAGGAGATCCAACCAGTCTATCCTAAAGGAAATCAGTCCTGAATATTCATTGGAAGGACTGATGCTGAAGTTGAAGCTCCAATACTTTGGCCACCTGATGTGAAGAACTGACTCATGTGAAAAGACCCTGATGCTGGGAAAGATGGAAGGCAGGAGAAGAAGGGGATGACAGAGGAGAAGATGGTTAGATGGCATCACCGACTCGATGGACATGAGTTTGAGCAAACTCTGGGAGATGGTAATAGATAGGGAAGCCTGGCATGCTGCAGTCCATGGGGTCGTGAAAAATCAGACACAACTTAGCGACTGAACCACAAAGGGCCAAATTCATCCCCAAGTCAACAGCTCCTTACTCAGATCCCCAAGTTATTTTGATCTCTTCAGTGTCATCTGAGGGGAGGCCAGAGTAGAAAAGAACACTGATCTTAACTGATTAAGATGAATTTATCTTCCTTTTGTGAATTTTATAAGAACATGACATGTGAACACATACACTTCCTTAGCTAAACAGTAATTTCTCCTGACCACAGACCCTAGGATGATATATTGCATTTTACTGTATTTTCTAATTTATTTTTCACTGAAGATTTCCAAATATGAAATTTAAGATGGCATGTATATGGCGCAAACCTGCAGGCCATTGCCCCAGTCCCTGCTGCCCTGATTCCTAGGACTGGTAGGCAAAGGCTGTCAACGTCCAGTGTCCCCTTTTGCTATTTAGCTGCATAATTCTAGAGAACACACATTTATTCTGTTTCTGAACTCTTCATTTCAGAAATGAGCTATTGGCTTCCCGGGTGGCGCAGTGGTAAAGAATTTGCCTGCTAATGTAGGAGGACCAGGAGATGTGGGTTTGATCCTTGGGTCTGGAAGATCCCCTGGAGTAGGAAATGACAACCTGCTCCAGTATTCTTGCCTAGAAAATTCCATGGAGAGAGGAGCCAGGTGGGCTACTGCAGGGTCACAAAGAGTCTAATATGTCTGAGCGCACACATGCACTCATGCTTACTATAACTGAAGATAAAGATTTAGTTTCTCTACAACACCTCACGCAGACATGCTCATTCCCCTTCACCATCAGAGAGCTCCTCTTCTATGGCGACATGTCTCTCAAAGCCAGGTCCACCCAGGGCAGCCAAAGCAACTGGGAAAAGGCAAAGTCCTGCTCTCTTGCCCTTGTGACAACCTGCTCCAGGAAGAATCAGAAGAATGTTATCAGGGCCAAACATTGCATGTGCCCTTATCATTCCTTTATCTGACGTTTCTCATGGTCACAAACTCAAAATTCATAGGGAAAGGAGCAAGGCTGACAGTTCAGTCCAGTTCAGTCGCTCAGTCATGTCCGACTCTTCTTGACCCCATAGGCTACAGCAGCCAGGCCTCCCTAACCATCACCAACTCCCAGAGTTTACTCAAACTCATGTCCATGGAGTCGATGATGCCATGCAACCCTCTCATCCTCTGTCATCTCCTTCTCCTCCTCACTTCAATCTTTCCCAGCATCAGGATCTTTCCCAATGAGTCAGTTCTTCGCATCAGGTGGCCAAAGTACTGGAGTTTCAGCTTCAGCATCAGTCCTTCCAATGACTATTCAGGACCGATTTCCTTTAGGATGGGCTGGTTGTATCTCCTTGCTGTCCACGGGACTCTCAAGAGTCTTTTCCAACACCACAGTCCAGCAAGGCTGACAGTGATAGCTAAAAAAACAAGTCGTGAGCACAGCCCCCCACTGTAGTAGGTACATATATGCATTAACTCTTTTAATTTTCACATCTACTCCACGAGGCAGATAATATTTTTGTGTCTATTGTTTTAGAGAAGAAGCTAAGACAGCGCTGTCAAGAGCATGCCCCGGGGCACCCAGGGAGTAAACTGCAGAGCTGGGTGCCATTTGGGCTGCCCGACTCCAGCACCTCCATCCTCAGCCACCTCACTCTGCCAGACAGGAAGGGGCAGATGGTCCAGCCGTCTCCCTCCCAGAGGAGGACACAGTAAGGCTCTGAGAGAAGACGTGACTTGCCCAAGGCTGAATAGCGGTGGAGCAGGGACCCAAACCCACACCCTCAAACTCTCAACCCAGTGCTTTTCATTCATATGCCCTTAGTCACCTCTTCTGATTTCAGGCCTTCCTCCCACAGAAATAAAGACACTTCTCCTGAAGCTGAGGAAAAGCAAAGCAACAAATTATATTGCATCTAGCTTAAGAGTGCCCTTCCCAACCAACAAATCCAGGCAAGGCAGCAGAAACTGTGATTCTGTGGAAATCAGATGTGGTTTTTCCTTCTTGGTAAAATGACCCGTGGCCATTGAGAAGAGCTCCCCTGGGCACTGGGAGCCAGGGAGTTCCTGGGGAGAGCTTCACCTCAGGAGACCTGGGCGGAGGAGGGGCTCAGGCTGGAGGCTGTTGGCCTGCTGCATCTGTACAGTGAGGGGACAGCAGGGAGCGGGGAATGTGAAATGTTTGCAGCGTGAGAGCAGGTAGGGCACAAGGACTACATCTTGCTTTCTTGTTGTTTCCTGGAGGAAGCCCCAACCTGCATATCTCTGCTGTGGTATTGTCCTAGCTTTTAGGATTCTGTCCACTCAGAAAAGCAGAGACATTGCTTAGACTTCCTTTCCTAGAGGACTTTCTCCCCCAGGTCACCTAAACCTCCATCAAAATTCAGATGCAGAGTGATTCAGTCAGCATGCTGAGTGGGAGCTGTGATTTTCTTAGACGTGATCTGTGATTTTCAGCTTAGGGCCCAAACTCAAAGCAAGATGCAGTTCCTCCGGGAATTTTTCCCATCACCCTCCTTGTGCTCTTTCCACTTAGTCTCTCCTTGGCACCTGGGGACTTATTTTGAGATCTGATCACTAGGAGGTTAGGTTGGTTGAACTGTTCTAAAATCTCTCTCCCAACAGACCTGAAGCTTGAGATGGACTGAGGCTGTGTCTCCTCCCCATCAGAGACAGCATTTCAGCAAGCGACTAGATAGCCCCTTTTAGGTTGAGAAACTGAGGTCAAGTTCTTCCTTGGATATAGACTCCATGATGGCAGGGATCTTCTCTGTTTTGTTCACTGGTGTACCTCCAAAATGTAGCACACAGCAGATACTCCATAGAAATTTCTTAACTGCATGGATTAATGACAAGGAATGTATGTATGCACACTAAGTCCCTTCAGTTATGTCCAACTCAGTGAGACTATATGGACTGTAGCCCACCAGGCTCCTCTGTCCATGGGATCCTCCAGGCAAGAATACTGCAGTGGGTTGCCATGCCCTCCTCCAGGGGATCTTCCCGAACCAGAGATTGAACTCAGGTCTCTTGTCTCCTCACTGGCAGGTGGGTTCTTTACCATTAGCGCCACCTGGAAGCCCAAAGACAGGGAATGGGACCTCCCCAAAACAGAGACAATTGCACGGTTCTTTGATGTTTCCACACACCCACGTGCACAGTGTTTTGGTAAGGTCAACATGAAGAGTTTGCCTGCTAGGCTGGGAGCCTGGTGGGAAGGGGCCCTGGATTCATACCACAGAAACACTAAATTTCTATGCCCCTTAAGTGAAGCACTTCCACAGAAAAATCAGAGAAGCCAGGCCCAAAGCATTTGAATGCCTCTCTCTCCGTGTACAAAACAGCGAGCCCCCAGGAAGGACTGAAGGCAGTATTGAGGAGCTGAAGAGTTGAATTGTACAGGCCTTTTTCTCTTTTGATGTGTGCATCTATGTTGTGAAATTAAACAAAATGTGGCAACAGAAGAAAAAATTCTGAACATGACATTTTAAAGACATTGAAAAATTAACAGATAGGAAAAGGAAAAAAAATCAATTTGACTAGCTGTGTCAAAGTTCTGTAAAATCAATTAGTTTTGCCTGGTGCCCTTGAAACACTTAAGCACATTTTAAGTACCAGAGTAATTTGTCATCCCTAAAGCTTTTCTTGTAATAAAATCAATATTGAAACAGAAAAAAGTTAATCATGCACCAACTCTAGATCTAAGAAGTCTATTCATTCCTTTGAGAAATTGGTGAAATATGTGAGACGCCCCACTCCCCAGCAGAGCACATGTACACACAAACTTTTCCTCTGATACTGATCTATAGACCTTCAGGAGTCTGAAAACTCTAAATTTAAACCCTTAAAAGACTTGGATTTGGATCTAGTTTCGACACTTGGCTGTGTCACTCTGGACAGGCCAACCTCTCTGCACCTATTTCCTCATCTTGAGAAATGGGGGTGATAATTTCTCCTCTAGCCGCCTACATCCAAATCATATGCTGTATGCATGTGTAAAGGATGATAAATACAAAGGGAAGGGTGTTCATCTGGAAAGGAAGAGGTGCCTTTTCTCCCTACCTATTTGCCCAAGAGCAAGTTACAACCTGCTCGGTGATGGAAGCCACAGAAAGGGAAATTGGTCTGATGCTAGAAGAGAGCTGTCCATCCTTCTTTCTGTTGGGTTTGTTCATGGTAGTCTTGCTTGTAGAAGGGTTTTCACAGGGCTGGGGCTTGGGTCATTTCTTCCCTTAGGAAGAAGCAAGAGTGAATAATTCCAGGCTCTTCTTAGATCTACAGCCCCCACTGTGTGTGGCAAAGCCAATGACGCTGAGTTATGGAATGATCCCTAGACTTAGAGTGACCAACCATCCCAGTTTCCCTAAGAAGAAGGAATTTCCTAGGACGCATCACTTTCAGTCTTAAAGACAGAAAAGTCTGGGGCAAACCAAGATAAATTGGTCACCACGAGTTGGACTGAGAAAGAACTAGATCTGAGCTCCGGTCTGCCACTTACCAGCTGTGTGACCTTGGACAAGTCCCATAAGGCTGTATTCTACTAGCCTTGGTTTTCTCATGATGCAAATGAGGAGTTGACAAGATGATATGTAGGACAGATCCTAGCTGAAGGAGGAAATTCAACAAATTGCTTTTTTTTTAATCTGAAAATGCAAGCAACAGGAGCATAACTCACTCTGCTTTCCTCTTCTCCACCAATAACTCTCCCATTCACAAAAGTTGGTCTTCCCTCATAGCTCACTTGGTAAAGAATCCGGCTGCAATACAGGAGACCCCAGTTCGATTCCTGGGTCAGAAAGATCCACTGAGAAGAGATAGGCTACCCACTCCAGTATTCTTGGGCTTCCCTTGTGACTCAGCTGGTAAAGAATTTGCCTACAATGCAGGAGACCTGGGTTCAATCCCTGGGTTGGGAAGATCCCCTGGAGAAGGAAAAGGCTACCTACTCCAGTATTCTGGCCTGGAGAATTCCATGGACTGTATAGTCCATGAGGTCTCAAAGAGTTGAACACAACTGAGTGACTTTCACTTTCACAAATGTTAATAGCATCAGACCATCATTCCAGGCACTCCAAAGCATTTCCACATATTGCAGCACTTTATATTCAAAATTCCACATAAGTAGAGATGTCCTTATATTTTTTCCAGGTGGGGAAACTGAGGCTCGTTGATTAGTGGAGCAGCCAGGTAGAGCTAGAACTCCAACCTAATCACCTTGGCTCTTAGTCCAGGTCTCTTTCTTCAAGACCACTCTCCTCCTTTCCCCCCATGGAGCAGCTGCCAGCCCTTCCTCCAGCCTGGGGACTCCAGGCCTCTGGAGATAAATACTCCACTGATATCAAGAGGTGGGTTCAGGGTGAACCTTGGGGAAGGCTGTTCACCCCCTACTACACATGCTCCTGATCATTTCTTGGCACCACAAGATTTCAGGGCTGAGAATGTTCTTTTCCTCTGAACCCGTGAAGGTCCTCTTAGAGCTCAAAGTTGTTTCAATCACATCCTTCTCAGGATAAGAAAAGCAGGAACCATGTCCCCTTGGCTTTGTGCTTTGAGAATACCCTGGGCAGGAATCAAGCTGTGAGGCCCGCCCCCTCATGGGCCTTGGAGGCTGAGAAAGCTGATGGGAAAGAGAGCAGAAACACAGCCATTCTCTGCATCACCTTCTCATTCTTATCCTGCTTCACTTCTCCATTCCAAACAGTGCAGAGTTTTTGCTTAGAAGGATTTTCTCTTTTTTACCTATTGGAAAAGTCACCTTTGTTTTGGTACAGAAAAATTATAGAAACCAAAGAAAGAAGAAAAGAAAAATTGTCACTCATAGTCATTCTATCCAAGAATAACCTTGGTGTCTTTGAAAGAAAAGTTATAACCATCCTAGACAGCTTATTGGAGAAGGCGATGGCACCCCACTCCAGTACTCTTGCCTGGAAAACCCCATGGATCAAGGAGCCTGGTAGGCTGCAGTCCATGGGGTCTCAAAGAGTCGGACACGACTGAGCGATTTCCCTTTCACTTTTCACTTTCATGCATTGGAGAAGGAAATGGCAACCCACTCCAGTGTTCTTGCCTGGAGAATCCCAGGGATTGGGGAGCCTGGTGGGCTGCTGTCTATGGGGTCGCACAGAGTCGGACACGACTGAAGCGACTTAGCAGCAGCAGCAGCAGACAGCTTATTAAAAACCAAAAGCGTTACTTTGCCAAAAAGCTCCATCTAGTCAAAGCTATGGTTTTTCCAGTAGTCATGTATGTATGTGAGAGTTGGACTATAAGGAAAGCTGAGCACAGAAGAACTGATGCTTTCGAACTGTGGTGTTGGAGAAGACTCTTGAGAGTCCCTTGGACTGCAAGGAGATCCAACCAGTCCATCCTAAAGGAAATCAGTCCTGAATATTCATTTAAAGGACTGATGCTGAAGCTGAAACTCCAACACTTTGACCACCTAATGCGAAGAACTGACTCTTTTGAAAAGACCCTGGTGCAGGGAAAGACTGAAGGCAGGAGGAGAAGGGGACAACAGAGGATGAGATGGTTGGATGGCATCACTGACTCAATGGACATGAATCTGAGTAAACTCCAGGAGTTGGTGATGGACAGGGAGGCCTGGCAGGCTGCAGCTCATGGGGTTGCAGAGTCAAACATGACTGAGTGACTGAACATTTTCTAACCTGGGATCATTAGAGAAAAATGTTTAGGGGGTGCACACAGTGACTATAACTCTAGGTCCTAACCCTCACAAGGGCCCTAACTCGAGTCTATCTTAGTCACTGATATATTCATTCACCAAACACTCACTGGGCCCTTACAACTTACCAGACACCGCACTCAGTTCTGACGATGCAGCGGTGGAGAACACAAACAGTCCTGCCCCTACAAGCCTCGGAACAATCGGGGAGACAGGTCTTCAACCAGCCGTGGTCACTACATCATACTGAGCGCTCTAGAGCTGGTCTCTGTGCTAAAGCCTTCCAATGTATTGTTTCATCTTACAGCTCTGTGTGTGCTAAGGAGCCCCAGTCATGTCTGACTCTTTGCAATCCAAAGGACTGTCACCCACAAGGCTCCTCTGTCCACGGGGATTCTCCAGGCAAGAATGTCTCCTGCATTGATGGATGGGTCCTTTACAACTGGCGCCATCTGGGAGGAGGGCCTATCTTCAGCCACACTGCAGACTGAGAGAATTTAGGTTTAAAAGAGCTTGACTGTTGAACAAGACCATAGAGCTAGGAAGGGAGGACATGGGGTTTAGACCGCCGAGTCTGACTCTGGGCTGGGGGAAGGGTCGTAACTGTGCTGCCCTGACAGAAGCTGTGAAAGTGAAAGAAAGCGAAGTTGCTCAGTTATGTCCAGCTCTTTGGGACCCCATGGACTGTAGCCTACCAGGTTCCTCAGTCCATGGGATTCTCCAGGCAAGAATACTGGAGTGGGCTGCCATTTCCTTCTCCAGGGGATCTTCCCAACCCAGGGATCGAACCTGGGTCGGGTTTCCTGCACTGCAGACAGACGCTTTACCATCTGAACCACACGGGAAGCCCTCACAGAAAGAAGCTGTACAGGAGCCTAACTAGGGCCACAGGCCAAGAAGGGGTCCTGACAGAAGTGAGATTTAACTGGAAATATGGTGGAGGAGCATTGGAAAAACAACTGATGGAGGAAATGGATTCTTTCCTCCCAATCACCACGAGACTCCAGTGTCCCACCCCCGAGGAGTCCTGCCCCACCTTTGCCCCAAGCTGCGGCCCTCAAGGCCCTCGCGTCTGCATCCTCACATGTCTTGCTCTTAGCCTTTCTTAGTGTTCCCCGTGGACGCTCCTCAGGGCCCCGCTCCAAACTCTTCCTCGGCACCCTGCCCCGTCTCCTCTTCTCAGCAATTTCAGAAAATTTCATCCTTCCTTTCCCTCAAAATGTTCAAGCTTGGCCCAGAACCCAGCTTTCCCAGCACCAATTATTAATCACAGTTCAAAATAAACTGCCATGCTCAAGTTTCCCCACATTCCGGGCAAGGTGGAGCTGGGACATGATGAGGAAAAATCTGGGACTTTTCAGCTGCCTGCTACCCAGAAAGTCAGGGCAAGAGCAAGGCCTGAGGCACCTTGAAGAGTCTAGGCAGCTCCCCCCAAATTAAGGTGCAGACCAAGCCCTCTCCCTGAGCGCAGTCAGCGCCCATTCCACTCGGTGCACTTTCCCACCAGCTTTACCCCAAAGGACCCCAGGTTCCGAGGGCAAAAGGGAGCTGGGTGCAGATCCCAGGGTGGCAGACACTAGAGGAACCTGTCCCTGACTCCTTTCTGCCTCCACGTAGCTCTCCAGGCCTGGGGCGGTTCAGAAATGCCTGGCAAGTGGCAACACCTGTATCCACCTGCTGCAATGGAATCCATCGGGGAAGAAGTGATGGCGCCGAAGCAGGGACTAAGCGGCTGCCAAAGGAAGACACACCCCATACTCTGCTAGCCCTGAACACACTTCCTCTTCCTGAGGATTCCTCTTTCCGGAATTCTAACCTCAGGGAACACTCCCAGAGCCTGAGGGAGGAGGAGGAGCAGGGAGGGGGCCAGTGGTGACGTCCAAGGGCCTGTTCTCGGGAAAAGCCGGATGTGAGAACAAAAGGAAATTCTGACAAGGACGACTCTGCCTCTGAAAGCTGCACAGGTCACGGTGGTTGCAGAAGCAGCAGTAGTATCCGCTGCAGACACTTACGTGTGAGGCACTGTTCCAGAAGGCTCTATGTACTTGAGCTCATTTAATCTTGGATCCAGGAGAACCTGCTTTGCTGAGACCCTTTTACAGGTGTCGGGTCCCGTTACTAGTCTGGTATTCTCACAGCGTCGTTTTAACTCACAAAATCTACTTTAGCATCATGTCATTCATCAATTCAACATGCTGAGCTGGGTTATATTTACTATATTCCACTGTCCATGAAATTATCAGTAAATAACCTATAATAGGAACAGAAAAGAGTTTTTATTTGAGCCAAACTGAGGACTGTGGTCTGGAAGATAGCCTCTCAAATAACTCTGAGGAACTGCTTTGGAGAAGTCTGGTTTTTAGCAGTTTTATGTCTTGTCAGAACAAAGAATATCAAGCAAGTCAGCAATACACTCCCTTCAAGTTTCCAAAAAACAGATCAGCACATACACAGCAAGTCAGTATGGCCTTGACACCTGGGAAGGGAGTGTTATTGTCAAAAGAGTACGAGCATTTGTGTCCCAGGAAGGGAGGCATTTAATCTTTATTTTTAATGTGGACATTCTTTACTTCTGGTCAATGTGCCGTTTAACAATTTAAGCAGATGTGCAAGGTATGTGTGATAGGCCAAAAAACCGGCTATTCCAGTTAACTCCTGTACAAGTCAGAATGACTTCCCCATGCCTCAATACATGAAAATTTATTTTACCACCACACACTGGCCATACAAAAACACAACAGTTCCTTCCCATAAAGAGCTAAGGGTCTAGTGGGAAAGAGAGACAAAAGGACAATGATCACAGAGGGTAAGTGTTCTGAAAGGGACACACATGAAGTGGGGACACACATGTAGTGGGGACACAGTGGAGAGATACTTAATGCAAATCAAAGTGGATGGGGTAAAGGATATCAGAGAAGGCGGAGGTGCACACTTAGCTGAGCCTTCAAGGACGCATAGGAGTTAATCAAGGAAAGACAAAGAAAGACATGCTAGGTGGAGGCCTGCAGATGGCTGAAGATGGCAAGTCCTGAGAAACACATGTCAGCCAACACAGACAGAGTTTGAAAGCAGGGTGGGAAGAAGGGTCATAGAAGGGCGTGAGGCAAGATCACTAGATCCTCAGAATTTACACTTAATGAGCTTATGTCAGAGAAGTCTCACTGCATTAGGCCCCTGCTGTCCTTCAAGCCATCCGAGCAGATGCCAGATGGGATAAAGGCTATTTTCACCAATCCATGTCCCACATGGGGCAGCCATGGAGGAAAAGGAGGGCTAAGTAAGTAAATGAGAAGCATCATCACTAGGTACTAGTATCTTGATCCTCCCAGGCCCCATGTTTGGTTAGAAGCATGCATTGTTTGCTAACATCTGAAAGCTAATTACATCAGCCAGTAAATATTAGTATATAACTCTAGATGGTACTAAGGGGCCTCTAGGCTCCAAATTCAGAGCACACCCCCAGAAACTGAATACACAGACAGGAATGAGGTAGGATGCTAGTAGCTCAAAGGGTACAGGCTAATAAAGCTATGTCAACCTAAAGGGGGTGTTCTAATAGCTAGCCATAGACTTCCACCCTTCCCCTTGTCCTGTCAATGATTTTTATCATTCACTTGGTTGAATAAAAGTTAGGAGACAAGGCTTTTCAAAGTCACTGAAGATACGAAGCTTAGAAGGTTAGTGCACATATGAAATGACGGAATGAGAATCCTAAAATATTTTGACAACTGGAGGGTTAATATAAATAAGACTCTATGTTTGAATCTAAAAAGAAAGTTTTCACAAGTATAGAATTTAAAAGGTGTAGGATATATGAGAATCACCTCAGAGTTCAGACTTTGGACTGAATTTAGGCTTTGGGCTGAGATAAATGAGAATCTACACTTTAGCTAGAAAACTTAGTGAGTCTTGAAAACTACTTAAACCTCTCTGAGCCTTAGTCTTTCCTTGTAAGAATTAAAGATAATTCATTTAAAGAACACTGTCTGGCACAAAGTGATTGCTCAATAAATGGCCAGCAGAGATCTAAGTTGTTTGCTAAGGTGTTTTATAAAGCTATGATAACCCCCTAATCCCTACAGAGTCTGGGAAAGAGAACTTTTTCTGATGACACAAATGTTCTATAATCTGCACTGACCAGTATGGTAGCCACTAGCCACATATGGCTACTGAGCCCTTGAATATGGCTGTTGCCACTGAGGAACTGAATTTTTTATTGTAATTAATTTAAATGTAAATGGCCACTTGTGACTAGAGGTTACAGATTGGGCAGCCCAGGTCTCAATGATGTTAAGACATGCTAAACTCTAAACCTAAGTAGGATCTGGAGAGAAGGGAAAACATTCACCCATCTTCTTTGTAAACTTCTGCATCAGTTGACCTTTTTTTCATTATAACTAATGTGCAAAATTTTATAAACTTTGACACATCTACCTTCATAAAACTATCCCTTCAATGAAGACTATGAACTAATCCAGCTCCCTAAAAAGACTTGTCCTGCTCCATTGCAATCCTTCTCTCCTGCTCTCACTTGTGGCCCCGCTCCTGCTTCCTCCAAGATAACCACTGGTCTGCTTTCTGACAACAGAGGTTAGTTTGGATTTTCTAGTATATTATATAAACAGAATCATATAAGATACTGTCTTTTTTGTCTGACACCTTAAACTTACTATAATTCATCCCTGAGATTCATCCTTGGTGTTACATGTATGAGTAGTTCATTTCTCTTTACTAGTGAGCAGTATCCATTCGGTTCAGTTCAGTTCAGTCGCTCAGTCGTGTCTGACTCTTTGCAACCCCATGGACCACAGCACACCAAGCCTGCCTGTCCGTCACCAACTGCCGGAGTTTAAGTATCCACGGATGCCACAATTTCCTTATCCATTCACCTTCTAGCGGACATCGGGCTGTTTGAAGTTTCAAGCTATTGCAAATAAAGCTGGTATTTGTCTAGGAGATTTTTTGTAGACACATGGTTGCTTTTCTCTTGGGCAAATACCTTGTAGTGAAATGATTGGATAATACAGTAGGTGTCTGTTTAGTTATTTAAGAAACTGCGAAACCGTTCTCCAAATTGGTTGCACTGTTAATGTTTCCAGCAATGGGAATCCTCGCCAAAACTTGGTAGGCCAGTCTATTTACATTTTAGCCATTCTAATAAATTCCAGTGTGGTAGTATCATCTTGGGGTTTGTGTGAGTGTGTGTGGTTGGAGATGTCCAAGAGTTTTTTTTGTTTGTTCGTTTGTTTCTGTGTTTGGCTGCCCTGGGTCTCGCTGCTGCCTGCAGGCTACTCTGGTTGCAGTGTGTGGCTTCTCTTGTCATAAAGCACAGGCTCTAAGGCACATGGGCTTCAGGAGCTGAGGCTCAAGGGCTCTAGAGTGCAGCCTCAGTAGGCGTAGCACGCGGGTCTAGCTGCCCCACAGCACTGGAATCTTGCTGGACTAGGGATCCAACCCGTGTCCCCTGCACTGGTCAGTGGACTCTCAACCATTGAACCACCAAGGAAGTCCTGTCAGGTTGTTTTTTTAAAATATAGTTGATGTGTAATATTATATAAGTTACAAGTGTACAATATAGCAATTCATGAGTTTTAAAGGTTATATTCCATTTGCATAAAATGCTAACAAAAACAAAAAAGTTACTATAATAAAATATTGGCTACCTTCTCCATGTTGTACAACATATCCTTCAGCTTCCTTTATTTTTTTTTAAATTTTTATTGGAGTATATAGTTGATTTATAATGTTGTGTTAGCTTCAAGTGTACAGCAGAGTGAATCAGTTATACATACACTTGTGTCCACTCTTTTCTTTGTCAGATTTTTTTTTACCACATAGGCCATTACAGAGTATTCCTTGTAGCTTATCTTATACCTAAGAGTTTCTACCTCTGTACTGCCCCACCCCCTTCCTTATACCCCACCCTACTCCCTGCCGGTAACCATTGCTTTTTCTAATGACTCATGATGTTGAGCATCTTTCCACTGTCTATTTGCCATCCAATATCATATTTGTGGTAAAGTGTCTATTCAAATATTTTGCCCATTTTTTAAGTTTAGTTTTTTTATTTTTTCATTGGAAGATAACTGTTTTACGATATTGTGCCAGTTTCTGCCATACATCAACATGAATCAGCCACAGTATACGTATGCCTCCTCCCTCTTGAGCCTCCCTCCCGTCTCCCACCTACCCCACCCCTCCAGGTTGTCAGAGAGCACTGGGGTGAGCTCCCTCTGGCACACAGCAAATTCATGCTGGTTATCTGTTCTGCATATGGTAGTCAGCAGAGAGCAGTCTCTGCGGCTCTCTCAACTCATCCCACCCTCCACTTTCTCCACTGTGCCCCCAAGTCTGTTCTCTATGTCTACATCTCCACTGCTGCCCTGCAAAAAGCTTCATCAGTACCATCTTTCTAGATTCTACATGTATGCGTTAACACACAATATTTATCTTTCTCTTTCTGACTTTGTACAATAGGCACTAGGTTCATCCACCTCATTAGGACTGATTCAAATGCATTCCTTTTTATAGCTGAGTGGTATAATGTACATATTAACCACAACTTCTGTATCCATTCATCTGTCATGGACATCTAGGTTGCTTCCATGTCCTAGCTATTGTAAAGAGTACTGCAACGAGCAGTGGGGTACGTGCATCTTTTCATTTCTGGTTTCCTCAGGGTATATGCCCAGTAGTGGGATTGCTGGGTCATATGGTAGTTCTATTCCTAGTTTTTTAAGGAATCTGCAGTCTCCCTACTGTTCTCCAAAGTGGCTGCATCAATTTACATTCCTATCTGCAGTGCAAGAGAGTTCCCTTTTCTCCACATTCTTTCCAGCATTTATTGTTTGTAGATTTTTCAATAATGGACTTTCTGACCCTGACTAGTGTGAGGTGATCAGTGACGTTGCTCAGTCGTGTCCAACTCTTTGCGATCCCATGGACTATAACCCACCAAGCTCCTCCATCCATGGAATTTTCCAGGCAAGAGAAGTGGAGTGGGTTGCCATTTCCTTCTCCAGGGATCTTCCCAAACAAGGGATTGAACCCAGGTCTCCTGCATTGCAGGCAGATTCTTTACTTCAACATAATTTTTTGCATTTCTCTAACAATGAGCAACGTTGAGCATCTTTTCACGTGTTTGCTGGCCATCTTTACGTATTCTTTGGAGAACTATCTGTTTAGCTCTACCACCCATGTTTTGTTTGGGTTGTTTGTTTTTCTGATATTGCACTGCGTCAGCTGCTTGTATATTTTGGAGATTAATCCTTTGTTGCTTCATTTGCCATTATTTTCTCCCATCCTGAGGGTTGTCTTTTAATCTTGTTTATTGTTTTTTTTATCTGTGCAAAAGTTTTAAGTTGAATTAAGTCCCATTTGTTTACTTTTGGTTTTTTTTTTTCCCACTGTAGGAGGTGGGTAGAAGAAGATCTTGCTGTGATGTATGTCAAAGAGTGACTATGTTTTCCTCTAAGAGCTTTATAGTTTCTGACCTTAACTGCCCATTTTTAAAATTGAAGTTTCTTATTACAAAGTTTTAAGAATACTTTACATTTTCTGAAGACACATGTCTTATCACATACATGTTTTGAAACTATTTCCCCCCATTCTGTGACTTGTCTTTACAGTATTTTAACAGTACTTTCTAAAGAGTAAAAATTTTTATTTTGGTGACATCTGTTAGAAATTAATAAGCAGAAACCTCTATTAAATAGAGTTGTGAGTCATAAGCAGAAACCTCTATTAAATAAAGTTGTGAGTCCAGAAAGGGGAATTCCCACTCCCTGTGATGGTAACAGAGCCCAACAGAAAGAAGAAACATTCTTCTTTCCCAGCAAGGAATTAGCCAATGAAAAACCATGGACTCTATGTGTTATATCCCTCCCAACTTCCTTTCCCTACCATGGTGGCAGACCTCCACTGATCCCAAATAAACCCTTCTTTGCTTGAGAAACATCTACTGGTTTATCTGTTTTCAGATAAACAAGTCCAATTATCAAGTTACTCTTTTATGGATTGGGCATTTGGTGTGAATCTTTGGAATCTTTGCCTAAGCTAAGGTCACAAGATTTTTCTCTCATGTTTTCTTCTAGAAGTTTTATAGTTTTAAGTAGCACACTTAAATCTATGATCCCTTTTCACACACAGTGTGTGGTAAGGATCAAAGTCTATTTTTTTAAAATATGGATATCCATTGTTATAGCACCATTTACAAAAAGACTATAATTTCTTACTGAATGCCTTTACGTTTTCGTCAAAAATCTGTTATCCAAACTTTTGCGTAGCAAATGAAGCTATAAGCAAGACAAAAAGACAACCCTCAGAATGGGATTGAAGCAACTAATAAAGGATTAATCTCCAAAATACGCAAGAAGCTCATGCAGCTCAATATTAGAAACAAGCAACCGAATCAAAAACTGGGTGGAAGACCTAGACAGACATTTCTTCAAGAAGACATACAAATAGACAACAAATAAATGAAAAGATGTCCAACATTGCTCATTATTAGAGAAATGCAAATTAAAACTACAATGAGCTATCACTTTACTGTTCGGAATGGTTATCATTAAAATTAAAAATCTACAAACAATAAATGCTAGAGAGGATGTGGAGAAAAGGGGAACCCTCTTGAACAGTTGGTAGGAATGCAATGTGATACTCACTATGAAGAGCAGGATATAGATTCCTTAAAAAAAAAAAAAACTAGGAATAGAACTACGATATGACCCAGCAATCCCACTACTCAGCATATACCTCGAGAAAACCATAATTCAAAAAGATACTTGTACCCCAATGTTCATTCAGCGCTATTTACAGTAGGCAGGATACAGAAACAACCTAGATGTCTATCAACAGATGAAAGGAAACAGAAATTATGCTACATATGTACAGTGGAATAGTACTCAGCCATAAAAAGGAATAAATTTGAGTTAGTTGTAGTGAGGTGAGGTGGATGAACCTCGACCCTGTTATACAGAGTGATGTAAGTCAGAAAGGAGAACAAAGCGTTGTATATTAAAGCATGTATATGGAATCTAGAATAATGGTACTGATGAACCTATCTGCAGGGTAGGAATAGTGATGCGCGCATAGCAAACAGACCTGTGGACACAGCGCGCGGAGGGAGAGGGTGGGAGGGACGAACCGAGAGAGAGACGTTGACACCACGTGTGAAATAGATAGCTAGCAGGAGGCAGCAGTATGGCACAGGGAGCTCAGCTCTGTGCTTTGTGATGACCTAGAGGTGGGATCGGAGAAGGCAACGGCACCCCACTCCAGTGCTCTCGCCTGGAGAATCCCATGGACGGAGGAGCCTGGAAGGCTGCAGTCCATGGGGTCGCTGAGGGTCGGACACGACTGAGCGCCTTCACTTTCACTTTTCACTTTCACGCATTGGAGAAGGCAATGGCAACCCACTCCAGTGTTCTTGCCTGGAGAAGACCAGGGATGGGGGAGCCTGGTGGGCTGCCGTCTATGCGGTCGCACAGAGTCGGACACGACTGAAGCGACTTAGTAGTGGTAGCAGAGGGTGGGATGGGGTGGGAGGGAGCTCAAGAGGGAAGGGATATGTGTATACTTATGGCTGATTCAGTTTTACAGCAGAAACCAGCACAACATTGTAAAGAATTATCCTCCAATTAAAAACAACTAAAAAAAAACAGTTATTCAGATGTGTGCAGGTGGAAATACTATTCTGTTTCACACAGTGGCTTGATAACTACTTGTATTTGAAATCAGAAAGTGTTAGCCCTGTAAATGTATTCTTTCTCAAAATTGTTTTGGATATTCTCAGTCCTCTGGATTTCTACATGAATTTTGGAATTTTCTGTTGGAAATTTTGGTTATTTATTGAATGTATAGATTAATTTGGGGAGAATTGCTAAATTAACATGTTTTCCAACCCATGAACAAGGCAGCTTTTTATCTTCTTTCCATATCTTCCTCTCATTTGTTTGTTTGTTTATGTGTGTATTTATTTTGCCTCATTGTAGTAGAGCTTGGATCTCAAATATAGTATTAAATACAGGTGATGAGAGTTAATATCATTCTATTGTTTCTGGTATTAGGAAGAGGGTATTCAGTCTTTCTCCATTAAGTATGATTTTAGCTATAGGTTTTCTAAAGGTGCCTTTTAGCAGATTGAGGAAATTCTTCTAATACAAGAATTTGGTGGGCTTCCCTTGTGGCTCAGCTGGTAAAGAATCCATCTGCAATGTGGGAGACCTGGGTTCGATCCCTGGGTTGGGAAAATCTCCTGGAGAAGGCAAAGGCTAACCACTGCAGTATTCTGGCCTGGAGAATTCCTTGGACTATAAGTCCATGGGGTCGCAAAAAATCAGACACAACTGAGTGACTTTCACTCACTCACATGGTGCTATAAATATTCCCCTAAGTATTGCTTTAGTAGCAGTCAACTAATTTAGAATTGTGTTATTTAGTTTTCAAATATTCAGGGATTTTCAAAAAATAGGATTTTCTCCTATTAATTTCTAATTTAACTCTGTGTAAACATAATGTGGGTCTGTGCGTCTGTGTCTGTGTGTGTAATCTCCAGTTTACTTTTGACTAGTATATAGTATGGTGTATTTTTTGGCATTTTCTGTATTCTTTTACTTTTAACTTATTTTAATCTTTAAAATATTTTTCTTGTAGACAGCAGCATATAATTCAGTCTTATTTTTTAAACCAATCTGAGGAGCTGTGCTTTTAAATTAAGGCATTTAGCCATTTAATGTGATTATTGATGTGGTTAGGTTTAAGTCTACCTTTTGGCTCAGTTCAGTTCAGCCACTCAGTCATGTCCAACTCTTTGCGACCCCATGGACTGCAGCATGCCAGGCCTTCCTGTCCATCACCAACTCCTGGAGCTTGCTCAAACTCATGTCCATTGAGTCAGTGATGCCATCCAACTATCTCATCCTTGTCATCCCCTTCTCCTCCTGCCTTCAATTTTCCCCAGCATCAGGGTCATTTTCAGTGAGTCAGATCTTCGCATCAGGTGGTCAAAGTATTGGAGGTTCAGCTTCAGCATCAGTCCTTCCAATGAATATTCAGGATTGATTTCCTTTAGGATTGACTGGTTTGATCTCCTTGCAGTTTAAGGGACTCTCAAGAGTCTTCTCCAACACCACAGTTCGGAAGCATCAATTCTTCGGCGCTCAGCTTTCTTTGTAGTCCAACTCTCAGATCCATACATGACTACTGGAAAAACCATAGCTTTGATGAGACAGATCTTTGTCAACAAAATAATGTCTCTGCTTTTTAATATGCTGTCTCAGTTGGTCATAATGTCTTTGCTGTTTAATATGCTGTCTAGGACGGTCATAGCTTTTCTTTCAAGGAGCAAGCATCTTTTAATTTCATGACTGCAGTCACCATCTGCAGTGATTTTGAAGCCAAAGAAAACAGACTGTCACTGTTTCCATTGTTTCCCCATCTATTTGCCATGAAGTGATGGGACTAGATGCCATCTTCGTTTTTTGAATATTGAGTTTTAAACCAGCCTTTTCACTCTCTTTTTTCACTTTTATCAAGAGGATCTTTAGTTCTTCGCTTTCTGCCATAAGGGCGGTGCTATCTGTGCATATGAGTTTATTGATATTTCTCCAGGCAATCTTGATACAAGCTTGTGCTTCATCAAACCCAGCATTTCACATGATGTACTCTGCATATAAGTTAAATAAGCAGGGTGACAATATACAGCCTTGACATACTCCTTTCCCAATTTGGAACCAATCTGTTGTTTCATGTCCAGTTCTAACTGTTGCTATTGACCTGCAAACAGATTTCTCAGGAAGCAGGTCAGGTGGTCTGGTATTCCCATCTCTTTAAGAATTTTCCACAGTTTGTTGTGATCCACACAAAGGCTTTGGTGTAGTCGATGAAGCAGAAGCAGATATTTTTCTAGAACTCTTTTGCTTTTCTATGATCCAACAGATGTTGGCAATTTGATCTCTGTTTCCTCTGCCTTTTCTAAATCCAGCTTGAACATCTAGAAGTTCTCAGTTCACATACTATTGAAGCCTGGCTTGGAGAATTTTGAGCATTACTTTGCTAGCATGTGAGATGAGTGCAATTGTGTGGTAGTCGAAACATTTTTTGGCATTGCCTTTCTTTGGGATTGGAATGAAAACTGATCTTTTCCAGTCCTGTGGCCACTGCTGAGTTTTCCAAATTGCTGGCATACTGACTGCAGCACTTTCACAGCATCATCTTTTAGGATTTGAAATAGCTCAACTTCAATTCCATCACCTCCACTAGCTTTGTTCATAGTGATGAGATCTAAGGCCCACTTGATTTCCCACTCCAGGATGTCTGGCTCTAAGTGAGTGATCACACCATTATGGTACGGTGACAGAATGATCTCTGTTCATTTCCAAGGCAAACCATTCAATATCGCAGTAGTCCAAGTCTATGCCCCAACCACTAATGCCGAAGAAGTGAAGTTGAACGGTTCTATGTAGACCTACAGGACCTTCTAGAACTAACACCCAAACGATATGTCCAAGTAGGAAGTCAGGAGATATCTGGAGTAACAGGCAAGTTTGGCCTTGGAGTACAAAATGAAGCAAGGCAAATGTTAACAGAGCCAAGAGAATGCACTGGTCATAGAAACACCCTCTTCCAACAACACAAGAAATGACTCTATACATCGACATCACCAGATGGTCAATTCTGAAATCAGATTGATTATATTCTTTGCAGCCAAAGATGGAGAGGCCCTATACAGTCAGCAAAAACATGACCGGGAGCTGACTGTGGCTCAGATTATGAACTCCTTATTGCAAAATTCAGTCTTAAATTGATGAAAATAGGGGAAACCACTAAACCGTTCAGGTATGACCTAAATCAAATCCCTTACAATTATATGATTATCCCTTTGTTGAAGTGACAAAGAGATTCAAGGGATAGAATCTGATAGACAAAGTGCCTAAAGAACTGTGGAAGGAGGTTTGTGACATTGTACAGGAGGCAGAGATCAAGACCATCTCCAAGGAAAAGAAATGCAAAAAGGCAAAATGGTTGCCCGAGGAGGCCTTACAAATAGCTGTGAATAGAAAAGAAGCAAAAGCCAAAGGAGAAAAGAAAGGATATACACATCTGAATGCAGAGTTCCAAAGANCAAGACCATCTCCAAGGAAAAGAAATGCAAAAAGGCAAAATGGTTGCCCGAGGAGGCCTTACAAATAGCTGTGAATAGAAAAGAAGCAAAAGCCAAAGGAGAAAAGAAAGGATATACACATCTGAATGCAGAGTTCCAAAGAATAGCAAGAAGAGATAAGAAAGCCTTCCTCAGCGATCAAGGCAAAGAAATAGAGGAAAACAATAGAATGGGAAAGTCTAGAGACCTCTTCAAGAAAATTAAAGATACCAAGGGAACATTCATGCAAAGATGGGCTCAATAAAGGACAGAAATGGTATGGACCTAACAGAAGCAAAAGATATTAAGACGAGGTGGCAAGAATACACTGAAGAACTATACAAAAAAGATCTTAACGACTTTCTGACTGTTTGTTTTGTATTTATATCATTTGTTCTTTAATACTTTTAACCCCTTCTTTTTCTGACTTCTTTGAATTCATAAAATGGTGATGATAGCAATAATGATGAGGAGGAGAAGAATTCCATTTTATCTCCTTTGCTGGTTTTTGGGTCTTTCCAGGTGGCACTAGTGGTAAAGAACCCATCTGCCAATGCAAGAGCCGTAAGAGATGTGTGTTCAGTCCCTGGGTTGGGAAGATTCTCTGGAGAAGGAAACGGCAACCCTCTTTAGTATTCTTGCCTGAAGAGTCCCATGGACAGAGGAGCCTGGCAGGTTGCAGTCCATAGAGTCACAAAGAGTCGGGCATGACTGAAGGGATTTAGCACGTTGATTTATTACATATAACTCCTTGTTTTGTTGTTTTAGTGGTTGCCTGAAGGTTTAATAGACATCTTTCACTTATCACAATCTACTTGCAAATCATATTATGGCAGGCTCCTTTGTCCATGGGATTTCCAAGGCATGAACACTGGAGTGGGTTGCCATTTCCTTCTCCTGGAGATCTTCCTGACCCAGGGATTGAACCCAGGCCTCCCGTGTTGTAGGCAGATGCTTTACTGTCTGAGCCACCAGGGAAATCTACTTCATGTTAAATATAAAACCTTACAATACAACCTTCCATTTCTCCACTCCCAGACTTTATGCTATTTTTGCCATATTTTGCTCATGTTTATTCTATCAACTCAAAAATACATTATTTCTATTACTTAAACAATATTGTTTAAATAGATTTTTTAAAGAAAAAAATTGATGCATTTATTCATGTAGCACCATTTTCAGTGTTCTTTAAACCTTTGTCTGCATTCAGATTCCCATTTAGTATCATTTTTCTTCTGCCTAAAGGAGTTTGTTTAACATTTATTTTAGTGCAGGCCTCCTGGCAATGAATTCTTTTAACTTCTGTACATCTAAAAAGTCTTTATTATATCTTGATTTTTAAAAAGTTATTTTCACTAGTTATATAATTGCAGATTGACAGATTTTTTCAGTGCTTTAAAGATAATGCTCCACTGTCTTTTCACTTGCATTGTTTCCAGTGAGAAATGTAGTATCAATTTCATCTTTTTCCTCAGTACATAATATGTCCTTTTTATTTGACTGCTTCCAAGACATGTTTATGATTTGCCTTAGAGTCATTTTCTTGCTGAGCGACTTCACTTTCACTTTTCACTTTCATGCACTGGAGAAGGAAATGGCAACCCACTCCAGTGTTCTTGCCTGGAGAATCCCAGGGACGGGGGAAGCCTGGTGGGCTGCCGTCTATGGGGTCACACAGAGTTGGACGCAACTGAAGCGACTTAGCAGCAGCAGCAGTAGCAGCATTTTCTTGTTAAGACTATGCATTACATAGGATTGTTTTGCTTCCATTTTGCTCAGTCTAATCCCCAAATCATGTTAATCATGTAGAATTGACCTATTCAGAAAGCCACATGGAGAACAACAAAGAAAGGGGTACCTTAACTCGGTATTTCAAAAGGACTTATATGACTAAGAACTCATCCCATGGAAAGAAAACCACATACATTTGACCAGGTAATTTGGTCAGCTAACCATTCTTGAAAGTAAAATTTTGATTATTCCTTTTTATATTTCCTCTGCAGTAGTTTAAAGACATCACTCCCAAATTTCCTTGACTTTCTTTCTACTAAGATGTGAGACCTACATCTCCTGTCCTTGAATCTGGATTTTGTAACTACTTGACTAATGGAATTCAGCAGAAGCAACACTGTGCCATTTTCTGAGCCCAGACTTTGAGACCCTATCACTTTTTACTTTCTCTCTGAGGATTCTTGTTCTTTGATTCCCAACTACTATGCCATAGGTGACCCCAAATTGCTGGAGACAAGCCCACATGGAGAGGTGACTCATAGCCCAGCATCTTGAGAGCCTAGACTAGAAAGCCTAGACAAGTCTAGAAACTAGACTCCCGGAGAGACAGCTCCAGCCATATGAATGACACACCTAAAAATGCATCTGCCCAGACCTAGCTGTTTCAGCTAACATCGTGTGGAAACAATGTCAACCTGTTAGTGTTTCAACAGCTAAACTGCTGGTGGTTGTTGTTTTAAGCTTCTATATCTTTAGATGATTGGATGCATACGAATAGATAAACAGAACATCTTCTCTAAAAAACTAAACCCTAAGTCAATATCTCAGATAAGCAACCTCTGCTCCGATCCACTGAGGATCCACTCTGATCCAACTCTAGTCTTTTATATGATCCAAAGTGTCCTGTTCTGTTTTTCTTATGCACTAGGATAATCCTGTCATTCTAGAGAATTCATAGCTATTTGTATAAAGCACCTGTTCTTCAAGCATCTGTTTATGTTCCAAGTGTATTCTAATTAGAGCATTTTAACTGATTTCTTCTGAAACTCTGATTCCTTCCATTACTCTCTGCAAAATACTGCTTAACTGCTCGAAGTGGTAATCACTGTCTCTTGCTAGTCTTCTAACCTAACACACTAGGTTAGAAGAACACTTCTAACCAGACACACCTGACATCTGTCTTCCTTGCCTAAGCAACATTCTATTCACTGGATGCATTCCCTACCAACTTTAGCTGTTTAAATTCACATTTAGTATGGGAGTCTTTCTTTAAAACTTCCACCAATTCTTCAGCACTGAATCAGTTAAGGTTCAGTCAGGAAATCAAAACCACACGAGTTATTTGAATGTTGTTGTTGTTGTCTAGTCACTAAGTTGTGCCTCTTTTGCAACCCCATGACTGTAATCACTGGGCTACCAGGGGAGCCCCCATTATTTGAATAGAGAGAGTTTAATACATGTTAGTGCATATAAAGATATTAAGTAGGTAACTGTTAGGGATCTCCAGAGAAACTGAACTAAAATCTCTTAATGTATAAACACATTTTTATTAGTTTTATTTTAGTTATTTATTTTATTGAAGTATAGTTGATTTACAGTGTAAATAAATTTACAATGCAAATGAGAAGCCCATGCCCCACAGCTAGAGAGCAGCCCCCAGACTAGAGAAAGCCCATGCAGCAGCAAAGACCCAGCGCAGCCAAAATAAAATAAATAAAGTCAACTGATTACAGATGTTCACCAAATCTACAATATATCCTCAACAACAATGCCTAGATTAGTGTTTCATTAAATAACTGGTCACTATAGCCAAGTTGACATATAAAACTAACCATCAAAATAACTAAAAGGGTTCAAAGGGAACTGTAAAATCATAGAAGTTGCAACTGTTAAGATATAAGGATGCAAAGGAAAAAGGTTGGAATTATTAAAACTTAGTAGAGAGGTCCTGAGGAACTGAAACTCAGACCTCTTAGGAGGAAGCATTGCTCAGCCAGTGTTAAATGTCTGAGTTCAGAAAAGGGACACAGGGGACTGGGACCCAGATCTCTGTGGATGGGGCACGCACTAGCTATTGCTGGTATACCCAGGGAAGAGCAAAGAAGGCTGATTCTGCAGATGTTAGAAAAACCGCCAACTGGATTCAGCTACTGTCACAAGAAGAAAATGCTTATGTACGGTGAAGAAGTTTGCTGGGGGTAATATTCATAAGAAATACAATCAGACAGGAAATCCTCAAGAATCACACAGCCAGGAAAAATCCATTTGTTCCTCCTTCAGCTCTGCAGTCTCCATCGAGTGTCCTTATCAGGTGATCCAACTGGAAAAGCAAAATTGTGATTTTCAGAGTCTTAGTTCCAGGATCCTAGACGCTCAAGGTTACCAAGGCCACAGCACCAAGAAGCAATGCTAGACGCTCTGAGACTGGACACTTGCCTACTTTCCTGAACAAAATAAAGTTGTTTTCCCATTCAAAAAAAAAGTTTGGGGTTGAGATACTGTAGCCTAATAACTGATGAAAGTGAAAGAGGAGAGTGAAAAAGTTGGCTTAAAGCTCAACATTCAGAAAAAGAAGGTCATGGCATCCGGTCCTATCACTTTATGGGAAATAGACGGGGAAACAGTGGAAACAGCGTCAGACTTTGTTTTTTGGGGCTCCAAAATCACTGCAGATGGTGATTGCAGCCATGAAATTAAAAGACGCTTACTCCTTGGAAGAAAAGTTATGACCAACCTAGACAGCATATTCAAAAGCAGAGACATTACTTTGCCGACTAAGGTCCGTCTAGTCAAGGCTATGGTTTTTCCTGTGGTCATGTATGGATGTGAGAGTTGGACTGTGGAGAAGGCTGAGTGCCGAAGAATTGATGCTTTTGAACTGTGGTGTTGGAGAACACTCTTGAGAGTCCCTTGGACTGCAAGGAGATCCAACCAGTCCATTCTGAAGGAGATCAGCCCTGGGATTACTTTGGAAGGAATGATGCTAAAGCTGAAACTCCAGTACTTTGGCCACCTCATGAGAAGAGTTGACTCATTGGAAAAGACTCTGATGCTGGGAGGGATTGGGGGCAGGAGGAGAAGGGGATGACAGAGGATGAGATGGTTGGATGGCATCAGAGACTCGATGGATGTGAGTCTGAGTGAACTCCAGGAGATGGTGATGAACAGGGAGGCCTGGCGTGCTGCGATTCATGGGGTTGCAAAGAGTCGGACACGACTGAGCAACTGAACTGAACTGAATAACTGATACAGGCCATATCTTTGACTATTCAGCATCCACAGCACTACAAAAATTGGAACCTTGATATAACCACAAAAAACCTTTTTGTTTACTCCTCAAAATGTAACTTTTCTCCATATAAACCAAGACAGTGTTGTCTTCTCCCCAAATTTAGATTTTTTTAAGTCCCGACTGTCATTACACCCGTCTCTGAGCAACATTCACTATTTCTCAGATTCAGTCACAATCTCATCTGAATATATGCTTCTTAAAAGCCAAATTGTAAGCTTTCAACAAAACATGTGAAAATAATAAGAGAGAAGAATAAAATGGCTAGTGTACACAATTATATACACATACATTCAAATAATAAGCAGGTCCATAACTGGTCACCAGGCCATATTAATATTTATAACTTCCTTCTTTCTTATTGCATTTCATATTTCCTTCGTCTTTATCCAGTAGATAAGATGGTTGAGGCTTTTCTTAATATGATGGAGTAATCTATCCTGCCTAGAAGGTCTGAATCATCACTGGTTATGACTTTCACAGTGGAGTGGGAAAATGTTCATCTTCTATCAACTTTTACTATTGGACATGAAAATATAAAAAAGCACCCTGCCTTTCAGATACATTCTTCCCTGATCCCGCTGAGTGGCAGTAACCCAGTTTTCCTTTGGTAGTCAACACCAATCACTCCAGCCAGCAGGATAACTCTTTCCTTTGCCTGTTGGTTAGGTAGCACAAGGAACCCAGAACGACCAGATGGCCATCTCATCTTCCAAATCAACGCAATAATGGGGCACACCCTGGTAGAAGTATTGTTTCTTGGGAATCAAGACTCCAAACCAGAAGAGCTCAAAGTCACAGGGACTGGAAGTTAAAAAAAAAAAAAAAAAGTCTGTGGGCAGACTATGAGATTTAAAAGTGTGAGGAGCCATTACGCTTCCACCTCTAACTCCCAGTCCCATGTAGTCTGGCTGTGGGAAACGCAGGACTATATATCTGTCTGTGATTCAAAATGTCATCTCCATTGTTTGAAGAAGAACTTTTGTCCTTTCAGAGTGCAGTTTCTCAACTGGTACCGTAACTGCAGTAGGTTACTGATCTTCTATTGGGCCAGCTGCTTCTGGGGGATGAGGTATGTATGTATGTGGTATAATCCCCAGAGCACGAACCCATTGCTGCAATTCTTTTGAAATGACTCTCTTGATCAGAAGTAACGTTGTGTATAGTACACCATATTTTGTAATCACAGATGGTGCTGACAGAAGATTTTTGGGCAGAAAAGCAAATATGTACTTAGAATACATGTCTCCTCCAGGGAGGAAATTTTTTTCTCCTCTTCACGCAATGTAGTTACCTTGCCCCTAGGGGCTGCCCCTTGGAAAATGGAGCCACATCAGGGGCTTCGTTTAATCGGCAAGTTAGGCACTCAGCAGCATTGACAGAAGCTCTGATTAGGGTGAGTGTGTGTTGTTGAGCCCACATAAAGTCCTCACCCCTGCCACTGTGCTTACCTGGTACTCAGACCCATTAAGCCAGCACTAGAGTAGCTGGGTGGGGGTTAGGGTGGGGGGAGTCCTAACTGAAAGACACAGAGTGGGTCATTTTGTGCCCCTTCAATCATGGGACTCTGAGTCTGGAACTGCCTGAGGTCTGTAAACTGAATGAGAGGCCATTCAAGTCAGATTTTTGGTCACTAGGCCTTTTGGGGGCTTCCCTGGGGGCTCAGACAGTAAAGAATCTGCCTGCAATGCGGGAGACCTGGGCTCTATCCATGGGTGGGGAAGATCCCTTGGAGGAGAGCATGGCAACCCACTCCAGTATTCTTGCCTGGAGAATCCCATGGACAGAGGAGGCTGGTGGGCTACAGTCCATGGGGTCACAGAGAGTCGGACACGACTGAGCAACTAAGCACGCACACACACAGGCTTTTTGTATAGATCAAACAACATTTTAGTAGGCCGTCACCTTTTTCATTCCCAGATGTGTCACGATCAACTAGTCCCACTAAAAATCCATAGGTTTCAAATTAGTGCTTGTCACTATGCCCCTGCTGCTTGTCGGGATAAGTATGCTCTTGTCTCTGGTGGTTGAATTCTGTTATTTGGACTCTGCTATAAGGAAGCTCCATCCCTCCCAGTCAAAATGGAGCCTGAGTCAGTGGAGGCATCTTTCATCTCTACATCTGGCTTAGAAAAAGCAGCCACTGTGGAGTTTTTCAGAGATGCAAGTGTTACCATCAGCAATGTATTTTTCAGTGTCTTAATGAACTGTCCTCTGGGCCCTCAGGTTGATAGAGGTGGGGGGTAGGTGTGTGGATAGCATACGATAAAGTCACTTCATCATTCCTGTCTCTCTAAGCCTTGAATGTTTTTCTCTGCATCTTATCAGGGAAATCCTAGCATTCCAGCCTTATTAAGAATATGCCACTATTGAGTCTAAAAGGTTCAGTCAGCCAACCAAGAAAATTTTAGTGGTATTTCCAGTTGCAAGGGCTAACACATTAAATCCAGAATATTTAACAAATGTACCCAATAAATTTAATCTGGTAAAGTGCTGTATTTGTATCATCCTTAGTCTAGCATCCTTAGGATATACTCCTACATATATTTTCCAGGTTTCTTCCAATATACATTACAAAATCTTGCCACTTCCTGTAGTATACCAACCATTTCTTCCTGAGTCAGGTTTTGTACTCATTTCCTCTAGGCAAAGCTGTGATCTGACTCTAATTCTGAGTCCAGGGGCAGTAAAGTGTGGTTGAGATGGGTCTTGAGAGGAATGAAAGACATTGCTCTCAGATAAAATTGCGGTAAGGTTTTCAAAAGCACAGATGAGATGGTTGAGTCCATATATGGCAATTGCAGAGCTACAGTTCACCATTCACTGATTAATCTGAGGAAATTCCCATCACTCTCATTAGAATTGAAGAAAGGCATCTTATAAGTCACTTTAGTGGAAAGGTATCTGGTCTGTGTGGGTCTCACGTCCTGTGCAGGGCCTGCTATGGTGCCATCTGGTGGCAAATGTTTTTAACAACCCCATCTTCCCAGGCTGCTATAACTGGTGAAGAGGGCACAAGCTTGCCTTTTCTGGTGAGTCTCCTAAAACTAGAGAGATGCCCAGAAGTTGGCATGGGTGCGCTGCAGACTTTCTCAGAGGCAGGGTGACAAATGAAATCATCTTTTGAATTCCCTGCCAGAGTTGACGACTGGACAGAGAAATGCCCTGCTTAGCTTAGCTTAGCACAGTCTTCCTTCGAGGCTGGACTGAAGTGAGGACCCGGCAGGATAAGCCGCGGAGCCCAGGCCCACAGACGGCATCTCCAGAGACTGATGCCCACCTACCCGCCCCCCACCCAGGACCAAGCGTAACTAACATCACAGCTGACAAAGCCTACTACGGTGGGGATCACACGGGAGACCGTGGGGAACGTTATCCCGCCTTCCTTGCCAGGAGAGCCGTCCTAAGATGTGAACTAGCTGAAGTGACCGAGATACGAAAGGGCAGAGGCAGGTGGGCCAGCCCCGAGGGTGCTCCAGGCCCTCTCTCCACTGTTCCTCCAGGGGCCCGGGGCTGCAGACGGCAGCACCCACGGGCTCAACCTCAAGGGACACACGCCAACACAGGGAAAGGCTGCTGTCTGGGACGAGAGAGCAGCTTTGCTCGCTCCCTCTAGAAGACTAACTTCTGGGTTCGTGAGGACCTGTGCGAGTTTGCTTCCAGAGTTTGCCTTCCGCCTCCCCTCCTGTCTTCCGGGCTCCTCATGGCTCCTCATCTTCGACGCCCCCGCCCTCAGCCTTCCCTTGCGCAGCAGCCCCTCCCTCCTCTGCAGCCTCCCAGCCGCCTCGCCCAGCCCTCGTTCCTGTCCTACAAGGCGTCACCGGTGTCCAGGGGCCAGAGGCCCCAGCTGCTGCCAGCACTAGGGGGG